>OZ020311.1:46103357-46444259 GCA_963971305.1 Arcuatula senhousia
AAAAAGCCTTAAAAATTCAAAGGCATCAGGTTTCTCTCAAGTTTCTAATGAAATGATTAAAAGTAGCCAAGCTTACTTACATACAGCCTTAAAAAAGCTTTTTAATCTAGTTCTTTCTCATGGAGTGTACCCAAAGTCATGGGGTATTAGCTACATCACTCCTTTACATAAATCTGGATCAAAGCTAGACCCATCAAATTATAGAGGAATAGCAATTGGAGATAATATAGGAAAAGTTTTTAATAAAATCTTAAATAATAGATTAACAAAATTTTTAAAAGATAGAAACATTATTAAAAAAGAACAAATTGGTTTTGTTGAAGGATGTCGAACCAGTGATCATATGTTTGTTTTACAAACGCTGATACAAAAATATGTTAAACAAAATAATAAACCACTATATGCCTGCTTTGTTGATTTTAAAAAGGCGTTTGACTCTGTGCCTCACCCTCATCTTTTATATAAATTAAAATCACTAGGAGTGGGATCAAATTTCTACAATATCATTAAAAGTATGTATGAAAAATCTCAGGCATGTGTTAAGGTAGAATCAGTAAGATCAGAATTCTTTAATTGTGGAATAGGTGGACGGCAAGGGGATAACCTAAGTCCTACCCTATTCAACATTTATATGAATGATCTTACTGAATATTTCAACGATTCATGTGACCCAGTACTTCTAAATTTAAATAAGCTAAATGCATTAATGTATGCAGATGATGTAGATTTACTATCAACCACAGAAAAGGGTTTACAAAAGTGTGTTGACTCTTTACAATTGTTCTCCCATGATTGGAAAATGAACATCAACATAAGAAAAACAAAAGTAATGATATTCAATAAATCAGGCCGTAAGAGCAATGTTAAAATAAAATATAATGATGAAATACTAGAAAATGTCCAAAAATATAAATATTTAGGTATTGTTTTTACATCCTCTGGTTCATTTACCACTGCAAAAAAGGAACTTTATAATAAAGGATTCAAAGCACTTTTTAAACTAAGAAAAATCTTTTCAAACAGTAGCCCAAACCCTAAAGTTATGCTTCACATTTTTAACCACACAATTAAGCCTATAGTTCTTTATGGCTCAGAAGTCTGGGGAATGTTTTCTTCATTGAAATTTCAAAACAATTTAGAAAAATATATAAAAAAGGAGTTGGATTCAAATATCCTAGAAAAATTGCATACTCAATTTTGTAAATTGATTCTTGGTGTGAGATCCAAGTCCTCTAACAATGCTTGTAGAGGAGAACTAGGAAGTATGCCTATTTTATTTTCTATACTATTAAATTTAATTAGATATTGGTGTCATATTACCAAACTAGAAAATGGTTCATCCACCTTACTAAATGAAGCCTTTAAACTTAGTGAAGAAATGTTAAAAAATAACAAAGAATCTTGGGTAGGAAGTATAAAAGAAATATTTAAACTCCTAAAATTAGATTTTATTTTTAATAATCATTCACAATTCAAAGCTAATTATATTATTAAAAGGACTAAAACTGCTATTACAGAAAAATTTATTTCTTTTTGGAAAGAAAACCTTTACAATGACAAAAGAACATCAAAAGGAGGAAATAAACTTAGAACCTATAGACTTTTTAAATCTAAATTTGAAATTGAAAAATATCTTTTTAATGGAAATCAATCACAGCGTCAGCTATTAACAAAATTAAGAATAAGTGATCATAACCTTAACATCGAGAAAGGCAGATATATTGGGTTAGAAGTTAAGGACCGTGTATGTAAAGTTTGTAATTCAAATCTTGTAGAAGATGAATTACACTTTTTTACCGAATGTAACATCTATGAAAATGAACGTAAAGATTTATTTGCTTTAATATAAAAAAAATATAAGAATTTTGAAAATCTCTCAAACAAAAATAAATTTATTTGGCTGATGTCAGCAGAAGATGAAGATTCAATAAAACTATTATTTAAAATAACATCAACCTTTCATTATATTAGAAACCAAATATTAAATATTGAACAATAGAGGATTTTTATAATCATTATCATTAATATAGGATCAGTGTGTTTCCTAAAGAAATATGTCATGGTGCTAACATTAATTGTTGTTTGTTTCTTTCTATTTCCCCTTTAGTTTTAAATACCTTATTTAATTAACACAATTGTTTTATTATATCATTTTCATTACTATTATGATTATTATTTAATTATAATTTTTCCAATCATACAAATGTTTAAAGTTTACTTATTTCGCTTAACTTTGTTTTAATGTATATATTTATACTTATATTTAAGATGATTATATGCTCAATATTGGGCGCAGTGATTTGCTTAATAAAAATCTTGTATCTTGTATCTTGTTTAATCACCAAAACTTTATTCAGTATAATTGTTGAATTGTAGATGAAAAACATGAAAAAGTAATAACAGAAAATCGTAATTTAATAAAAGAAGCTTATTCCTCGAGGCTTATTCTTTTTTAATGAATAACAAATTTTTAATAACAAAAGAAATGGATACTTTTTACTAATTAAATATATTGAAGAACTTCCAAATTTTACTTTGTCTGTTTGCAGAGGGCACCAAGGGACTATGCTCTAGGATATGCGTGATGTTTTAAACATGTTTAAATTTACTGTAAACGTAATAAAATTTTAGACGCTAACTATGAACATTATATGCCCACCAACAGTATGAAGCCATTCATTGCAAATATTGTGGACTCAAGGAATTTATTTATTGTATTTTATTTAATTCTATATTTTATTTTATTATGTTTCTATTTCAATACGATAATACAACACTGAATTTGAGAAGATGCTCGGGTTTGAAATTACTTGTCCCCAAATTGTTAATTGCCCCCCTATGGTGACAGGTGTGTTCCCCGAACGCCTACTGGATAAAAACAACACCTCATTAGGAAGGGGGATTAAGGGGCCTATCAAGGGAAATGCATTTATTAAGGTTACCTGTATTTACCTTGAAAATATTAGAATATAGAATATGTTGAGAAATTACTGAATGGACAAGAAAACCTAATACAACATCTATAAGAATGAATGCTTTCAAAATTATAAATTAAATTGAAAATGACTGAAAAGTTAGAAATATACATTATTAATTAATAATATATAAAATAATGTTTTCATGGTTAAAAATAAAAGAGATAGTATCAAAATAGATCCTTTGAGAATAAAATGAAAGATCTCTCTATAACCACAGGAACTTGCTCCCCTCTATTATTCTATTTTATTGACCGGGTTGGTCACGGGTCAATTATTTCGGGACTCTTCGTTTAAATCTTACCTAAAAGACTGAGAAATTCAAGCTCCGCCCAACCTTGTGAATAAAATAGAGTAATATCAATATTTTGTTAAGAGTCTATGTACGCGCATTGACTCTAACAAAATATTAAAAGAGGGGAGCAAGTCCCCGTGTTTATAACTGAAATGTTTGTTTATGAATCAGGACAATAAAACACATCTATTACAAATACTTAGTTTGTAAGAATTTTTAGTTGTATCGTGCAATTCAATTCTTTTTACTTCTATTGACCTGTTTTTTTTTCATCCCCTCTAGCCCCAATTTTTTCAGTCGTCTGCAAAATTTTATTTTGATCTTTTGCAAGGAATTACATAGATCTATAAAATTCCTTGTCTTTTGTAAAGTATCATATTCATTTCAGGTCAATTTTCTTGAAAATTGCAGAAAACTTTATCAAAATGGATATAAAAAAAAAACAAGAAAAAAACAGGTTGCCAGTTTGCCCCACATTTTCAAGAAATTTGAATGAGAATCTGTGAATTATTTTATTATGGCTAACTGGACAAGTTTTCCTATAGTAATAAGACTTTAAATACTTTGTTCTCAAATTTTGATAACAATGACATTGAAAAACAAAATGATATTCATCTTCTATAATAACATTTAAAACACTCATATTAGACTTTCAATTAGCTTTTCTACTGAATGATAATGTCCAGTTTCCGGACAAATAAATTATGAAATGACAACTGAAGCTTAAGTAAGAAATCTATAAAAAAAAAAGAGGTTTTATTAGATATCGGTGAGATTTTGTAAGAAATCCGGCATTGAAGACATATATTATCAAAAACTTGCTTATGCAAGAAACATTTTGTTAAGTTTTAAGCATTTCAAACAAATATTGCTTATGTTGTCCATATATACTTTCTGTTACAAAAATAAAATGTAAAATGTTTTTAACTTTATATTTGTCTGCTAAAATATATCATTGCAACTACAGAATAAAATAATGAACACACACAAGCAAAGACACAAAAGAAATTATTATTTTAACTAAGTTTTGTGAAAGTCAAAATCTAGATTATAATATGAAATTTCTTATACATATTCCATTTGGATATTTTACCTATACCAAATGAACAAGTGACATTAATTAAAACACCCCTTAGAAGGCCCCTTAATCTCATATATTAATTAGATGTTTATTTAGTCCAGTAGGCGTTCGGGGAACAAACCTGGTGACATATTGGTTGTCTAATTTTGTTTAACTTTACACCTGTGTTTGTTTGTTCGTCGCAAAAGGTAGTCCATACTCAGCATGGGTTAATAATTAAGGTAATTATCATAAGGACTGGAATCCTGAAACCGTCCAATTCCGACATAGGCCTGCATATTAGACATATATGATTTAAATTAACACTTTGGACCATAAAGACAACACAACTGTTTAAAATAGATATGTTCCTTTGATTGCATCATGTATGTGTACTGATTGCTGCAGTAAAAACTTTAAATTTTGTGGAAATCTGACGATCATAATTGCTTAAATCATAGGATTTAACCAAGGAATTGGAGTACTTTAATTCCTTGATTTAACATTTTATAGCAACTTTTAAAAGGTCAAAACTTCATTCTTGTGATGGCCTACCTTTTTAAAATATTATTTGGTGTAAAATGTATTGTTAAAAACTGGAAAATGTATATATGTGTTCGTTGGGTATTTCTTAAATATTAATGTAAAAATTGCCACCGAAATTATTTATATTTTATTGCGGATATCTTTAATATCCCCTTTCAAAAAACACATTCCTACTATACTAGCAAACGATTTGGTTCCCCCTTGTGCGTCACTTCCGGTTTAGCTCGCATGTAATTCTTTTCCGGAAATATCGTTGATTAGATTTTGAAAGGTGCGAAATTTTGCACTTCAAACACTCATATCTCCATTATTTGTCAACGGATTTTGATCGGATTTTTGGCATTGATCTTAGAAAAATAAACACTTTTAAATAAGATTAAGTTGTTATGACCGTTTTAGTTGCACTTTAAAATAGAACATAGGGGTCAAATTACAGTTTTTTGCAAATAACTCAAAATGGTAACAGATATCAAAATTTTGATGGAAGACAAAAGTAATTAGCATCTCAAGATCTACCTGCTCTGAAATTTTCAAGAAGATCCAACAAACGACATAGGAGTTATTGCCCTTTTTCTGGATTTTTTCAAAATTTTTCACTTATTTAGCCCTATATCTTGAAAACTATACAAGATATTTCAAAAATTCAAATTGCATATGATTAAGCACATCAAGATCTACAATTCATGTCATTAGGTCAAAGCTGTAGAACCATTTCTTTTAGGAGTTATGGCCCTTAAAGCGTCAATATTTACCATCGTTCATTACTTTTCCCCTGACTTGTCTGAAACGGTAAGACCAACTGCATCTTAACATGGCACACTGTTTTATAGCTTATATGCTACAACTCTATTGTTAAGATTTTTGATTCGTAAAAAAACATGGCCACCATGGTAAAAATAGAACATAGGGGCAAATTAAATTTTTGTGCTAATAACTCAAAACTGGTTTCAGATATCAAAATTGTGCAAGAATCAAAAGTGATCAGTATATTAAGATCTACCTGTCCTGAAATTTTGGATAAGATCTGACTGCTGATCTTGGAGTTATTGTTCTTTTTCCTAATTTTTGCCAAATTTGCACTTGTTCAGGCCAATATTTTGAAAACTAACCAAGATATTTCATAAATTTAAATCGCATATGGTTAAGCACAATAATATCTACAAATATATGTATCTGCGTAGTTCAGGTGAGCGATTCAGGCTCTTGGGAGCCTCTTGTTTTTCATTGGAATCCTTGTGAAAATCCCTGCCTGCCTTTTTCAATCAGATTTGCGATATCTCTTACCGTTTTTGAGAAAGTAGAGGTCAGAGGGCCAAACATATCACAAGACTTTTTTCAATTTGATGTTGATGTAGATATATATGAATCTGTCAAATATGCATTTTAAAGTCCACCGCAGGATGCATGTGTCAAAAAGCTTTGTAAGTCCACCATGAGCTGCATGTGACCAAAGCAATTGACTATCCATATTTGGCTTCCAACGTACAGGGTTTAATTTGTTGCGGTCGTATCATGCTGCGCTCGGCGTAGCTTTTTATTTTCTTGTGCTTACTATTGAATTATTTGATTGCCAGTTTCTCAATCTATTTCTTAATGAATGCATGGGACATGAAACATGTGCAACTTCCAATTTGAGATGATTTTTACAAAATATACCCGGTAATTATTGTGTCAATTTGCTTGTTCTGTTGTGTGACATTGGATTGGTTGATCTTTTTTATTGTCCCCTGCCTTTCTTTGAAAGTAGGGGATTAAAGGATTTGGCTAAACAACTCAGGGGGTCCAATGTAATTGGTAAGTGCGCAGCATAATTTGGTAAGTGACTATAAAGATGGCGGAAAAACCTCGCTTCGATCGACAACGGTCAGTTTTCTCTTCGTGTTTACAAAAGTTATACACATCTTATGAATAAAACCATGTTGCCTTTCGACAATTATGAGTTATGAGAAATAGTACATAACAAAAATTTAATGCTTGATTTGCTTATCAAAAAGCTATTGAAGAAAAACCGGCCACTTGACAGCAATTTTTTTGTCATGCCGAAAAAAAACAGGCTTTGTTTCAGGTACTCTGATCACAAACGTTAGGTTTTATGGTGTTTTGTTGGTTCGTCAACAAGCATGGATATTCCCAAATATTTGTTTCTGTAAAAGAAACATGTATTTGTTGACATATTTACAATTATTTTATTTTTTGGTAAGTGCAAGTCGGTGTACTAAACAAAATTGGTAATGAATATTATCACCTTGCAAACATCTTTATTCATTGCGTTAACGTTTTAATGAGATAGATGTTTTTTTTTATTTCCGATTCATTTATATTCTACTAAATGAATCTGTTTAGCAGGCTGAATCAAATAACTTTGATTTTTCCGACAAAGTACGTGAACATGTACATATTTTCCGGTTATGTTAGTTTCACATTGCCAATTCGGTTACCTTGCTATGATGAGTATGGTCTTGTGTTAAATTAACACTCTAAGTTTTATTTTAAAAGGCATACTAATACAAATAAGTTTATGATCAATGTGAAAACCTATACGAATTAAACGTAACTAATTTTTCGAGCTTTTTGTATCTAAAAAGAGTTTGAAAGTATCACTTACGAAATATGTTTGAAGCAAAGAAGGTGCACTTTTAATAATATAGTTCAGCTTTGACCACCGAAACCAAGGAAAATGGCATTAGCCCAGATGGCTGGTTTTCCAACCGATGCCAGTACATAAACATTTGGACTATAATGTCACAATACAATGGGAATCTCCCTAGTTCTGATAGAACTGCTAAATTTGTGGTTTGTTTAGAGACCCCTGACAGAAACTTACAAAATTTCATGTTAAGCTTTTCTTGTTCCCAATCTTTGCTTTCTTTTTAGTGTTACGTTTGTAATCCCCTGTTCTCGCACCCATATAAATAAATGGGTTTTATAGTATGATCAAAAATGTGAATGAGAACTTTAATTGATGGAGATACCAGCTTCATGTCTCTATATAGTTTAAAACTGGCTTTTAATGCCTTTTCATATAACTTAGACTTAGCTTCTGTAAAACGGCAAGTTTTGTCGACACTATACAAAGATATTTATAGCTTTTAACACATTCAATCTTTTAAATGCCAATTAGAAATTCTTCATTTGATAATTTACCAGAGTTATTAAATACGACAACTTTGGTTTTGTTAATATTTATATCTAGACACCATGTTTTACAATACTCCTGCAAAATATCGAGTTTATTTTGTAGATAGTCACATCTTTTAGAATCGGCCATCAAGACTAAGTCGTCTGCATACAACAAGCAAGGGATTTTCCTGTTATCTTAAGTAACTGATTCTGACTGATCTAACAATTTTTGTGGTAAATCATTTATGAAAAATTTGAACAAGTTAGGGCTAGGTACGTCGCCCTGTCGTACACCAACCTTGGCAGTGAAAAAAAATTGTCATTTTGTTGCCCACTTTGATGCATAAAGTATCATTTAAGTACATATTTTTTAGTTTTCTATATAAATAACCACTAACATTTCTTTCAAGAAGTTTGAACATAATTCCAACATGGATAACTCTATCAAATGCCTCGCAAAAATCCACGAAGCAAGCATATAAACTTTTATTCCCTTGTTTTCGATATTTATCAATTATACATTTCAACACAAATATGTGATCTGTGGTACCAGATTTTTTAAAAAAGCCAATTTGACTTGCATGTATTACTTTATTATCTAACAAAAATTTGTCAAAGCGATTACAAAGTATTATATTAAAGAGTTTCCCAATACTATTATTAATAGCTATACCTCTATAGTTTTCTGGCTTTAGTGGATTTTCACTTTTATAAATTGGACATATATGACTTTTGGATCATTGTTCCGGGTACTGACCTGACCTTAAGACATCAATGAACAGCTTCAGCAGACTTGGGTTAATATAGTATAGGATTGTGATGCCTGGAGCATTTCATTACTAATACTATCAGGGCCAGGACTCTTATTATTCTTGATAAGAAAGCAATCGGACACATCAAGATTAGAATAACCCCCCCAAAAAAAAATCGATAACAAAAGAAATATTATGCAAAGTATTTAAAAGAAGTGCTTTCAAAAGTTTTTGCACTGTAATAATATACATTACCAATTTTTTTTAGTACACTAGCTTGCACTTACCAAACAATTAAATAATTGTAAATATGTCAACAAATACATGTTTCTTTTACAGAAACAAATATTTGGGAATATCCATGCTTGTTGACGAACCACAAAACACCATAAAACCTAACGTTTGTGATCAGACTATCTGAAACAAAGCCTGTTTTTTTCGGCATGACAAAAAAATTGCTGTCAAGTGGCCGGTTTTTCTTCAATAGCTTTTTGATAAGCAAATCAAGCATTAAATTTTTGTTATGTACTATTTCTCATAACTCATAATTGCCGAAAGGCAACATGGTTTTATTCATAAGATGTGTATAACTTTTGTAAACACGAAGAGAAAACTGACCGTTGTCGATCGAAGCGAGGTTTTTCCGCCATCTTTATTGTCACTTACCAAATTATGCTGCGCACTTACCAATTACATTGGACCCCCTGCAACTATCCATCCGGTTAACCATTCAGTCTGGATTGGTTTCCCGAGCATAGCTTAAATGCTTTGATTATCCTCATCAGGGGTGAAAATTTCATTTACCAATTTTCTGACTCTCTCTTGACACCCTTTGTGAGGATGGTATCAAGAACTGATGCTACTGACCTTTGGACAAATGTTTGAAAGGACGAAAAAAGATTCTCCCATGTATGGGGAGAGCAATAACCTTTGCACAATGAAGGCTCCTTTGTAGGGTTTGATAAGAGAGGGCTCAATGGGTACCGCTACAAAGGCCTCACGCACAAACTGCAAACTGGAAAGGGATTCACAAAAACATCAAGCTTGTTTCCCAATCTAGGATAAATATATATGTTAAAACTAAATGCTTTGATTTAAGTTCATGAAACTTCCGCACATTTAAGATAGCAAAGGAGCCATTTGATTTTGGAAACTTTGAGCCATGCTATTGTTAAGTTTAGGACTCTCATATTTTTATTTTGGAAATATAAAAGTTAGTTTCATGTGTTAATTATTTTGGTTAAATCCACTTATAGTCTTATCCACACAAAAAGTTAGTTTGACTACAAATCTGATGAAAAATTGTTATAGTGAAATTTGTTAAAAACCAAAGAGATAAGTTAGTATCAAAATCATGCTACTTTAATATCTTTATTCCTGAGTAGAAGAATCTGAATTCATATATTAAAAGGATGAGTGGCAATATGACCCATTTTTGGCCCAAGATTTTCCAAAAAATAAAACCTGAGCATACAGATGCCTTAAGTTGCTGAAACATTGATAAATTGTTAGGCTTAAAGAAAATATAAAGCTATTGCCATATCTGTTAAGCTGTCATGCCAATAACTTAACTCAAAAAGCTATGTATTAAAGAAATTGTCCTTCTTTCATTGATTTTTGCTGATTTTCACACACATTTAGGTCTGAAAGAAAGTAGGCGCATCAAAACAACAACTTCATACCCAGCACAAATGTGTAAAATGATGAAATCCATCATTTCTGAAAGTTTGGAGTTGTTGTTTTCATGCTCCCAATGTTTTCTTAAGGAAAATATGCACAGAAACCATTCAAAATTGCAGATTTTCTCTATTTTCTCAAATAAGACCACTAAATATGATGTCATAATTATGTCACAATGAAGGAAAATTGGCAAATCTGATGTGTCTTCTTTGTAACCACATATTAGCTGATATTTCATATAAATATCATAACATTTGAACCAACTACAGTTTTTTGGGCCAATTATGGGTCTTAATGCCACTCATCCTTTGTTTGGATCTTAAAAACCATTGATAAAATTATAAACCAAATTGTATTTTGTTGGTTAGTAGATCCATTGATATTTAAAACATACAACATACTTGAAACATCCAACCATACATGTACTTCTAGTGTCATTTTATAAATTTCAGGCTCAAAGAGAAGCTCGACAAAACTACATTCCACCAAACCCAAGAAGAAGGACAAACAATAAAACTGAGACAAAACCATCCAAAGGAACAAGTTCAGATAAGGGAAGAAACTCTTCTGACCAAAAAACTCAACCTATCACAGGATCTGACACAAACAGAGACATGGACACATCAAGTCTCCATGGTAACAATAACTCAAATGATCCAGAATACCTGGGTGCTGTTGGTGGAATTGTCTCCCCTGATAGACATGTTTTAACACCTACAGACATAAATAGTGCAGGGTCTGTGTTGTTCAGTATTGAATCCCTTGATCCTGTTGTGTTTTATTGTGAATTAGTGCCCATTTTACACTTCACTTTCCAGAAACCACAAGATTATGATGTTTAATTATTATACCCCCTTCATTGGGTTGCAAACTAAAGTTTTGGGTATATATAACAATAATACTTTGTTTATCTTTTTTTTGCACACTTATTAGCCAAACTCTAAATAAATGGTCAAAAAGGTTTGATTAAACTTTTGATTAGGAAAACATATGAAAACATGTGCGAAGAAATTAAACAGCTTAGGGGAAACCCAATTGGGATATTTTGATATACCCCATTTGGGATATATTGCAGGTTTTGGCTAATAATATTTTTATGCTTTAAAGGAGCACATATTTTCATTAAAATATCCGAAGATCATTGTTCCAGGGATCAAAGTGTATATCAAAAGGGTTATTGTGTTGCTGCGATTAACCAGAAGAACCACTTTTTAATGTCATAATCACATCACGTTTGGTATAAGTTTTTGATAGAATTTATTAGTTGTTGATGTAAATTGAACTTCATGAGGGAGATATAATCTATACAAAATAAACATACTTGTTTTAAGTTAAATCTTTGTTTCATTTTAAAACTATTAGGATTCCTAAAATGTACCTTAAATCATGTCTTCAACACTAAATTTTCTTTTGATCAAAGAAAGATAACTCAAATTTAAATTTATGATATAGGAAAGGAACACTTTATTTTCATCTTCTTAAATTTGAATGAAATAGTTCTTGATATCAAAGATAGCCAAGTTTCTAAAACTAGAAAATATAAACACTTTTTTTAATTCTAAAACTCAAAATTAACTAAAACCTTTGCCTAAAAAAATAATTTGACTTTAAGAACAGTAGAAGTTTTAAATGTAAAACTTGGTCTGCACAGAAAACGCAGCATCCCACAAATAACCAACAAATACTAAATAAGACCCTGAATATCATAATGTTGATGCATAAATATGCTCCATTTTTTATGCGAAGCAGAGCGGGACATAGGTGTTACTTTAACGGCGGTGGCAGTGACTTTTTGGAAAAGTTTTATGAGCACCTACATATCTCAAGAACTATAGGTCCTGGGTTGATGAAACTTGGTGTGCATATGCCCCAGTAGTAGCTTAGCTTAATTTCATCCCCATCTTTTGACCTTGACCTTGATTTTCTGGTTGAGTGACTTTGATTATTTTCAATACATATAATAGCAATGGAAAAGTTTTGCGAGCACCTCCATATCGCAAGAACTATAAGTCTTAAGTTGATGAAACTTGGTATGCATATGCCCTGGTAATAGCTTAGCATAGTTTCATCCCCATCTTTTGACTTTGACCTTGATTTTCTGGTTGAGTGACTTTGATTATTTTTATTGCATATATTATTGTTAAAGTTCTATAAATATCTTTTGATCTCAGAAACTGAAAATCCATTTAAATTCAAAATATAGTGGAAGTAAGAAAGAATAATTGTTTCTGATGATGCTGGCAGGCGAGACATACTTTAGTGTTTGTTTCATACAAATACAAGTGTTAGTTATTCCCCTGAGGGCGGATGCCCGATGGGGGATAACTGATTTATACCACGGGACTGTAGAGGGTGCTAAGTTTATGATAATTAATGATGGGGGTCTTTCAGGAATTTAGCTTTATCTACTGATAAAGCATGATTAGTGCAGGGTATCTCGTTACATTTTATGACATAGTGGTATAAACAGTCATATATCCCAATTGGGGTATATGCTAATATCCCAATTGGGATAATATATCCTAATACTTTTTGACATTTTCCATTTACTATTTCTGTATTTGCCAAATATTTGATCATGGTCCTTCTTATTTCTATATCTGTTGGAGATTACAATACAACCAAGAGACTTAAAGATGTAATTTTCTAAAATGTTTCATAAGTGTTGTGTATCAGAAAAGTTGCAGGTATTTGTTTTTACATATTCAACTTTTGTATAAAAATATTTTTAAGGTACTTAGAATTTGTCGAAGAATATTAACTTTTATCTCTATATTGCACGTTTTGAATTTTTATAATTCACATAGTGAAATGATGCACTGCACTTATACTTTGATCTCCTTATTGTCCATTGGCATTTAATTATTACCGGTAGATTTTTTACATGAAACACTATTTAATCAAGAAGAAAATATATACAACACTTTTACACTTCTCCAACTTCATTTGTAAAATAGATAGTATTCACTTTATAAGCTTTCCACTCTACTATTTTAAAGCACATTCAAAAACAAGAGTTATATATAAACTCTTGTAAATATATATTTTTTGTTAATTTGATTCCAAACAATTTCTAAAAAGAAAGCTTCATTGATTAAAAGTAACAATTTTTTCGTCTCAATTCTTTATAGAAATATGTTTACTTTTTAAATTACAATGTATTAATAAAATAAAATTTAATCAAGAGGGAAATAGCTTGCTTTTGAAATAAAGATTTATAAATACACTTTTTCAGATATGCGTTAAAATTCAACCAAAAAGTATATCTTCTTGTCAGAGAAATTCAACAACAAAAAACAAAATAAAACATTTAATGTACATGAAGAGTGTATATTGTTTTATTTTAGTCTGAAATGAAAAGAAATGTTATTAACATGATTTTATATTCAATTTTAGATTTTTGTATTATTATGTTTTGAGCATTGTTATTTAGTAATTTATTGTTACCTTTTTTATGTGTTTTTTTTTCTTGAATAAAACTTTAAAATACCTATATTTTAAGTGATTATTTAAGTATGGGGAACCTTCCAATGTTTTTGGATTCTGTTGAGAGAAATATGCATATCCAGCATATCTAAAAATTCAAAGGCGTTAAAAAAGTTTAAAATGCATGACAATTTAAGACAATTAAGGAGAAATTTTAGTAAAAACTTGTTCGTATATTACATAGAACAAAGTGTTCATGTACAATGTATTTATTTTGTTAGATAAATTTTGATAAATAGGTAAATATTTTTAAATCCCCTGTTTGGATCCTCATTTGTATAATCATTGGGGTCAAATAATAGGACAACTATAAGAGTTTCTATAATAAATAATAGGACAACTATCAGAACTTTCAATTATATAACATGGTAGTTCAGGAGTAAATCCTTACAAAGTAATGGAGGTAGAGGAAAGAAGGGTTGCTGCTGTTATTGGTGCACTGGTTGCAGATGCTGCAGGTATGTTTTAAATAATTAAGCTTGAACAATATATTCTGGTACTGTTTGCATGCATGGGATATATTAATATTTCATTAGACTTACAGAGATATATGTGCATTTTCTTTTACTATTTTATGCTTATAAGTTCAATTGTTAAGTTTATTATGACTATCACAATTTTGATGTATATCACATTTTGGATTGTCTGTCCATCTGTTTGTCTTTCAATTTACTAGCATATAATACATGTATTGAAATCCAAATTCCCTGGTTAGGAATGCATTCATTTTCTGTGTTTCATGATATGTGTTAAAATTATATAGTCAACATATAGGGCATTTTCTTTAGTCTTGCTTCCTACTTTGTCGTTCAGCAAGAAGCAGAGGTACCAGTGGGGCATTCTTATGTCAATAGTACAAAAATATTTCTGTAACCGTCCAGAAAATTTATATGCCACAATATCTTTCTATGTTGCATGTAGCTTTCAGAGGCGGATCCAGAAATTCTGAAAAGAGGGGGCCTGCTTTGGACACGCTTCAATGATTTACTATATATTCAACCATAGACATATAACCCATAGATAAAGTTCCAAGGCAACATCAAAGGTACTATGAGCGTTGTAATTGTTTTGACACCTATCTGATAACAGACCGTGAAGTTGCGAATTAAAGATTAACAGTCTGCTTACTTTCTTTTGAATTGTTTTGCTTCCCAAGTAATCTAGATAGTTTTTCGTTCTTTTGCTGGTCAGATCTAGTTTTCAAACCTGAAGTTGTAGGGGTAACTTTGTGAATGCACTTTTCACATCTGATGTTTATATCATTGTGAAGGGTCAATAGTGCACGACTGCTGTGTCTTACAGTGTTTGTATGACTTAAGTAGACTTCTTCATAGGCACTCACTGTTTCTATCCTGACCAAAAAAATATGACAGGATTATTTCCACAACTCTCCTTTAGTAAATTCCGACGGCAAGAGGCATTTTGATCATTTCGAGCCATCGGCCCAGTACACATCTGCCTTTGTGTTGCATTTTTTAAGTTGTCTCATGCAAATTCAAATAAAATTTATTACGATAATTATAAGAATTATGTACATGAAGTAGATAATAATAATAATCACTTATATTATACAGTTGTACCGACTTGTATAATATCTAATGTCTTTTTAAACAATGTAAAAGTCGTTTTTTTTTAATTTTTTTTCAATTAGTGTGAGGAATGAAAATATTTAAAACGTTTTTGGTTTTTTTTTTGGTTTTTTTTTATTGTCAGCTGGTCTCAGTTTGATTGTTGTGCATTGTTATTTTTTGTCTCTTTCCTCCTATATTAAAATGCAACAAAAAATGCATTTACTATCAAAAGTCGGATGAATAGCATATGTATCTTGTGATTAAAATTCTATACATTTTATACAAATCAGGAGAAGAAATAAATAAATAACTCCATTCGACCAGCTTCGACCCTATACTGGCATGTGTCGTTAAAAAGCTTTGTTTACGTGCTTTTACATGCATATATTTTCATTTTCAGGTGGCTTCAGGAACTTTGTTTGCTTACAGGTTGAAACCACATACCTGAAATATTCATCTCCTAAAAATTATTCGTTTTTCTTTTCCTAAAAACTGTGTTTCTTGGCCGATTTTTCTCATTGTAACACCAAAATAATTGTCTTTTCCTGCACTTTCGTCTGCTATATTTTCGATTATGGTCAAAGGGATGTAACTCTATTTTGCCGCGAAATAAAAAAAGTCAACTTCGGGCTGACTAAGCGATTCCGATAACATCAGTTAATTAGTGACTCTTGGTAGGATAACACAGATAGAACATCAATGCAATAAAATTAGTCACAGTTCTATTCATATGACAGTCAAAGGACAAAGGCTAACAGCTTGATATTTCTTGCGAACTTTATCTATGGGTTATATGTCTATGATTCAACCAATTTTTTCTACCCTGGATCCGCCTATGGCTTTCTTATATAACAATTAACATGAGAATATATTATTAACACAAATTACAAATGTACATTAAAAAGACATGTTTTCATTGCATCTTAATGAAATGCTATTCTATCTCTTGCAGCCCAGCCTTTGCATTGGAACTACAATATAGACAAGTTAGATGCTTTGATCAAGGACAAAGAAGAAATTGCATTCTGGGAACCTTCTGCAAATCCATTCTACCTTCTACCTACAGGAAGACAAAGTTGCTATGGTGATCAATCTACAGTTATTTTAAGATCACTTGTGGAAAATGAAGGTAATTTTTTATTTACTTTTAAGTTCACCTGTGCCAGTGTTTCATAAACATATCAACTTAGAGAATTTCCTCATCTTCAATTCCTTTATCAATTTGGTAAAGATTTTTTATGAAACCTTGGACAAAATTTTCATGTAAGCCTTCAGGCTTCACTGATTGACATCCATCATTGTCTGTTGGGCTTAAACAATTTAAGAAAAATTCCTTTGAAACCTGACTGAACAGAATGCAAAAAAACCCATATGGTACAATCATACTTTAATTGGCCTATAAATCAGACACCATAAGAGAAAGAACAGGAATATATCTAACAGACATAATGGCCCATCTTGCAACATTTGGGATGGACAGATGAGTGGACGGACAGACCTGAACACTATACGCCCCTCCTTTTGTAGATGGGGCATAAAAATCTGAAGGATCATAAAGGTAAAATTCAGCATGCCATAAATAATGAAAGGTATTGCAAAAAGAGAAAAGCTGTTGCTTGCTCAATACTTTAGCTCATTTACCTCTCAGTTGTCAAATGACCCCTTTGTGGAGTTATGGTCCTTTAAAGGTCAAAAATGGTGTTTTTATGTTTTTCCCTATAGCTTATACAGAAAACTAATTTAACCCACTGTTTTCTTGATTTCTCTTGAACTGCCTTTTCCTACGCTGTAAGGACCATTGCAATCATGGGCCAATTGCGGAACCGCGAGCAGTGCCAAATGGCCCCGTTGAAGGCTGCTGGCGGTTGTCCATTGTGGTTTTTCTAAATTGCCACTTAATTGAGGCTGTGTCCATACACTTATTCCACATCTCATTATTTTCTATTTGGTATGTAATTACCCTATTTTGTGTTTTTTTAATCTTGGTCATATGAGTTTGATCATCCTTATTAAACAAGGATTTAAAAATACTAAAACTATGAATATTTATAGTCCCATATATTTGAATTCTAAGGTGTAAAACATGTATATTTCAGGTTTAGACATCAAGAGTCTACAGAAGTCTACCTATGAAGCCTTTGGTCCTGATTCTGTGTATGAAGACAAAGATAACAAGGAATATAAAGACAAGTCAGGTATCCCTTAGTTTCATAGCTTAATATGAAGAAAATAGAATTAGACACAAATAGTTAAAACCTACATGTCGTCCCATTTGTCATATGAAAGGCATATAAACAGCCCAAAGGGTCAATCTAATCTGAAAGTCCATATTAACAAATAGACTCGTAAATAAAGTATATTCAAGAAGAGACAAGACCAAAACATTGAGTGGAGACATTTTCTTAAAGATTTTGTTTATTTCAGAAATTTATTTTGAAACTGTGGGCACCAATGTAAATATCACAATTTAGGCCTCTTAGGTTTATTGTCTTTGACCCATATTTTAAGCCAACATTGTTATAAACTTTGATATTTACTATAATTGTATATTTTAACCAAGATAAAACTTACAGTGTGTCACAATAGAAAGAAAATTATTCCATGATTTCATGAGATAATGATTCTCTTACAGATGTGTCCAAGAAAGTATTTCCTATAAAGGCAGGATGGAGACATTTTAGCATTAAAACATTTCTACAAAAATATCAAGAAGGCCTAGAAGACACTGGTTAGTATAGAAAAAATGTATATAAGAATGCATAAACGTTTTATTTGTTTTGTTTTGTTTAACCTGGACTGAAGTTTCATTGCAGTTAAAGATCTAAAAATTGTGATTTGGGGGGAAATGTGATCAGCACTTTATTATCTACTGGTCTGAAATTTTAGGAGTTATTGCCCCTTAACTGTTTTTTTTCTTCTGAATTCTGCACACATTGAGCTTAATATCTTAGAAATTAAAGAAGATATTTGCAAAATTTTTATTGAATATTGTTGAACATATTCAAGGTCTACAAACTATTTGAACAGGTCAAAGCTTTATGACTAACTTGACCATTTTCACAGATTAAGTCATCCATCTCTTTAACTTGTTGCTTTGAAGGCCTATCAGGCCTTTTGATTTCCAGCTTTTAAGTATCATTGAAGACCAGGTGAGCTATTCAGGCTCCTTGGAGCCTCTTTCTGTTTCCTTCTATTCTTTAAACTTTTCCATTAGCTAAAAATCTCTTTGGAAATTTCTTTAATTGTTGAATAGTGAAAAGAAATGTCCACAAAAATATATGTAATTTTAATGTTTATAAGATTTCAAAACATCTCAATATTGAAAAAAATAAAATCAAAGCAGCTGACACTATAAAGTCATTTTACATTACTTTTTAGTCTAAATAATTTTTAGGTTGTGACAAGGATGAACAAATGGACTGTGTGTTGAGAATAATTCCTGTAGTAGCATTGTATGCTGGTAAACCTGAGATGTTAGATAAAGCAGAGGAAGTTATCAGAGTCACACAGAACTCGGACACATCTGTAGCTGTTGGTCTATCTGCAGCCAGGTAACACTAAACATGAAGAGAATTCTCATCAAGAATTAATCAGGAATGGTACTAGATTCTCTCTTGGTACTCCCCACCACACTGTCCAGTAGGTCCATATACATACAATTAAATGCTTGGTCTTTTTACACCACCATTCTCAACAGATTTTCTTGGAATATATGCATGATGTTTGTTCCATTCCAATTTGGAACTTGTGTTGGAGTTATGCCCCTTTTACTATAAAATATAAAAAATCAAGTTCTGGCTGAGAACTACTGTTCAGTTAATACAAGATAATAGGCAACAAGTAATACAGCTTAGCAGGTTATTTTTGCTGATTTTTGCAGGTTGACAAAAATTTGTGAAAATAAATCCTGTGAAAATATCCAGCTAAGGCAAATCAAATACAAACACTTCACAAACTGTGAAAATTGTGAAAATTTACCCCCACAAAAATAACCCACTATACAGTAATGTAAGACTTAAACAATATGTTTTACTTGTTTGAAACACTTCTATATGCACGGTATATGGTCACAATTCATACAGCACTTTAAAAAAGATCAATTAAACAAGTATATGTCCAAAGGACATAATGACCCATCTTTAGGGTCGGTGGATGAGCAGACAGATGAAAGAACAGACCCAAACACTATTTGCGCCTACTTTCATAGATGGGGCATAAAAATGAAGAATACCCTATGAATTTTAAAATTTCAATATTGTTGATTATTATTACATTTCCTTTCAGAATATTAGAACAGTATATTTTGTATGGTAAAAAGTCAAATGTAATTGAGACAGTCATTGAAGAACTCGGTAATCCAAAGAGAGCCAACCCACAAGATCTGGACAAAGCATTAGCTGGAAAAATTAGAGAGGTGCTGAATAGCAGAGATATAGACCATAGAACGGCTGCTTCAAAGTTTCCAAGAAACTGAGGTAATTGTAAAACTACCTTGTAGCTCAGTTTTTAGATCAGTTTTACAAAGACTTCTGCAAGTCCCTCTTGGCACTCCACCAATAGTACTGACAACCTTTAATAACTTTGAAAGAAATCATATCGATGTTACTTTGGTGTTTTGCAGAGAGATATATGGGCATTTGGTCATGATTTGCGTAAAGCAAAATAAAGCCCATATTTTATCAGCTTTTTGTTTGAAAAATACTTAATAACCCAGACATAATATAACTTCATTGGAGCAAAAAAATCTTGTTATGTATATCTTATATTGACCTCGAAATGGTTAAGAAGAGCAGATAAAAACAGGTGGTTTATACAGGAAAAATGAAACAGACACATAAAAAGAAAAGCATCAGAGAATATAAAAGACCATGTCTTTTGTTAGACTTATTTAATTTCACAGTGTTGGTGGTCTTCTTAGAGGGTGGCTTGAACAATATAACATACAAATCAAATCTTAATTTGAGATGTCTTTCAATATAAGAAATCTAATCTTTTTTTTTCAGGTATACCCGGGGCCTTTCAGTTGACTCTTCATGAAGTCCTGACTGGTTCCACATATTCTGGTGCCGTACAAGAGACCATGAGAGCTGGTGGATGCACCTGTTCTAGAGGGGGTTTCATTGGTGCTTGTTTTGCTGCTCAGGTATGTACTGTTTATGATTATACATAATTAAGGTACTTTATGATTTTCTAGGTGTACTACACCCCATTTCCAACCTGTGCAGGTCCCATGTGGCGAAAAGGCCCTTATCAGCACTAAGCTTCTTGGTTAATGTCCGCTAAAGAGTGCTCAGAAAACTGATATTCGGTCAGGCTGGTTTGGGATGTGTGGTGTGCTCCTGGTGGTTGAACGGGCAGCCCTATCATAATGAATGCAGGTTTTGTTGTACCGTAATGCGAAGAACCGGACTGAAACATAGGAGTGGAATGAAACGTCTTTTTAGGGGACAATACAAAAATTAGTACTCATGAAAATAATATAACTACAATGTTTTATAACTACTTATATTAATGTCTCTTTCAGAATGGTCTAAGCAGCATTCCTGATTCCTGGAAGAAGAAGACTCTGAACTTTGAAGAAATTTCTGTCCTTGCTAATAAACTTGTTTAACTTTCATTATAAGCTATCATGATAATCATTGTTACATTTTAACAACTTATAATTCTTCCTCAGTTTTGTTTTCTTTTGGAATCTTCCTATTAAAACTGTATTTTTGGGGGATGCTTATTCATGTATATGAAAAGATTTTAAGTTATGATTCTTTCTCTGTCATGTTTTTTACATACTTTTAAAAAAAATCATGTAATAACAAAATGTCATCAATAGTAAAAAAAAATGTGATAAACTTAAATTTTCAAAATTAACCTTGCAATATCATTTCTTCTGTAAATCAAACTAAACATGCATCTCAGGGAATACACATTTAAAATTGTCTTCAAAATGTTTTCAAATTACTATAGAACAGATTATAATAATGAAGAAACTGTTCAAATTCAAATATTTTTGATGAATAGCTTCTGATGTGACATATAACCTGTTTTGAGAAGTTTAAGGCAACCTTTTGAAGTCAGTTTTATTTTTTGTATTTTACTTTAAAATTCCTTGTTTTATATACTGGTATTGAATAAATGATTATATGTATATTTGTTATGTTAATATTTTTTAAAGGTTTTTTTTTAAATATTCAGTTATGGCCCTTTTAAAAATTATAAATTATAATATGTTGAATTTATTGAAAATTCTTGTGAATCTGTCAATTTCTGAAACTAGTGCAGGTAAATGGAAGTTTTATAATCATACCCCCACTAGTAAGAGAGGGGGCTATAGTGCTATCACATTGTCCATCTCTCTGTCTGGTACAATATCTCAGCTTTCACTGAAGGAACTGATTTTAAAATTTATTATACAGCTTTACCATTTCTCCTTTTTCCAGGTCAGTTGGCAATCTGCTTCCTGTTTTCCAAGCCGACTTCGACTTTTTTTAAGGGTCAAATAAATGAAATTTTTTTAACAGTTTTCTCAGCTTCTACTGAAGGGATTGATTTCAAAGCACAGCTTAAGCATGCTGATTTGTACCGCAACCCCTTGATGGATTTTCATGAAACTTTCATGCAATCTTTTTCAGATAATTTTAATGTGCACCTCTTATTTCAAAATTTGATCAGAAAAAATTTTGGGGTTTCCCATCACAAAACATGGACTACGCTGTTGGACTACAAGTTGGGACCCTCTGCAGCTCCTCCGAAACCCCTTTATGGATTTTCATGAAACTTTCACACAATGTACGTTACAGAACATAGATGTGCACCTTCTATTTCAAAGTTTGATCAGAACAGAATGATGTTTGGGGGTTTCCCATAGCAAAATATGGACTCAGCTGTTTGACTGCAAGGGGGTACCCATCTTTTACCCATGTGAGATGGATTTTCATGAAACTTTCACAATCTTTGTTGTAGATGTGTACCTCCTACCAGTATTTTGAATTTCTTCTGATTCATATTTGTGAGCGGGGGTATTTATTTGCGAGCTGCAGCTCACAGTTTTTATATTTTTGTCTTGTGTACATGTATGTTGTTGGAATGTGTGTAGATCATTTTAAAATCATTGATACATCCTCTGCTGTCCTTGGCCACACTAAATTGGTCATTTGCAATGTGATGCGTATTGCCTATGGCAGGAACTGCTCACAATTTTAAAGCATCTGAAAACATGGCAGTCATGTTCAGGGTCATTCTGTACCAATTTGTGTTGCCATTTCATTTTACTATGTATTGTGTGTTTCATGATATTGTAGTTGTTTTTAGTTTTTTTACTTTTCTGAAATTAGAATGCATCATTGGTACTTTTTTCATCATTTGTTCATGAATTTTGTGGTAACCAGTGTACTGTACATGTATAATGTATAATGAAAGTGTAACATATGAGTAATATGTTTCAGAGGACAAAACTATGACTTGCTTTCAATGCTGCTTACAAGTTGCTCTAGACTATTTGACATTACCATACCATTGAAGAAATTGTCTCTTTCGAACGTGAACAGAAAGAATACACAATAATAACATCAGGGTTTCAAATCATTTAAAAAATTTAAGTTTTAAAAATTGTTTAATCATAAGATAAACAAATAGAAATCATATTGTATGGTTGTCTATCAGTGCCATATCTAAAATCGATGATAATGTTTCAGTTCCAAAGAAGATTAGGTTTTTTTTTGCATTTCATTACCAGTATATAACACATGCATTTAAAATATTAAGAAGAAATATTTTATCCATTTAACTTTGTTAAAAGCCACATGGAACAGAAACTTTGACAGATATAAAAGATGACATGAATTATCATGATTCTTGAAATTTCAAGTTTTGTTCAAAACAGCTGATATATAAAGGTAGTAATGTAAACATTTTCATTGATTTTAGATACAAAAATGATGACAACCATCAACATAAAATCTACATCTAAAACATGATGCATAAAAAAACAGGCATGTATAAGCTCACCACTGAGTTATCACAAAAAAAATAAACATAAACAAACAATTCACCCCCCTGCAACAAGAAGGTTAAAAATCAACAATGTATAAAAAAAAGATCCTAAAGCACCAATATATCATGAATCAATGGGTAAATTATCAATAGGACAGTTCATGGACGAGTTTTTAAGCCAATTATCAATACAGTCATTGTGGAATGCATGATTACAGGGCAGATATTTCCGCACTTGTCCTATTTCATAGAGTTCCATACATATTGGACAGACTTCAAGACCAGCATTGCTCTCTATTGTCTCGGTTTTAAAGGCACTAAGTTTATTTTGAGAAACTGTTTTTGGCTTGACACGAGCCTCGTCTAAACGTAAAAGAAGGTCATAATCCTCAGGAGTTAAGTCTCTGTGTTGTAGAGTCATTAATAAATTGGCCAAAGCACTATCTATATCTGATGGCAAGTTGTCTTTGTGGATGGTATGTGCCAAACACTGCACAGGAGCTGGACGATGGTATGTAGATGGAGCAGCATGAGGTTTGTTTGTTGCAGGATTTATAACATAGCCGTTCTTTTCTTTTTGAATTTGTTTGCTTTGAATGTTTTTCTCTCGCTTTGGGCTTGGCATATAGCAAAGTCTTTGAATATCCAAGTCCATCATTTTATAAACACGGTGACTAATATATATTGCTTTACGTCCCTTGTTGTTTAATACACTCTTACAATGTTTCGTTTTAACTTGTTTGTGAACTTTTTGGATCTTCCTATGTCGATCCTTGCGAAGATATTTTACTTCATCTTTGTTGTTTCCTTCAAGTTTTACCAAATCTCTGTAACTTTCTGTTATTCTCTCATTTTCTTCACACTCTTGTTCAATTTCATTCCAGAGTTTAGCTGTATCTTTTTCAAGTTCAAAGTTGTCACGAACAGGTCGTGGAAATAAAGATATGTTAAATCCTAGTTCATGTGGATTAATTTTCCTCCATTTTTTTCTTTTTCTTGAGTTCTTTAGTGTCTTTTTTATCACTTTGATCAGATTGTTCTTTCTTTACTTCTTCATTTTTGGAACATACCAATGATTCCAGTGATTTACTTTTCTCTTCTTTTGCTTCATCCCTTTGCTCAGTCATTTTTGCAGATTTTCCAGGTTTATTCTGCTTATGACTCCATGCACTTTCACTATCACTCATTAATGGCTTAAAACTGAATTTTTTAAGAGGATCGTCACCTGTTGGTAAAGCAAGGGTCTCCATTTATACTGAGGACCTTTTCCTATTTGATGGCACCGCCAATATGGCTGAAATCAGCAATGTCAGTCCAATTTTAATGGTCTTTTAAATATTTCTGTCAATTGCACAACAGAGGTGAAACAATAACAAAAGCTATTTTAAGAACTTCTTAAAATAGAATGACGTATAAATTGAGTGTTCTGATTGGACTAGAATGTTAAACGTGAATACGCGAGACTAAACAGTTGGGTTTTTCCCTTTTCTTTATTTGGCCAGGTGTACACCATGTGTCCAGTTGAACACCTTGATCTTAAGCAGTGAGTTGTTGCATTACTGAAAACATATGTCATCAAAATAACATTTAGACTGCACACCGACAACTGAATATAAATTGAAAACTGGATTGAGTATGATATAAACACACTGTTTGTATTCAGTAAATTACTAGATTATCTACCTCATACCTCATGTTACCTCATGTAGATTCAGAACGATGGCACTATGGTACCAGTATATTCTGCTCTGTAGCCTCGGTAGTTCGATTCACCGAAATCCCGGTATTTACCGAAATCCCCTTAGAAAACATCGAAATCCCCTCAGAAAATACCGAAATCCTTAGTTTTGTGGAATAATACCCTCAAAATCGAGTATATCAACATCGATTTGCTTTTAAACAATAGTTTTTAAGGAGAGAGAAAGTTTTTTGAAGTCTATATACAAATTTATTTGTGTGATGTGTAAAATTCATTGAAATCCAATATGGCGTCCTATACAGGTGATGGTCTTGCTAAAATGAGTATCGATATTCCGAGAAAGAATTAACAAATAGTTTTTTTTTATATATATAAAAAGAATAAGTAGAAAGAGTCTAAAGGAAGCTACCAACCAGTCAACTTATTGAGTATCGGATCGACAAAACAATTGACGATGCAACATAAACAAAATAATATAAAAGTCTAAAGGATTATGCAACGATACAATAATGATGTTATAAATTATAAAGACAGATATTTCGACCAACAGATGGCCTTCATCAGTGTCAAAAATACACAACTTTACACTTTGAAAGATAAATGTAAACTGAGCTGTTAAATGGTGTCGTAAAAACAACTCACTACGATAAAGTTTGTTTATTATCGTCACTTGCATATTTAAAACTCATTAATGAAATACGTCATCAATGTAGATCTTGAACTTTATCTGACAACAGAGGATTACAGACAGACTAAAAAGATGATTGATTGATTGATTGATTTAATGTTTTTTGTTTATTCCTTTCGGATGAAATGTGCAGAGTTCTTTTATCCAGAAGCTTTCCCTAGCCTCTCGTTCAGAGTCTCTCCAATCACAGTTATGTTCGATAATAAGTATTTTCATACTATCGAAATCATTGAGGCTGTGATCGGGTAACCTGAAGTGTTGGCTAACAGGCAGAAATACTTTTTTGGTCAAGTCACTTCGGTGTCCATTCAGTCGTTTGTGGAAAGGCTGTTTCGACTCCCCCACATATTGCAAGCCACAAACCGAGCATTCAAGAATGTAAATTACATTAGAGCTCTTACAGTTGACAGTAGAGAAGATTTTAAACTGTTTGTTTGTGACTTTGCTTGCAAATGTGGACGAGGACTGCATATGTTTACAACATTTACAGCGTTTGTCACCACACGACCGATTGGAACCCACAGAAGTGTAAGGTTTGGATATCTCTGCCCGTACCAACAAGTTACGGAGACTATTGGGTTGTTTGAATGCAACAACGGGAGGCTCTGGAAAGACTCTGGATAGTTTGGGATTTTTCTCAATGGATTTCCAGTGCTCACGAATGGTACTGAATGTGCTCTTGAGAGATGGGTGGAAAGTGAGCACACAAGGGGTACGTTTGTTTTTCTTTTTCTTTTTATATTGTAGTAGGGCACTCCTCGGTATATCTTGTGCTTTCTTAAAACTGGCCTTGATGTTCTTATTTTTGTAACCCCTTCTTTTCAAATGATTGTGTAGTTTACCTAGTCTCATTTTAAAAGTATCATTAGATGAACAAATGCGACGTATTCTAAGAGCTTGACTGAATGGAATGCTCTTAGACACGTGAGGTGGATGACAACTGCTAGGTAAGAGATACTGGTTGGTGTCTGTGGGTTTGGTGTACAAGTCAGTGGACAATTCTCCTTCTTGTGATAATGAGCTGGTGGTGTCAAGGAAAGATATATTTGTTTTGGATGTTTCGTGGGTAAATCTAATTGAAGGATGTATGTTGTTCGCACGTGAGATGAAGGTATCGAGTTCGTCATCACTGTGTGTCCACTTCATATCAACATCATCAATAAATCTATACCAGGAGAGTGGTTTTTCGTCAGACGACTGGAGGAGTTGTTTTTCCAATTTACCCATGAAGATGTTGGCATAAGATGGTGCCATTTTAGTGCCCATAGCTGTTCCGTTGACTTGTAAATAATGTTCATCATTAAATGTAAAATTGTTTTTCTTTAGTACCAGTGTGAGCAATGTAATCAGACAATCAGTTGGAGGATTTTTGATAGCCCGAGTATCCCAAACTTCTCTGCATGCTTCGATGCCGTCAGCGTGAGGGATGTTAGTGTAGAGTGAGGTGACATCCATAGTTACTAGAGTCGTATTCGGAGGGAGTGGATTAAGAGCGGACATTTTTTGTAAGTAATCGGTAGTGTCTTTCAAAAAAGATGGCAAAGATTCAACATGTGGACGAAGATGGAAATCCACAAATTCTGAAATTTTCTCAGTCGGGTGACCGTTGGCTGAAACAATGGGTCTTCCCGGATTGTTGGGCTTGTGAATCTTAGGAAGAAGGTAAAACCTGCCAGCTTTTGGATTTTCAGGTTTTAAATAATCAAATGTTTTGTCATCAATGTGTCCTTCTTTGTTCATTTTTATAAGTTCATTTGTTATTTCATCCGAAAATTGTTGAGTCGGGTCCTTTTCTAACTTTTTATAAAAATTTCCATCGTTTAGTTGACGTTGAGCTTCTCGAATGTATTCAGACTTATCCATAACAACAACTGCACTACCCTTGTCCGCTGGTTTTATAATTATATCTTCATTGGATCTTAAATTCTGTAGGGCAGTGCGTTCGTCTTTGGTTAGATTGTCAAAGTTGTTGGTTTGGTTTTTGGATGAAGAGCATATTTCTGCTTTTACATTGTCTATAAACGACTCTAGAGTAGCGTTTTTGCTGCGTTTAGGGACCCAGTCACTCTTTTTGACAAATTTATAATTGGATTCATCCTCACTCTCACTATCAGTACTCAGCTCACATGTTTCTTCTTCTTTTTTAGACGCAAAGTATTCTTTGATGCGTAAGCTTCTGGCAAAGTTGTCTAGTTCCTGTGACAATTTAGTATCATTTACTGGTCCAGGAACTGGGCAGAAGTTAAGACCTTTCGACAAAAGAGATGTTTCACTCTCTGTGAGTTGGTGACTAGAGAGGTTGACGACAGTGTTTTGGTCGTTGTTATGCGAAAGAGTTTTGCGCCTAAAGCGTCTATTGCGTTTCTTACCAGATGGAGAAGCCGTAACGGGTTGAGGACAAGAGATTCCGTCACGGTCTAATTTGTGGCGTTGTCTATCGGAGAGAAGAGAATTTTGAATCGTGAATACTTAAAAAGAATAAGTATATATAGATTTCCATGATTGTCATTTGGATTTAACCACATGGTATCAATTTTATTTTATTTCATCATAAAATTTCATGAATCAATAACTAGCAATTAAAATAAACTTTATTTCTTTTCTAAAATAATATTAATAATAATAAACAACAAGAGTAACGTATTTACACAATATAAATAATATGTAAATAAAGTACAATTACAATCTAGATAATTAGTTCACAAACCAACTTAAACCTTTTTCTTAGTGCTTGGAGCATTGCTGAATATCCTAGATCGTTGAAATGCACTTTCTCTGTAGCTTCACATTCCCTATAGATTTTGATAGGTTTGAAGTAGCCAACTGCTTTGTGTTCTTTAGCCACGTTCAGGAAAACTTTGTTAGCAATGGTTCTTCTTTCCATATTGAGCCAGTGTACATGACCTAGGTCGGGAGCGTTGGAGAACTGCCATGAATGACAAAACAGCTGAATTGTTTTTCGTCAAATTAGTTTTCGCTGCAATCATTTCCACCAATTTGATTTATAGAATTACTATCCTTGGGTTGTAGTGAACCAATAGTTTTTGTTTTTAATATATAATTTTGTATTTTATATAACAAACAATTATTATTAAAAAAATATTGATGACAATCCTTACTAGCTTAACAGATATTTAAATTAAATTTGTGTTTATGATTTTTTTTTTCTCCGTAAATCTTAGATTTCTATCAGTTTTTAAAATATTAAATTTCTAATCATCATAATAATTCTGTAATGTCAATCGGAATGCGTATAACATAAAACCTGTTAGTTATTGATTGTGATTAATTAATGGCACGCGTATACCCAGCGATGATCAATTTATGGCACCCGTTTCTGTTGATCGGATTATACGGCACGTGCTGTAAACCGTTAATCAGATCATTTGCAAATTGCATGTTTAATCAATTATTAGTATTTCCACAATTAGTTATAGACGCTGTTCTCATTTGGTGTTATTAGTTGTTTTTTTTTCAGAATGTCAGTCTCCAGTTACCAAGTTTGTATATTAAAAAAGTAAAATATTTAAAATTTGTTAAATAGAAGTTATGAAAGAAAACGAGTTAAGCTATTA
The DNA here is from genome assembly GCA_963971305.1 of Arcuatula senhousia. Classification (NCBI taxonomy): domain Eukaryota; kingdom Metazoa; phylum Mollusca; class Bivalvia; order Mytilida; family Mytilidae; genus Arcuatula; species Arcuatula senhousia. The sequence goes on from OZ020311.1 coordinate 46,132,791, forward strand.
CTTTTATCATGAAATAAAACGCTACATAAAATCCCAATTGCTAATAATTCATTAAATTAAATGCACGTGGTTGATTGATAGATTTTGGTCATCCTCACAATGCCAGGCTCCTGTGTCCATATCTGTCCGTGGGGGGCTTGGTTTTTTCCTAAAAAATATTCTGAAGAAGGATTTCTGCCATATAAAATAATGCTTATAATGAAAAACAGATATTCTGTCACTAGTTTCTAGGATTTCGGCCTCTCGAGAATACTACAATTTTACTTTTATCTACATTGAACTTAAGTTTCCATCTGTCACAATATTCATGTAATTTTCCTAGATTTAGCTGATCATCATTTTAATAAATCAATTAAATTAAAAAGAGTCGTGTACACAATCCTCAACAAACCCATAAAGTTTAATCACATTGGAATTGGTTTACGACCCTTAATTAGATTAAAGAATTAATAGATCGATGATTAACCAGGATTGTGGCATAAGAATTTGTCTTGTTAATAATATGATATCTATAAGTTGGTGAGTTAAAATAAAGAAAGAAGAGAGAAATTAGATCAGATATATTTGAAAAAAAATTGTTGTCAAAGATTAAATAATTTACGGGCCGTCTATGTAATTCCTTGGTCAGGACATTGTAGTTGGTGCAGTCTTTGGTACTTGTTATTCGTTATTAACTCACAAAATACATAATCATTTGTCCAAAAACTATAAATATTTACACCAACTACATAATTTTTCTAAAATATCTTACAATTTCATTGAATTTTTCATAAGATTTAAAAAGTAATGGGCCGTCAGGACATTTTCCTGACCGAGTAAGGTCAGCGTAAGTACAGTTCCGAGTTTTTGTAAAAACTTGTCAACAAATACCTAATTTATCAAAACTTTAAAACTATTTGCAAAAACTACAATATAATATCTAAATTGTGTAAAATTTTCAGAAAGAAATGTTAAAGAATAAAAAAGTAATGAGCCGTCAGGACAATGCCCTGACCGAGTCGATTCGCGCAAGTACGGTACCCGGTTTTTGTACAAATTTTTCTACAAAAACATACTTTATCAAATTTTTGAAAATATTTCCATAAACTACTTTAATATATCTAAATTATTTCCAATTTTCAAGAAAAAATTTCAAAAGACAAAAATATTATGAGCCGTCAGGACACTGCCCTGACGGTCAGGACAGCGTCAGGACAGATTTTTACACGATTTTCATCAAAAACATCGAAAAAAAACTTTTTTTTCCAAATTCAAAATTTATTTTCATAAACTACATCATAATATCTATTATATGTCCAAATTTCATTAAAATCCATCAAGAAACAAAAAAGTTATAGCCCGTCAGGACATTGTCAGGACATCGTCAGGACATTGTCAGGACATTAGTGTAACCCGTATAGGACGCCATATTGGATTGCAATACTAGTAGACTATATATACGGCACACCAATAAAAATGAATACAAACTTTAAAATGCATTATTTTTGTTTAAAACTATCTTTATAAGGCAAATCAATGATGGTATTATTGATTTTGAGGGTATTATTCCACAAAACAATGGGATTTCGGTGAGTTATGAGGGGATTTTGGTAAATACCGGGGATTTCGGTGAATCGAACTACCCCTGTAGCCTCATCTATTATATTGATTGCACTACGTGTACTTCCAGTCACGAATTGGAATTCTTGTTCAAAGTCATATTTCATTGGTTGGTTGGCCCAGTATTTATCAATTCTGTGTTTGAAAATGTTCATGTTGTTTGATGATATAACTGATTCTGGGAGGTCGTTCCATACATCAATTACTTTCACAGTAAAGAATTGCTTTCTTATGTCTAGTCGTGGTCTTGGTTTTTTCAGTTTGAGAGAGTGTCCTCTTGTTGCGGTGTCAGTCTTGTGCATTTCAAATAAATCACCTGTTACTCTGTTGTCGTATATGCCGGTCATGACTTTGTATACTTCTATCATATCTCCGCGCAGACGGCGGTAGCGAAGGGTAGGTAGCTTCAGCACAATCAGACGGTCTTTGAAGGGAAGGTTTTGAAGAGATGGTAAAGATTTTGTTGCTCGCTTTTGAACGTTCTCAACACTAATTATATCTGCCTTTTTGTACGACGACCACACACTGTTCGCATATTCCAAATGAGGTCTTACGAGGGCTTTGAATAGTAATAAGAATGTTCGATTGTCCAAATATTGAAAGGATCGGCGAATGAGGCCTACTATCTGATTGGCTTTGTTGACTTGGTTCTGAATATGAGTGTCAAAAGTTAGGTTTGTGTCTATGGTTACACCGATATCTTTTTCTGAATTTACGTTCTCAAGAGTAGTTTGTCCTCCATCGTATTTGTTCATGGTATAATGCGGTTGGTTCTCACTTGTAAAGGGTAGTAAGACTAAGAATGGAACAAATAAAAAAAATCTTATTTAATTTAGCTTTGATTTGTTTGATAACTGCCGATAAGAAAATTTGTTTATTGTGGCCTATTTCAATCAGATTGCTAGGATTTGAATTTATCAACCGTCACCATTGTCTAGTTTTGGTTTTATTAAAATAAAAACAAAAAGTAAAGCTGTTAAAAAATATAACCATCCCATTCCCAAAAGACACGGCTATATCTAACAGTATCAAAATAGTAACAAGTTATTTTTCCATGCCTGAGTTTACTCCTGTTTAGCGTTGGACATTATGATCAGTTTATTGATTTTCTTGTGAAAAGTGGTCACTGAATACTAGAACTCTTGAGCCAGAGCCCGTGATAGTATATAAATCTTATTATAACCTACAACAGCAATTGAACTGCAAAAGGAAAATGATATATTATATGATAAGATGCAGCTTTTTAACAATAATTTCTTTGTATTAATTGTCTGTTAAAAAAATGTAAGATTCCAACAATTTTCTTTCAGTTTGCGAGTTACAATAAGTCGAGTAATCCTAATTTTATTTTTTATTGTTACTTGTGAGATTACAGACTGAAAAGGTGCCTAGTACCTGGAGACCGTTCCCATTTTAGTCACGCGAGTAACAATAAAAAATTCTTATCGTTACTTATGGTGAGGTATTTTTAATTAAGGTATGTTTTCTTCTCTGGGTATAGAAAACCATCACTGAAGATTACTTTCTGGCACTGTACTTGGTACAATATTAAACCTTGGATAAAAAAGAAAGGCCTTATTTCCAACCATGGGCCATCAAGGGGCACAAAATCAAATACAGTTATCGTACATACATGTAATTTCTACTTAAAGGAGACTGGACACGATTTTTGATATTTTTATATTAGATCTTATTATCATCATAAACAGTAAAAAACACCATAAAACTAATCAATTCTCCTGAATAAGGTCATAATTAGAGTAATTAGCATCACATTTTATCGCTTCCGCCGATCCAGAAAATTTTAATGAGATAGGCGTCACGTGACCTGATGACGCAATATGGGTCAGTTGTCGTTTTACTGCATAAGAAATTAATGGCAATTAATGCAATATGATATCGTTTTTGAATTAAAAAAATAAGAAAATATGGGATTTTTTTTTTCTGAATTTCCATATTCAGCCATGGATATTGAAAATATCTTAAAAGATTGACCCATAATTATTTAGAATAGCGACTCAAATATAGGGTCTAAATACACCCAATGGCATATGCAGCTTCAGACAAATTTTGCTCATGCTGCAAATTAGTTTATACAAATTTTAAATTTTAAAATTTCAATAGGAGTTCATTAAATGCATCATATTTAAAGTAATTGTGCCTAGATATATTCATTCAGTTCCAATATAAAACATTTATCAACACTAAGTGTTTTTTTTTGGGGGGGGTGTATTTACATGGTATTACATTTTTATACAATTTAGACAACTGAGATTTAAGTTTTATACGAGCTGATGTTTAATAACAGTGATTCCAGAGGTATTTTTACTTTTCCCGAACCGAAAATACATTTTGGTGCATGTGTGCTAACATTTCAATTTAAAATTCCTAAAATCTTTGCTGGACCGAATCAGTTTTTGCTGGACTTGTCTGACAGCCTGACAAAGCTTCGGAATCACTGTAATAATTCAATGGGGCGTTCAATTTCACCCAAATTCCAATTCTACTTCATGCAGCATATAAATTTAAACCATTTTGCAGAGTATATTGTTAGCTTCTGTAAAAATGTTACAAATACTAGTGACTGTATTGTTTTATTCTTTCTGTGTGATCATGTCCCGATATTTATTGTGAAGTCTCTACGATGAACAGAAGAACGCGACAATTTAGGGTTGAACTGAAATAAAGAAGGAACTGTGTCCATTGATGCCTCCGCTGTCCCAAAATAGGAACTTGAAGTCCGGCAGGTCTAAAAATCCCTAAAGACTTACAACGTACATATTTATTCTTACGGATCTACTTATGGACGAACCCAACTCCTCTAAAATATCCCTCTTCCATATGTTTCAAGGTAAACACAGGATCAAACAAAATTAAAGAACAAGACGAACTCTAATTAATTTATGATGCAAATTTACACCGGTGTGAGCATTGACCGCTTACTTCACATTGGGGGATTGTAACACCTGTTGTAAATTCACAGTACTTTGACAGGTATGACACCTACGGTGCGGTGCGGCAGTCCAGTATGATCACTGAACCTTCAAACGACTGTAAGTACCTGCAGCTTCAATCAACATGAAATAAAGTAATACACAAACCACGGGATGTATTAATTTACAACCCTTGTTTTATGCCAAATTTCGGAATGTAACGTTTATCTGAATTTCAATGAAAAAATAAATAAATAAAAGATAAAATCATAATACAGTAAACCAGAGATAAAATCAAAATAGAGTAAACCAGAATATCAGTCTTAATTAAGTCTTTTTAGCTCACCTGACCTGAAGGGTCATGTGAGCTATTGTCATCGTTAAGCGTCCGTCGTCCGTCCGTCGTCCGTCGTCCGTCGTCCGTCCGTCCGTTAACTTTTCTTCAAAGATCTTCTTCTCTGAAACCACTGAAGGGATTGCATTGATACTTGGTATACATGATCTTTAGGATGTCCTCTACCAAGTTTGTGAATTATATACATGTCGACCAACCAACATGGCCGCCGTTGCTAAAAATAGAACAAGGGGGTCAGACCATTGTTTTTGGCTTATAACTCAAAAAGTATAAGAGATAGAGAAAATCCGAAGCAACCATCCTTGTTCAGCATCAAAAGCTCTACGAATCTCTCCATTGAGTCGAAGTTGTGAAACGACTCCTTATAGGAGTTATTGCCCTTTAATCATCAAAATTGACCATTTTTGCAGTTTTTGGACAATATCTTGAAAACCGTTAGAGCTAGAGGAAAAGTTAGCATTGCAGAATTGTTTAGCTCATTGAGATCTACAAAAATGATTTCAGGGTCTAAATTGTCAGATCAGCTGTTTAAGAGTTATTCCCCTTTAACTGTTTTTTCCATTAATTTACACTGATTTTCAAAAATCTTCTTCTCTAAAACTACTGAAGGGATTGCATTGATTCTTGGTATACATGATCTTTAGGATGTCCTCTACCAAGTTTGTGAATTATATACATGTTGACCAACCAACATGGCCGCCGTTGCTAAAAATAGAATAGGGGGGTCAGACCATTGTTTTTGGCTTATAACTCAAAAAGTATGAAAGATAGAGAAAATCCGAAGCAAAATTCCTTGTTAAGCATCAAAAGCTCTACGAATCTCTCCATTGAGTCGAAGTTGTGAAACGACTCCCTATAGGAGTTATTGCCCTTTAATCATCAAATTTGACCATTTTTGCAGTTTTTGGACAATATCTTGAAAACTGTCAGAGCTAGAGGAAAAGTTAGCATTGCAGAATTGTTTAGCTCATTGAGAACTACAAAAATGAGTTCAGGGTCTAAATTGTCAGATCAGCCGTTTAAGAGTTATTCCCTTTAACTGTTTTTTCCATTAATTTACACTGATTTTCAAAAATCTTTTTCTCTAAAACTACTGAAGGGATTGCATTGATACTTGGTATAGTATTACATGATCTTTAGGATGTCCTCTACCAAGTTTGTGAATAATATACATGTCGACCAACCAACATGGCGGCCGTTGCTAAAAATAGAACAATGGGGTCAGACCATTGTTTTTGGCTTATAACTCAAAAAGTATAAGAGATAGAGAAAATCCGAAGCAACCCTCCTTGTTCAGCATCAAAAGGTCCTTACAGTAGTTATTGCCCTTTAACTGTTTTTTCTATTAATTTAAACTGATTTCCAAAAATCTTCTCTGAAACCACTGAAAGGATTGTTTTGCAACTTTGTATACTTGAAAGTTTGTGAAATTTATTCAAACTTTGGCATAAGAGATCAGGTGAGCGATTCAGGCTCCTGGGAGCCTCTAGTTTTTTCTTTCTGAACATTGAGCTCTGGAAAGGGCTTTTGTCTGGGTAGGAAAAGACCTTTGCCTGTTGGGTGCTAAATAATGCAAAGTTAGCAAGCAGTTAACAATTTTTCACAGAGTAAATGGGTCCGCGGCCGGTTAACGTTGCAGGGGCAGATTCAGACATTTTCGAAAGGGGGTTTCGCATTCTGGCTCCAGACCTATTTTGCTTAACTACACGAAAATTAAAAAAAGAATTCGGAGAAAAGGGGGGGTTCCGAACCCCATGTATCCGCCAATGAGTCGTAGTAATGTAAAAATGCACAGAGCAAACTTTATTTCTGCCGCCACGACTAACAAGCTTTACAGACTGACTGCTCTAAAAAAATTCTAATTCATGAAAATTTATTAAAAAATATTTCCGATCCTTTATTTCTGTTGGTTACTGCGGTCAAATTTATTCATAAAAATGAATTTTAAAGAACTGTCTATTTAATTTTAACAGCTCTCTTGATTTTTTTTAATGACTATATACCATTGTTTTAATATGCAATGATGGACCAGTGGCCCGTGTGACGTCAAGCCTCGTTTTGGGCTCAATAGCCGATTATTTTTTGCATATTTCAGAGGTCATAAACAAATGCCTTAAAAGTGGTGTTTTAAGGTGTAAAAATGTATATCAACAAAACAACGGCGTATTTCATATTTAATAGCATTTTATGACAGATTTTTATCATAATATAAAAAAGTGAAAAATCGTGTCCAGTCTCCTTTAACCCAAGAAAAGTAGGTTTTCGTAATAAAAAAAACTTTTCAGAAACTGTAGCAGTGAGAAATCATCTGGATTACATGTAAAAGTGTTATAATCATGATGTTGATACTGGTTATTGAAATCAGAGCAGCTGTATATTGGCATGTGATTGACTGATTCCATGGTCAATGACACGCCTCTTTATCTTTGCTTGTGGTCAGTATGGTCAAATATGAATATTCATGAGATGTTTATCAGATAAATGCACGTGTAGTCCGGAGAAGGTTAGAGTTTTTGGATATTTAGTCTTAGTTGATGTATATGTAATCGAAATAGTTTAGTTAATATAGAATTTTAGTTAAAAACGAGTTTGTTTTATTTAATTAAGTTAGATCATTTACACGGATCTAATATGGTGGAGAATTTTTTTATTTTAATGTGTTTCGATGAATAACATTATAAAACAGTTACGTAATTTCGAAACTCCGCAAACTTTAAATTTTACCTCTCGCTGCCCAGTTTTAGTATCAGACAGTAAAGGACGTTATTTGTTTAACCAAGTTTCTTTTGACAATAATATTCAGTGGCTATTCCGTTCTTCTATTCCTTGTTTGGAACATTTAAATGTGTTGAAGAAAAAACTACCGGAGTTGGTAAAACAGTTTCCAAATGGATTAACATTATTTGTTTGCCTAGTCACGGAATCAAGGAAAACGTAAACACTCATTCAATGGTTATACTTTTTCTGCGTACAAAGATGGAATACATCCATGTGAAGAACTTTCAAAATTGTGGTTGTTGAAACTCTGTCGCCTGTTTGGACAATATTGTTAATCCTGTTGATGTGTTTAGTATAGTATGCAGTTTAGCTGTAAGTACCCTTTATGTACTATTACCATTTAAATTGATTTGTATGTGCAAATAGTTGCGCTACATGCAAATGATGAGCATAGAAGTTTTTCTGACTAGCTTTTGTATGTGTAAATAGTTGCGCTACAAAATGTTGCGATCTTCAATGTTTGTATGTGTGAATTGACACGCTACAAACTGCTTGATGATGTCTGTTCCCTATAGTTCTGCCGAGTCTACCTTTTTGTATCAATTTGACGACATTAATGATGAAATTTTATCCGATTCATATTTGGCACTGAATGAATTACGAGATTCAAATTATTGCTCTCTTCCAAACCCACAAAGACATTCAACAGTTTTAAATAACTCTATAACATCTGCAACCAAAAAAATGGAAAGACTAGCCAATTGTTCTACCTTTTCGGGCTATTCTAATGATAACCCAAAGAAATTTCTTTCTGAATTCAAATCATACGCCCTACTTCACGATTTAACAGATGTAGACGGGAAAAAAGTAGCAGCATTTCATCTGCATTTAAAAGGCCCAGCTCTTACTTGGTTCAATGGTTTAAGTGATTTTGCTAAAAGAAAATGGGACGCTGTTGAAGAGCACTTCGATGATAAATTTATTAATTTTGGAAATAACCATGCTATGGCAATGATGGAAGGTCAAAATTTCAATTCTATGAAATTACAACCAGATCAATCTTTAGAAGACTATCACAGTCAATTATTCGAAAAAGAGCTAAAGAATATGTTCAACGACGGCCACCACCGACGATTTAATGTATGTGAAAATTGTTTCGCTACATAGTGATACCAGGGTAGAGGTGTGTGAAAATTGTTTCGCCACTCAAAACGTTGTATATATTAAAATAGGTGTGTGAAAATTGTTTCGCCACTATATGTTAAAATAGGTGTGTGAAAATTGTTTCGCCACTATTGTTCGCTATATAGGTGTGTGAAAATTGTTTCGCCACTACATGTATGATGATTGTTTCCGGTGTTACCAAATTAGAAAGTTGTTTCCAGACGTTGATGATATACAGATGATGAACTTTAAAATTGACTTTGATATGATTATTAATTGGCTTTTTTTTTAATGTTGCATGCCTTCTTAGTTTTTTTTTTCCAGACTGCACGTGCTCATAGTATATACATGTTTCAACTAAACTTCTGATAATTGTTGTGAAGTTTGATTTATTAATTATTTGGTACCAAGGATGTTGATAATAATGCTAGTATAGCATGTATAGGACTATGATGTGATGGTTGTTGAATATCTAGAAATTACCTTTATTTTTAATAATATTTTCTTTTGAGTGTATCTTTGTTTGTTAGGAAAGTAACTTCGTACGGGTTACTTGAAAGGTGTATGTGAGTTCATAATAGAAACTATTATTTTAAATATTTGTTTTTAAGAGTTAAAGGTCTCTGCTAGAATCAATGTAAAATCATTTATCAAAATAGTCTATGAAAATACATTGATGAATAAAAGGTCATATTGTTATAAACCATGTAAATGCAGAAACTTGATAGTTTCACAGTGCAAATGGTCACTTTAACATGAGTAATGACAAATTTTATTGGTTTTGTGAGAGTAATTATTAATGTTGATGAGCTTACAGGAGAAGTAGCTCATTAGTTTAATGTTTATCTTTCTTTTATCAGAAGTTATATTCCCCTTGACCATCATTAATCTTGGTATACTTTGACAAGTTCATGAACATGATGCCATGTGCAACCACATGTTTTCAAAACAATATGTCAGCAGAAGTAAGATTTAATGGGAATAAATGTTTGAATATAAGGTTCACTTTTAAAAAAGTTTATAGATATTTGTATTTTTGTTTCAAACACCATGTGTGTGTATGTGTTGATTAATTTTCATGAATGTTTATATATTTTTATTTATAAATGATATTTTTTTTTGCAATTACTTCTGTTTTTTTTTTTTAAATAAAAAAAAAGATTTTGATTTAGTTTTTTTTTTTTTTTGGTTACAATAATCCATTTTTTTTTCTTTATCATACTAATTGTTTTGTTTTTTTATATCTTTTTCCATTATAAATTTGTATTAAAAAGTTTTGATAAATTTTTATATGATAAAGTTTTTCACTTATAATTTGTTAAAACAAATTTTTTTTAACCTTCATATTTTCTTATTCATATTTTATTATCTCTGCACTGATATCATAAACCAGTTAGAAATTTGGGAAATTTCTTTTTGTGGGCGGGGATGTTATAATCATGATGTTGATACTGGTTATTGAAATCAGAGCAGCTATATATTGGCATGTGATTGACTGATTCCATGGTCAATGACACGCCTCTTTATCTTTGCTTGTGGTCAGTATGGTCAAATATGAATATTCATGAGATGTTTATCAGATAAATGCACGTGTAGTCCGGAGAAGGTTAGAGTTTTTGGATATTTAGTCTTAGTTGATGTATATGTAATCGAAATAGTTTAGTTAATATAGAATTTTAGTTAAAAACGAGTTTGTTTTATTTAATTAAGTTAGATCATTTACACGGATCTAATAAAAGGCCAAATAAAAATGAATGGTTTTTTTTTCTCTAGCAGAAATAAACATTCATTTTTTTTATCCAAACCAATGAAGATTGTTGATAGTGGATTGCAACAAGTCTTACAGGTAGTCAGACACATAGAACAGGGTTGGATTCATAGATTCAGAGTTTTTTGTCAGAAGAAAATAAACAATACTTTTTGTTTGTCAGTTTAGAATTGTGGACATACAGGACTGTGGTTATAGTGATTTTGTTTTGTTCTCTACCATCCTTTGTGTCCAAAAATGTAAATATTTAGCTTTTTAGAAACTTTATCCTGGTCTTTTCTGTCACACCCAGTTCAATGTATGTGAATGCCTGGCATGGGTTAAGGGTTTAGTGAAAGCATTAGACAAGACGAAGTTTCCTACGAACAAAAACAAAACAAACATACAATTCCATAAACTTTTTAATCAATGTTTTTATTACTTTTCATTTGATATTTTTTTACCTGCATGTGTTTTTTTTATAAATGTTGCAAGTTGTAATTTATTTTTTCAGTTGATGCCATAGATATGGAAGATAACAGAGGACCTGCACAACCATTAGAATGTCAAAATTTGGTATCTAGAGTTTATTTTGACCTCTGTGAAGGTAGTGTGTTTATATCAAATTCTACCAGTTGATGGTTTGTCAAATTTTATGATAATCCTTACTTTTTAGCTCACCTGGCCAAAGGCCATGTGAGCTATTGCCATCACTTGGCGTCCGTCGTTGTTGTCGTCCGTCCGTCGTCGTTTACTTTTCTTCAAACTTCTTCTCCTCTGAAACGGCTGCACAGATTCAAACCAAATTTGGTCTGGTGGTACTTTAGGGTATCCCCCACAGAACTGATGTGGGGATTTTTGATTCGTTGAAAAGCATGGCCGCCGTTGCTAAAAATAGACCAGGGGGGTCAGACTACTGTTTTTGGCTTGTAAATCAAAAAGTATAAGAGATAGATGAAATCTGATGCCACGCAATAATACTGCTTCAGCATCAAAAGCTCTACAAAAGTCTTCATTGAGTCGAAGTTGTCAGATGACCCCTTATGGGAGTTACGGCCCCTTAAAGGTGAAAAATAGCATTTTTTCATGTTTTTGGCCTATAGAATGAAAACTATTGCAGATAGAGAGAAGCTGTTGCTTGCTTAAATGTTCAGCTCATTTAGCTCTACAAAAGTCTCCATAAGGTCAAAGTTGTCAGATGACCCCTTATAGGGGTTATGGCCCCTTAAAGGCAAAAAATAGAGTTTTTGGCCTATAGAATGAAAACTATTGCAGATAGAGAAAAGCTGTTGCTTGCTTAAATGTTCAGCTCGTTTAGCTCTACACAAGCCTCCATAGGGTCGAAGTTGTCAGATGACCCCTAATAGGGGTTACGGCCCCTTAAAGGCAAAAAATAGTGTTTTTGGCCTATAGGCAGATAGAGAACAGCTGTTGCTTGCTTAAATGTTCAGCTCATTTAGCTCTACAAAAGTCTCCATAGGGTCAAAGTTGTCAGATGACCCCTTATAGGGGTTATGGCCCCTTAAAGGCATAAAATAGAGTTTTTGGCCTATAGAATGAAAACTATTGCAGATAGAGAAAAGCTGTTGCTTGCTTAAATGTTCAGCTCATTTAGCTCTACACAAGTCTTCATATGGTCGAAGTTGTCAGATGACCCCTTATAGGGGTTATGGCCCCTTAAAGGCATAAAATAGTGTTTTTGACCTAAAGAAAGAAAACTTTTGTAGATAGAGAAAAGATGTTGCTTACTTAAATGTTCAGCTTAATTAGCTCTACAAAAGTCTTTTTAGGGTCGAAGTTGTCAGATGACCCCTTTAAGGGGTTATGGCCCTTTAAAGGTGAAAAATAGTGTTTTTTGCTATTGCAGATAGAGAAAAGCTTTTTATTGCTTAAACATTCAGCTCATTTAGCTATACAAAAGTCTTCAAAGGGTTGACATTAAGACCAGGTGAGCTATTCAGGCTCCTGGGAGCCTCTTGTTAAGGTTTCCCTGAAGTATTTGTTAAAAAAAAAATTGAATTACCAGTGTGATAAAATAGTTCAAAATAATATATTTTATTAGATAATGAGATGAGATGACACAATGTCCCAATAAAAATCCACATCTTTGCTCTAGAAGTAGTCGTTTAATACTTCCTTCCCCATGTAAGTTGGATCGCTTACTATGAACCAATCATATGAAAAATAAATAGTACACATTTGAATAAATCTCTGAATGATCTACATTATCAACCAATAGTAGTGACTTTTTAAGAAAGTCAAGTATGTGATTGGACAATTTTAGATCATAAATAGTAACAGGTGTGTTTCTTGTGTGCGGCAGGTATTTGTAAGTTTGTCATTGATTATACATTCATTCGATTGCTACAAATAAAAAATTGGGAAGGCATTATTGCAACGGCCCTAACAATAATGTGATTGAAAATGCATAATTAAGAAAATCTTAAAAGTTGAAAATGCCCATAACCAATAATAAATAAAATTCTGCAATGCAACCCGTCTGATTTAACTATGGACTTTCGATTGAAGCGTGCAAACACAACAATGAAAATTTACGTCTTCATGAACAAGCCAATCGGTAACAAAAACCACAAATCGTCACAGAAGGAAAAGCCAACGTCAGCCAGACCATTCATCAATATCCAATCAGATTTAATGTTTGCACGACCCATTCATTCAATCAATGTATTTTTAAGTAATCAAATGTAACGATTTGTGGTATTTGTTACAGATTGGCTTGTTCATGGCGACGTAAAGTTGTGTTTACGCTACAATCGAAAGTCCATAGTTAAATTGGACGGGTTGTAAAAACCAGCAGTAGTGTAAAAATGAAGTAACCACATGATTTTCAGAGGGGGGCTATGGATATTTTTTCCTGCTTTTTTTCCTTGAAAAATTTGAGCCTACATTTTGCTTTCACTATAAACATATTTTCTTTATTTTCAAAATTGAAATGAAATTGTCACTACCAAATAATAAAGCAAAAAAATATTATAAAAAATAATCTTTTAAACCTAATTATCAACAAAAGACCCCTGTCTGGACTCAGAGCATTTGAAATTAAAAAGACAAGTATAAACAAAATAATGCTGTATCAAATATTCCTAGCTTAGGACAGGCGTTGAATGAAATGTAAGGCATAAAAAGTTTTGTGGACTGAACATGCCCCTGTTCTTTATGATGAAAGGTAGATCTCTAAGATTTCAACATATTTCTATCAATTGCAGTTCGTGGATGGTGGAATGTAAAAGTTCATGAAGATAAAACTCCAGCCTTCATTTCTGGATACCCCTCAAGGCATGAACAAAAAACACTTGTCCTCCCTATATCAAGTCATGAAATGGTATCTCCTGAACAGATGAGCTGCTATTTACAGACCATTAGATTAGATGAAGAACAGACTGATGGGTAAATTATAAATGGATCATTATAAATATGTGTTAATTGTTATAGACAGGGTCAAATTCAAAGGTGGATTTAGAACTGGAGTGCCGGGTGTGCACCCTCCTGTTTGACAGAAAAATTTAGTTATGAATGGTATGAATCTAGAGGTCCCAGAAGATTTTTATACGACCGCAAAAAATTTGCGGACGTATAATGGTATGATGCTGTCGTCGTTGTCGGCGTTGTCGTCGTTGTCGTCGTCGTCTGTTAACTTTAGTGTATACACGATAACTTTAGTTCTAGTCATCCAAATCCAATGAAATTTGACAATGATATTTCTTACCATTAAAGGATGGATGGGATTGATTTTGGGAGTCCCCCTTTTTTTGTTTAGAAATTAAGGGCCAAAAGGGGCCAAATTGCAACTTTTAGTTTGTTCTTACAATAACTTTTTCAAAAATCTTTTCCTCTGAAACTACTGAACAGAATTCAATGAAACTTGGTATGATTGATCAATAGGGTGTCATGCACTATAGATGTGTTTCAAGTACTGATTCGTCAGAAAACATGGCCGCTGTGGCTAAAAATAGACCAGGGGGGTCAGACTACTGTTTTTTGTCTTGTAATTCAAAAAGTATAAGAGATAGATGAAATCTGATGCCACCCTACTGCTTCAGGATCAAAAGTTCTACAAAAGTCTCCATTTGGTCGAAGTTGTCAGATGACCCCTTATAGGGGTTACGGCCCCTTAAAGGTGAAAAATTGCATTTTTTCATGTTTTTGCCCTATAGTATGAAAACTATTGCAGATAGCAAAAAGCTGTTGCTTGCTTAATTGTTTAGCTCATTTAGCTCTACAAAAGTCTCCATATGGTCGAAGTTGTCGGATGACCCCTTATAGGGGTTACGGCCCCTTAAAGGTGAAAAATAGCATTTTTTCATGTTTTTGCCCTATAGTATGAAAACTATTGCAGATAGCAAAAAGCTGTTGCTTGCTTAATTGTTCAGCTCATTTAGCTCTACAAAAGTCTCCATAGGGTCGAAGTTGTCAGATGACCCCTCATAGGGGTTACGGCCCTAAAAGGGGCCAAAATCGAAACATTTTTATTAGTGGACAGATTTTGAAAATTTTTTTTGCATGTTTGTTCTTGTCAAATAGCGGATGCAAAATTGAGAATTAATTTTTGCTACCCCCATCTTTTCCCCCTTATTATGTAATTAGGGGCCAAAAGGGACCAAAATGGAAATTTTTTTACTTGTGATCCAATTTTGAAATTTTTTTTTGCATGTTTGTTCTTGTCAAATAGTGGATACAAAATTAAGAATTAATTTTTGCGACCCCCCCTTTTCCCCTGTTATGAAATTAGGGGCCAAAATCGAAACTTATTTATTTGTGGTGTGATTTTGATCTCCTTTGGAAAAAAATAATTCCTTTTAAAATGTGAATTTAGAAAGTCCACCAAAAGCTGCATGTGTCAAAAACCTTTGTCAGTCCACCATGGGCTGCATATGTCCAGAGCAATTGACTATCCATATTGGGCCTAAACCGTACAGGGTTCAACATGTTGCGGTCGTATCATGCTGCGCTCGGCGAAGCTTTTTATTTGAAATTGTGCCTTCTCCCATTTGAAAATTTCTGGATCCGCCACAGAGATCCAGAAATTTTGCTGAGAGATGACCATTTGACTTAACAGGGGATTCAGCCTTTCAAAGTAAAGTGATTTCTTACACAAATGCATAAAATGCACCGAGAGCCGATGATGTAGTGGTTAACGCATCGGGCTACTATCACCAAGGTTCGTGGTTCGATCCTGGTCCGGGGTAAAAATTTCATGAACCAATTTTCAGACTCTCTCTTGACACCATTTGCGAAGATGATCACAAGGAACGATGCTAGTCCTTCGGAAGGGACGAAAAAAGGTTGCCCTGTGTATGTGGATGCACGTTAAAGACCCCTTTGTAGAGTTCGATAAGAGTAGGCTCAGTGTGGGCCGCTGCAAAGGCCACACTCGCAACCTGCTAGCTGGAGAGGGATTTACATAAGCATTAAGCTTGTTTCCCAATCCAGGATAAATAAATATGTTTAAACTAAACAAATGCATAAAAAAAATCATTTTGTAAGTGGGCTTGGGCTCAGAACTTTTCTTTTTCAAAAAGTGTAAACAACTGTCAGATTAAAAAAAATAAGAGTTTTAACTTGCAATTGAATAGACATGTACTTATCCTCTTCAAAAACACTTCAAATATAAAGCACAAGGTTTTTGTTTTTTTGGTTGTAATGAACAGAGTACATTCCTAGGAGCTCATGTTTTGGCATATTTTGTTTAAACTTATCGGTTTGAGTACATTTTCTGTTGTTGAGAATTACTATTTGGCCTCCCAATAGTCTATTTGCCAATTAGCTTTGGATTCTTATTCCAGAATCGATTTTTTTTTCTTTGTATAAGTGCTATGGAAAATGCCGTGGTTACCAAATGGCATACTGACAGGGCAAGTCTCGGACTTTATCATTAATGACTACGATAATCTACTGCCATTGATAGAATTATTAGAACCCTTTTTAACTTTATTTACTCTGGTCGTGTTTAGCAGTAAAGTGTATATGTTTAGAATATGGTGTTAAAAACATTTTTAATGCCAGTAAGTTTTTTCAGATTTTTATGGTAGATTATCATAGTTGTAAAGGAAAAAGTCCAACACTTGTCCGGTCTGTATGCCATTCGGTAACCACTGAATTTTTCATAGCGCTAATATAAAGAAAAATTAAATCGATTTCGGAATAAAAATTCGAAGCTACTTGGCATATGGACTCTTGTTACCAATCTAATGCTGATGATGAGAGGTTACTCATTGAAACAGTTTTATATACATGTACACCCACCCTGGTACTTTTTATTTTACATATAGAGGGTAACAACTACTCACCACACGTATTTAAATAATATCATATTATCTTATATGTTTCAGGTTAACCTTGGCTATTTGTGAGCCTGACACCACCACTGTATATTATAAAATAACCCAGGGGCTTGTTCAACCAGAAAATCCAGAGTTCACAGACTTCAAGAAACAACAAAGGCATCAGACTTTCCTCAAGAGGAAAGCCGATATACAAAGACAGATTCAAAACTATACAGAAAGAATCAAGCAAAATAAAGGAGAGGGATAGAATTATATAATGAATTATTGTGTTCTGGTATTTATATGGTTTAATTTTTAAGTCAAAGACCAATGCGTTTGAGGGTTCAAGTCCCACTTTGTAGTTGATGAAATGATTGCACATCTATGTGTAGTATTTCACCAGACCCTAAGATTGAAATGGAGGAGAGGGGTGTTGGCACCATTAATCTGTGGTTTAACTCACCATTTCTATTGAAATACCTGTACCAAGTCAGGACCATTGCGATCTTCAATTTACCTTGTGTTTTACTTTGTATTGTCGTTTCTTCTAGAAGATTTTAGATTGATCATCCTACAACCCGTCCAATTAAACTATGGACTTTCAATTGAAGCGTGCACGTCGTCATGAACAAGCCAATTGGTAACAAAAACCGCAAAACGTCACAGTAAGAAAAACCAATGTCAGCCGACTATTCTTCAATATCCAATCAGATTTAATGTTTGCACGACCCATTCATTCAATCAATGTATTCTTATGTAATCAAATGTAACGATTTGTGGTTTTTGTTAACGTTTGGCTTTGTTCATGACGACGTAAATTTTCATTGCTGTGTTTGCACACTCCACTTTACGCTACATTCAAAAGTCCATAGTTAACTCGGATGGGTTGTAGTTCAGAAGTTTTGATGTTGCCTTTATTTTCATAGGGTTCTCTGATTTTCTCTACCATTAAAACTTGAGACCTAAAAAAGTGTGAAACTAAATACTCACTTATTCCAGAATTGATGAATTTTATGGCAAGATTTTATGGTGTGGTAAAAATCAGGATTATTCAATAAAGTGAGTTGGACAGTGGTCAGCAGGTTGGTAAATATTTTCGTTATTAGCTTTCTCAGCAACAATTTATCACAACCTCTTGATTGCTTTGTATGCATCACAACCAATGGGTCCTTCACTTTGGAGTTTTACTTTTGATCTGTTGCACACCTACTTCCTGTTTAAAGAAGTATATCTCAGAAATTGATTTATCTTATTATGGCTATCTTTATCTCAGAAAAATCACCAGGGGATACATAGGGATTTTATTTTTATATGAAACGAATGCCTGTAGACTCCTTATAGGAGTTGTAGCCCTTTAAAGGTAAAAAATGGTGTTATAACATATTTTTAATTATAGAATGAAAACTTATGCAGCTAGAGAAGATTGTTGCTTGCTTAAACCATCAGCTGATTGAGCTCTTCTTATTTACAGTCTCCATTGGTTTGAAGTTGTCAGATTACTCCTGACAGGAGTCGTTACATGGGTTAATTTATGGCCTTTTAAAGGTAAAAAGTTGCATTTTTTCATGGGCTTCTAGAATGAAAACTAAAATGAATATTAATGGAGAAAGAAAAAAACTGTTGCTTGATTAAACCTTCAGCTTATTGAGTTCTACAAAATCGCCATTCAGAGAAAGTTGTAAAATGACTTCTTTATATGGAATTATGGCCCTTTAAATGTAAAAAAAAAGTCTTTTGTTTGGCCCAAGAAATATATTGCAGATAGAGAAAGTTGTAGAATGCTTAAACTGCCAGTCTCTACTGGGTCATATTGTTAGTTAACCTGCTTATACAGACCTTAGCTAATTGGAAAGACCCCCATAGCTGAAAGACCAGGTGAGTGATTTGGCCTTACGATTGACACCCAAAAATATATACCAAGTGGTTTTAAGGATTATCTTGAACAATTTCTGATTGCAATCTTTTATGAGTATCAAAGTTGACAGTTTTGTTAGATCTGGCATGATGATTTAACAAACACCTTTATTGGTGTGTGTGTTGTTTTTTAGATCACCTTGTCATAGGCCAAGTGAGCTTCTGCAATCACTAAGCATTCGTTAACAATTTCAAAATCCTCTCTTCTGAAACCGTTGAAAAAATTTGACTGAAACTTAGCAGGAATGATATACGACATGATGGCAACATGAAAGGATTCGACAAAATACATGTCCATTGTTACTGAAAAAGAATATATTGTAAAATCACTTAAAATGGCTTATAACTTAGCAACTTTATCAAATAAAAAAAAATTGAAGGATCTTAGGCTTTCCAGAATCAAAAGCTCTACTAAA
This sequence comes from Arcuatula senhousia, assembly GCA_963971305.1. Classification (NCBI taxonomy): domain Eukaryota; kingdom Metazoa; phylum Mollusca; class Bivalvia; order Mytilida; family Mytilidae; genus Arcuatula; species Arcuatula senhousia. Next base: position 46,151,921 of record OZ020311.1, read on the forward strand.
GTCTCCAATGGTTGAAGTTGCCAGATGACCCCTTATAGAGGTCATGACCCTTTACGGTCATAATTTTATTTCAAGTTTTTCAAAGGTCCTATAGAATGAAAACTATTGCAGATTGATAAAAAAGCTGTCGCTTGCTAAAACCTTCAGCTCATTAAGCTGTACAAAGGTTTCCATTGGGCCGAAGTTGTCAGATGACTCCTTACAGAGGTTAAGGCCCTTTTAAGGTAAAACATACTGGCATTTTTCACATCTTTGCTCTATAGGATAAAAAAATGCAGATAGAGAATAGCTGTTGCTTGCTTTAACCTTCAGCTCATTAAGTTTTACGAAAGTTTCTTATTTAAAAGAGACCCGGCTTATGACTTAAGAATCAGGCCAGCGATTCAGGATCCTATGAGCCTCTTGTTTAAAAGCTTTGTTGTAATTCCTGTATACACAGTTCATAGCCTAGGAAACATCCTAACTGTCTGTCCATCTGTTCACATCTGTTCAAGAGCAACTCATCCTAACCTGCTTGCCCACAGGGATTTGCTCCCCTCTATCAATTTTGTGTAAGAGTCAATGTACGGTATGAAAAAAAAAGTCCCTGTGGCTTGCCGTTGAATTTTATATGAAGCAGAGGTCTTAGATCATTATGTGAACTCACTCACAGTATTCCTGTGTTTTTGTTGCTTTTTTTGTGCTTTAAATTAAAGAAAAAAGAAGCTATATTTGTAAAAAGAAGTAAAACATGAAACAGTCTAAATAATGTCACCTCCTCACACTTTTTCCACAGAGCTATTCAAACCAAGAGCTCTTAAAAGCCAAACTATCCGCATGTATCAGGACTCCTTCTCAGGAGTTTTTATTACTGTATTTAAAAAAAATGTATTTTGAATACCCACGATTTTCAGAATTTGGCTTTTATTGTTATTCATGCAGCCAGGGTTTCAAAAATCTTGTTGAGAAGTATGAGAGTTTTAAAATACCAGGGTTTCCTAGTTTTCAAATAGAGTTATCCTTCTTTGAACAAAAAACAATATTTGTCAGCTCTGCTTTTGAAGGTTGAAACAAAGAATAAAAGTTATGAATATACAGAACAGAGTGGATTAGCGAGCGTGGCGGTAAAGAGATTTGTACCCCTTGCTTTCAAATGGCTAAGCCCGTGTTTTGCCATGCTGTGAAAACTGTGACAGAAATTTACAACCATTGGTCATATGCAGTTTAGAAAAATAGTTGGGAAGAAGGACTTCAAGTTAATCTGCAACAGATCTGAAATCTGTACTTGTGGCGTTTATGAGAGCTTTAAATAGTCCCATAAGTGGCTGTGAAGTGTATAGATTCTGAGAAAAGACTGACGCGGAGGGTCTAACACAATACTTAATCCATCGAAGTGTAAATTTAAAGTGATTGCATTTACAAAGCCTCATACTGAACAAAAGCTTTTATTCCCATTACATAGTATTTGTGACATATCTTGCTATAATCATTTCCAGATTTCCACTCTACGTTTTGGTGTTTCGTCTGTATAGTCCACAAATATGGTTTGGTCTGTAAATGCTTCCTGGTTGCTGTATTTTCCTCTATGAATTCTCAGGTCGGTGTAATAATATGGAGATATTTCTCTGAAAAAGAAATTCTTTGGTTTATGGCATGCGTAAATTTTAGTAATCGAAGCAGATATTGATATATCTTAATATCATATAAATAGATATTGATATATCTTAATATCATATAGATAGATATATGACATACAATTCAAACATCTTTCTCGATTCTCACATGCATTTGTTTAGTTCATTTCATCAGTCGTATCTTCAGAGAGTTTGGATGCTCTGTTTTTGAGAAATTAACTCCCAAGTGAGACGGACGTTTGCGAAGAAACTTCTTTCAGCACAAAAGTTTTTTGAGCTTTCTCACTTCTTCTATAGATCATAGTTTTGCTTGGTTCCCAAGATTAATATGAAAATTTAATATATAATGTGCTAAAATGCAAGAATGCTGGATGTTACTTTGACGGAAAAACGAAAAAAAAATATGCTTTTGTTATAAATGACCATAAATGATAAATTTTTATTTGAAAAGTGTTCGTTTGAAAAACTTACGATACAGCACGCTGATGAATCCCACTACTTCTTACTGTCTTGATTCCATCCGTGGATTTGAGAAGCACTAAGTTCCCCCAATCACCTCCCTTTGATCGTTCTCCTGACACATATGCCACGATGTGTTCATTTAAAGAAATTTCTTGGATAAGTTTCGAGTCAATCTCCCACAACTTCTCGTTTAAACCTTCGAGAAGACACTTGGGTTTTGCGTTTCCAATGAAACCTACGAAATAAGAATTGTCCAGATCTATGTGAAAAGCTTGCTCTACATTCGGCACCACTATTCTGACCGACCGTCCGTTATCGAGAGTTGTGTAAATGCCATTCTTTAAAGAAACTTTGTTAATTGTTCCACTACTTGCATCCTTCTTTAAATATTCTTTGACAAAGCAAAGGAGCTCTGATAAGAAATTAAAATCCTCTTTGTAATGAGTTAGGTCAGCCATTTTTGCAATTTCTTCTCACTCATTCGAGTTTGCATCAAAACTTTATATAGGTAAACATATTTGTATCAAAGTTAACGAAAGATTCCAATCCGGTACATTCAGTTTCAGTCCGTTTATTAGTAAGTTATAATACAGATAGTTCTTGAATTTACAAACGAATTTTCTTGAACACGTTTCAAATGAAATAAGCCAATAAGAACTAAACATATTACTAAGACTGATCTCGGGTCGTTTATAATAAATGATAAATAAATAAATATCTTTATTTCCTAATCATATAGGGCCCATCATTGGGCATATAAATCAGTCAACAAACATAAGGTTACTCGATCCTGCATGAGATAATTAAAAGATTTAGTTTTTATTTCCTCAGCTCAATCATGCAAAAAGTTTATCATTTTTTAAACTAGATATTGTTTGGCCCTTCTATGATAAGTGTCGCCTGACAACAAATAACGACAACACATTCATAGAAGTGTATGCCTGTTATAATTCAGCCCCTGTTTACAAAATAGCAATGGTGAACCCTCTTCTTTCCTACTAAAGTTTTGTGATGTTCGTGTAAATTTTAGGCCTGGTCTGGAACCTCTCTTTTACTATGACCGAAAATTTCTCAATCCGCCCTGTCTTGTACAACACTGCCACACTCATTTTTAGCAGCAATACGCGGGAACTGGGCCGTCTTTTGTTTTGTAATTTGTAGTGTATAGTAAAACTTTCCTTTACCAACATAAAAACTCAATGTTTTGCAGTTTTCTATAAAATAATCTTAATTTAATTATTCGCTTTGATTAAGTATTGTCCATCATAAATATTTACATTTGGTAAACTGGGTACTGTTAAACTGAGAAACGAAATGTAACCAAACGAGGCGAAGAGAAAACGAAATCGGTAAATTAAGAAAAACGACTGGTGTCGGCTAAAATCGATTCAATGTTTTGCTTGATTTCGTTTCCTTTCTTAATACAGATTTCGGTTGTTAATTTTACTGTTTACGTTTCCTTCTTTACCGATATTGTTTTTGTGCAGCTCCGTTTCATTTGGTTACTTTTTGTTTCTCAGTTGACCAGTACCCGCAAGTGTTTACATTCTATAATTAGGTTGTCCTCTTTTTTGACACTGCGTTTTTTTCATCAGTTTTCCGTCGAAAAGAATACTTTTTGGCAGGTTTTTTAAAAATTTAACAGTTTCTTCAAAGGTTTTACAATGTATTCTTCAAATAGTGTGAATTTTACTATTTTTCAAAAATTGCCAAAATGATAGGTTCTATGTCTTTAACTATACCAAGTTTGGTTCCAATTTTACTTAAAGTGTCAGAGGAGTTAACGTTTTCAATGTCTTCTGTTTTGTACTGTGTAGTGTATAGTATATGATATTTAAGATTTTGGCTTCGTTATTTCCGTTTTTTTGTTTGAAAGAGAAACTCACGGACTGAGTAAGTTGTTTCTTTAGTTAACATTAACATGATATACAATTGTTTACTTTGATAAAGTCTGCATGTCATTTATAAATGGTTATATAGATATAAAAGTTCAAGCTGACATTCCTAAATATTTCGGTAAAGTCACGACGTTAAACTTCCCGGCTAGTTTGACCGCAGTCACCGTTTTATTGTGTATTTAAAGAATGATATGAATTAATCAATTTAGCTTGATATCACAACAGTCAGAGAGGAATAAGTTTACAACCATATGCCCAAATCGCATACAGGTTAATTGCTACATTTACATTATTTTTCCACTTTTTAACTCACCTGACCCGAAGGATCAGGTGAGCTATTGTCATCACTTGGCGTCCGTCGTCCGTCCGTAAACTTTTTAAAACGTTAACTCCTCTGACACCATAAGTCCAATTGCAACCAAACTTAGTATGGATGTTTATTAGCATTCGGTGCTTAGAACTAATGTGGGGATTTTTGATTCGTCGTAAAACATGGCCACCGTCGCTAAAAATAAAACATAGGGGTAAAATGCTTTATTTTTAACCCAAAAACGGCTACAGATATAAAAATTCTGGCAGAGTAAAAGTGATCAACATCTCAAGATCTACCAGCTCCGAAATTTTGAAGAAGATCCAACAACCCATGCAGGAGTTATTGCCCTTTTTAGCTCACCTGACCCGAAGGGTCATGTGAGCTATTGTCATCACTTGGCGTCCGTCGTCCGTCCGTCGTCCGTCGTCCGTCCGTAAACTTTTTAAAACGTTAACTCCTCTGACACCATAAGTCCAATTGAAACCAAACTTGGTATGGTTGTTCATTAGCATTCGGTGCTTAGAACTGATGTGGGGATTTTTGATTCGTCGTAAAACATGGCCGCTGTGGCTAAAAATAGAACATAGGGGTAAATGCAGTTTTTAGCTCACCTGACCCGAAGGGTCATGTGAGCTATTGTCATCACTTGGCGTCCGTCGTCCGTCCGTCGTCCGTCGTCCGTCCGTCGTCCGTCGTCCGTAAACTTTTTAAAACGTTAACTCCTCTGACACCATAAGTCCAATTGCAACCAAACTTGGTATGGTTGTTCATTAGCATTCGGTGCTTAGAACTGATGTGGGGATTTGTGATTCGTCGTAAAACATGGCCGCCATGGCTAAAAATAGAACATAGGGGTAAAATGCAGTTTTTTGCAAATAACTCAAAAAACGGCTACAGATATCAAAATTCTGGCATAGGGTAAAAGTGATCAGCACCTCAAGATCTACCTACCCTGAAATTTTGAAGAAAATCCAACGACCCATGTAGGAGTTATTGCCCTTTTTGTGGATTTTTTGCAAATTTTGCACCTGTTTAGCTCAATATCTTGAAAACTATACTAGATATTTGAGAAATTTAAATTGCATATTGTTAAGCACATCAAGATCTACAAAATATGTAACAGGGTCAACGTTGTAGGACCTTTTTTTTAGGAGTTATTGCCCTTAGAACGTCAAAATTTAGCATTTTAACAGCATTTCCTCATTACATTGAAAACGTTAACTCCTCTGACACTTTAAGTCCAAATGGAACCAAACTTGGTATAGATGTTTATTAGCATTAGGTGTATAGAACTGATGTGGGGATTTTTGATTGGTCGTAAAACATGGCCGCTGTGGCTAAAAATAGAACATAAGGTAAATGGCAGTTATTTGCAAATAACTCTAAAACGGTGACAGATTTCAAAATTTTGATTGGGAACAAAAGTGATCAGCACCTCAAGATCTACCAGCTCTGAAATTTTGAAGAAAATCCAACAACCCATGTAGGAGTTATTGCCCTTTTTGTGGATTTTTTGCAAATTTTGCACCTGTTTAGCTCAATATCTTGAAAACTATACTAGATATTTGAGAAATTTAAATTGTATATTGTTTAACACATCAAGATCTACAAAATATGTAATAGGGTCAACGTTGTAGGACCTTTCCTTTTAGGAGTTATTGCCCTTAGAACGTCAAAATTTAGCATTTTAACAGCATTTCCTCATTACATTGAAAACGTTAACTCCTCTGACACTTTAAGTCCAAATGGAACCAAACTTGGTATAGTTGTTTATTAGCAATAGGTGTATAGAACTGCTGTGGGGATTTTTGATTGGTCGTAAAACATGGCCGCTGTGGCTAAAAATAGAACATAGGGGTAAATGGCAGTTTTTTGCAAATAACTTTAAAATGGTGACAGATTTCAAAATTTTGATTGGGAACAAAAGTGATCAGCACCTCAAGATCTACCAGCTCTGAAATTTTGAAGAAAATCAAACAAACCATGTAGGAGTTATTGCCCTTTTTGTGGATTTTTTGCAAATTTTGCACCTGTTTAGCTCAATATCTTGAAAACTATACCAGATATTTGAGAAATTTAAATTGCATATTGTTAAGCGCATCAAGATCTACAAAATTTGTAACAGGGTCAACGTTGGACCTTTCCTTTGAGGAGTTATTGCCCTTGGAACGTCAAAATTGAGCATTTTAACTGCATTTCCTTAAATTGAAAATGTTAACTCCTCTGACACTTTAAGTCCAAATGGAACCAAACTTGGTATTATTGTTTATTATTATTAGATGTATAGAACTGTTGTGGGGCATTACTAAGAATTAGTTCGGTCGATAATGCGCATGCGTCAATTTTGCCTATCAAGTAACGAAAAATCGTATAAAGGATTTGTGTATGGTTTTTGTTTCAACTGACTATTAAAGTATGTTCTACTAGGAATTTCGTCAAGGCCCTGTTATCAACGGATGCGCTTATTATTAAGCTTTCCAATGATGTTGGTTATTAAAGGAAATTTGATTATTAATTTACTTCCAATTTAAGTTTTTACACCCTATAATTTCTCAGAAACTTGCAACGCAATGTATTGAAAAATTCTTAGAATCAGCTATGGTTGGTATCTTTGAATCAGGATTAAAAATATTTAGCATTTATTTTCCGGAAAGGCCCTGTTACCGTTATGTAGAGGCAACGTCAAACTTTTTAATGGTATTTGTTAATTTTTTCTATCGCATGGTTAAATCACTTCCAATTCAAATTAAAAATTGTCAATTTTTAGTATTTTTTGAAAATTGTGACTACTGATTGAGACATGCTGTGATCTATTGATAACAAGGAGCTGCGTCCTGGTGACATTGTATAATTGCTAGATAAGTGTTAATTATTAAAGCAAATGACTTCATGATAAAATATGGATGGTGTAGAAATGGTTGTTCATTTATTGGAACAGATAAATGAAGTTTGAAATGCTATACTTATACAATATTTAAAAAAATAATTAAATTGCAATTAAGATTTTTTTTATTATTAAGATTATTACAATTGAGTTTTTTTTTTAATACAGAACTGAATTAGAAGTCTTTTTAATGACAACTCCATTGAAAGCAATTGGTCTATGGACTTAGTGGCAGATCCAGAGAGTTGTTCTAGGGTTGGAAACCCCTTTTCGTGGAAAATTGCGTAATTTCGTACAGATTTTTGGCAAATTCACGCCTTTCTTCCTCAGTTCTTCAGTGTTTGGCATTTTCAATATTTTTGGTAGAGCGCCTCAGATGAGTCTTGAATAGACGAAACGCGCGTCAGGCGTAGCAAAATCTATTGTCTGGAACTTTGTTGTCATTTGTATTTCGAACACACGTGAAGGTGGAGTTTTAATTCCCCGAGGTTAGCCCGCTCCGGCACCAACACTTTTGTGTTGGAGAACACATCAAAGCTTTAAATTATTCGTTTAAATTTCAAAATTGTCTAGCCCTAAGATTCTTCCTACCCCAGACATAGGTTGATCATCTAAGTAATAATTTGATTCCCTAGTTTCGTATTTTTGGTTTTACTGTTTGCTCTTCATAATCATATAGTGTTTGGCATTTTCAATATTTTTGGTAGAGCGCCTCTAATGAGTCTTGAATAGACGAAACGCGCGTCAGGCGTAGCAAAATTTATTGTCTGGAACTTTGTTGTCATTTGTATTTCACTATATATGCTATGGTATTAAAAAAACTTTCCGGAGTAAAATCACTGAGAAATTTCCTTAGCTAATCTTATATTTTTATGCTATAATCTAGATAATTTGATACTCAAATAAGTATGGATATGAGAAGAACAAAAGTAGAAATTTTCAAGTGTTTGTCAACGGATTGGAACTTTTGATTTTTTAAAGTAACTCTTTTTCGATTAAAAAGACATAAAAGAAAAGTAATTCCTTAAAATTGTATCTGATAATATTGAAACGTTTATATGACGGAACCTCGATCAAGCCCGTTTGTTGCTGTTTGTTTGTATCTGTTTGTTCGGTTTTATAGTTTAAATCCATTTTCATAGCTTCATTTGCTTTCCAAATTGTTTTTTGAAAATCTAATAATTCAACATGTAGCAAAATAAAGTTCATTGCTTGTCAACTATAATAGAAAATAATGAGATGTGGAATAAGTGTACGCGACACAACCCACAATAAAACGGCAATTTAGAAAACCACAATGGACAACCGCCAGCAGCCTTCAACGAGGCCATTTGGCACTGCTCGCAGTTCTGCAATTGGCCCATGGTCTAAATAAAATGCATATGTAATTCAAATCCAGTCCTGAAATAGTCACAGATAGACCCCCTTCTTAAACAAGGAACAGAAAACATAAAAAAGACAAGTACAAACGAAAGCTTTGTCAAAGATTCCTGGCTTAGGACAGGCACATGTAATATGTGGCGGGGTTAAACTAGTTTGTTGGGCCCAACCTTCCCCCTATCAATATTCCAAGACAAAGCACAAAAACTAAACATACAATAAAAATCAAATTGATCAAAGTCCAATTCCACTAGAGAGAACCTAAGACAAAAAACAAGAACAAACAAAAGGACGGCAAAGGAACTCTCCATAGAACACTCGCTGTAAAATGATTCACATTTGATACCTCCGGTTTAAAATTATTTTATTTTCTTGACATATTTTTGCTAAACTCGTCGAAAGTTTAGATGCTCGTTTTTATTTGTGAACCGAATTCAAATACTAAAAGCAGATATACAGCTTGTTTAACCGTATACAGAATATGAGATTTAGCGTATAAATTAAGAATAAACACGAATTTGTCTGGACAGCAAGTCCAAGCTAAAAACAATATATTTCAGGAGTACCTATACAAGCATGAATCTTTGGGTCTTTATTATTTACAAACAATAGCTCAAGTCATGAAGCAATGATATCATATCTTCATGCTCGAATAGAAATATGTATGACCATGTAGGAAATGTAAGAACACAGATTAATGTCAAAGAAGCTTTTTGATATATGATTAAAATTTACGCAATTTTAAAAATATTCTGACTTGACAAGTGAACAAATTTTAACTACTTTTTCATTAAAGCTGGTTTTTAAAGTTTGCATGAAGAACATAACACTGAATTAGTACTCATAGACCAAATGAATTGATTGACACCAGCTTTAGTAAACCATATCAAGTTTTTAGTAAAAATACGTTTATGAGTATTTTTTATAGAAATTAAAGTATTATATTTGTAAGAACTATACAAAGTTGTCAACGTATCAAACTCCGCGACCGGAACAAAAAAGTTAACGATACGGGGCAAAACAAAAATGATGAATAAACTTCTAAAATGATGCACATTGATCAACATCAGGTATTATGTCAAATTAAAACATTTATAGGTCTATAATAGCAGTCAAATGCCTATAGTTATTAATCAAGTTATCGGATATTTCGCTGGCTAATATGCTTATAGCTGTGCATGAAATAGTTAACATTAAGAAAAAAAATACCGGGCGGTACACGTCTTACATTTGAACCATTTTCTGTTATAACTTATAAATGTATATTCCTATATTCGTAAGTGTTTGTAACACCTTAAAAAGAATGATTGCTTATTAAAGAAAAACTAAATACGCACAACATTTTGAAGCCTACCTATGTGATAAAATAAAGTACAAAAAAAAACCAAATAATTTTACATGTTTTTTTTATATTATATTCCTTTGTTTCTTTTCAAGACATTTTTTATTAACCCTAAAGCTCGATTTCTTAACGCCTCGAACACAAATATCAAATTCTTTAACATCGATCCCGATCAACTTTGGGAAAAAATCAATACATGATTGAACTTTTCTTTTGAAAGACACAGAATGATATATTTATTATCTAGGAACAATTCAGAACATATGGTTTTAATAATCCAGTCATACAATTTCAACACCATAGCGGGCGGTTAGATAGCAAACTAACATCTTATCTCAAGGAATAAACTTTATCGCGGACTCCTACTGTTCGAGGACGAGTTATCGTTCTTTAGAAGAAAGAAAAAAGTTTTCAGATTGGATTATCTCCCTTAAACCGAACTAATTCTTAGTAATGGATTTTTGATTGGTTGTAATACATGGCCGCTGTGGCTAAAAATAGAACATTAGGTTAAACTGCATTTTTTTGCAAATAACTCTAAAAGGGTGACAGATTTTTAGATTTTGATTGAGAACAAAAGTGATCAGCACCTTTAGATCCACCATATTGTCAGATGACCCCCTTATTAATCTTATGACCCTTTCAACGTTAAATAGATTTTGCCTTATAACCTTTACTTCAGGCACATATGTCAGGTGAGCGATTCAGGCTCCTGGGAGCCTCTTGTTTGCAAATAACTCAAAAACGGCTACAGATATCAAAATTCTGGCAACGGTAAAAGTGATCAGCACCTCAAGATCTACCTACACTGAAATTTTGAAGAAAATCCAACAACCCATGTAGGAGTTATTGCACTTTTTGTGGATTTTTTGCAAATTTTGCACCTGTTTATCTCAATATCTTGAAAACTATACAAGATATTTGAGAAATTTAAATTGCATATTGTTAAGGACATCAAGATGTACAAAATATGTAATAGGGTAAACGTTGTAGAACCTTTCCTTTTAGGAGTTATTGCCCTTAGAACGTCAAAATTGAGCATTTTAACAGCATTTCCTCATTACATTGAAAACGTTAACTCCTCTGACACTTCAAGTCCAATTGGAACCAAACTTGGTATAGTTGTTAATTTGCATTAGGTGTATAGAATTGATGTGGGGATTTTTGATTGGTCGTAAAACATGGCCGCTGTGGCTAAAAATAGAACATAGGGGTAAATGGCAGTTTTTTGCAAATAACTCAAAAACAGTGACAGATTTTAAAATTTTGATTGGGAACAAAAGTGATCAGCACCTGAAGATCTACCAGCTCTGAAATTTTGAACAAAATCCAACGACCCATGTAGGAGTTATTGCCCTTTTTGTGGATTTTGACAAATTTTGCACCTGTTTATCTCAATATCTTGAAAGCTATACAAGATATTTTAGAAATTTTAATTGCATATTGTTAAGCACATCAAGATCTACAAAATATGTAATAGGGTCAAAGTTGTAGGACCTTTCCTTTGAGGAGTTATTGCCCTTAGAACGTCAAAATTGAGCTTTTAAACAGCATTTTCTCATTACATTAAAAATGTTAACTCCTCTGACACTTAAAGTCAAATTGGAACCAAACTTGGAATTGTTGTTTATTAGCATTAGGTGTATAGAACTGATGTGGGGATTTTTGATTGGTTGTAAAACATGGCCGCTGCGGCTAAAATTCGAACATTGGGTTAATCTGCATTTTTTTGGCTAATAACTCAAAAAGGGTGACAGATTTTTGAATTTTAATTGAGATAAAAGTGATCCACCATATTGTCAGTTGACCCCCTTATTAAACTTATAACCCTTTCAATGTCAAATAGATTTTGCCTTATAGCCTTTACTTCAGGCACATATGTCAGGTGAGCGATTCAGGCTCCTGGGAGTCTCTTGTTGTGATTTTTTGGGTGCTAATTTTGCACCTATAAGGCTCAATATCTTTAAAACTATATAAGATATTTGAGAAATTTAAATTGCACATTGGTAAGCACATTAAGATCTACAAAATATGTTATTGGTTCAACATTGTAGGACCCTTCCTTTTAAGGATAATTCCCCTTAGAACCTAAAATCGACAATTTTCACAGCATTTCCTGATTACATTGAAAACAACTCCTCTGACACTATAAGTCCAACTGAAACCAAACTTGGTATTGTTATACATTAGCATTTGGTGATTAGAACTGATGTGGGGATTTTTGATTCATCTTAAAACATGGCCACCATGGCTAAAAATAGAACATAGGGGTAAATTGCAGGTTTTTTTGCAAATAGCTCACAAATGGCTTCAGATATCAACATTCTTGCAAGGTAAAAGTGATCAGCACCTATAGATCTACCTACCCTGAAATTTTGAAAAAAATCCAACAACCCATGAAAGAGTAATTGCCCTTTTATTTTGATTTTTTATGAATTTTGCACAAACAAAAATGTATTAGGCTCAATATCTTAAATTCTATGTGAGATATTTAAGAAATGTAAATTGCATATTGTTAAACACATCATGATCTACAAAGTATGAAATTAGGTCAAGATTGTGATACTGTTCATTTTAGGGTTATTCCTGTTAGAATGTTGAAGGAAAGAAAATTATTAAAAGGTTTCAATAGTTAAAATATTACTCTGTACAATCATGACTACATTAAGTTAAACTTCATAATTGTTTTAATTAGTGTTTGACTGATCTGCTGTACTGAGATGATCACCTCAATATCCCTATTGTGTCTCACAACTATGTTGTGTTCTATGGTCATAACCGGATCCTAAGATCGCAATGGAAGAGGGAGGTTTGGCGCCATAAAACCTGGTTTAACCCATCATTTCGTTTGAAATGCCTGTACCAAGTCAGGACCATTGCGATCCACCAATTCTCCGGTATGACTGATTCGTTTTTGTCAATTTCTCTGGACTATGAGATTGATCATTCAAGTTCGGTAGTTTTGTTATTACCTTTATTTAAACCATATTGTCAGATGACCCCCTTATTAAAACTTTTTACCCATTCAATGTCAAATAGATTTTGCTTAAATAACTTATACTTAGGCACATAAATAAATAAATAAATAAATAAATAATCTTTATTTCCTAATCATAGGGCCCATTAGGGCATATCTGTCAGGTGAGCGATTCATGCTTCTGGGAGCCTCTTCAGTTCTTTTTTTTTCCAAATTTAGCACTTTTTAGAACCAATAGCTTGAAAACTATATAAGATATTTGTAAAATTTAAATTGAATTTGGTTAAGCACATCACGATCTACAAAAGTTGTAACATAGTCAAAGTTATAGGACCGTTCCTTTAGATGTTATACCCCTTAGATCGTACAAATTGACCATTTTTACAGCTTTTTGTTTAACTTTTCAACAATCTTCTTCTCTGAAACCACTTGGTCAAATGTAATGAAACTTAGGAGGGTTGTTTTGTAATATGTTCTCTACTAAATTGTCGTTAGAAGTTTTAATTCTACAAAAACATAGCCGCCATGGCTAAAAATAGAACAATAGGGTAAATTGCAGTTTTTTGCAAATTGCTCAAATGGTAACAGATAGTAAAATGTTGTTTAAAAAAATAGTGATCAGCGCATCAAGATCTACCTGCCCTGAACTTTTGAAGAAGATCTGACGATGATTGTAGGAGTTATTGCCCTTTTTCTATTTTTTTTCTTCAAATTTTGCACTTTTTAGCTCACCTGGACCGAAGGTCCATGTGAGCTATTACCATCACTTGGCGTCCGTCGTCGTCCGCGTCGTCGTCGTCGTCGTCGTCGTCGTCCGTTAACAATTTTTAAAAAATCTTCTTCTCTGAAACTGCTGAACAGAATTTCTTCAAACTTGATATGATTGATCCTTAGGGTGTCCTGCACAAAAATTGTGTTCGGTATTTTGATCCGTCAAAAAACATGGCCGCCGTTGCTAAAAATAGACCAGGGGGGTCAGACTACTGTTTTTGGCTTGTAAATCAAAAAGTATAAGAGATAGATGAAATCTGATGCCACGCTACTGCTTTAGCATCAAAAGCTCTACAAAAGTCTCCATTGAGTCGAAGTTGTCAGATGACCCCTTATGGGAGTTACGACCCCTTAAAGGTGAAAAATAGCATTTTTTCATGTTTTTGGCCTATGGAATGAAAACTATTGCAGATAGAGAGAAGCTGTTGCTTGCTTAAATGTTCAGCTCATTTAGCTATACAAAAGTCTCCATAAGGTCAAAGTTGTCAGATGACCCCTTATAGGGGTTATGGCCCCTTAAAGGCAAAAAACAGAGTTTTTGGCCTGTAGAATGAAAACTATTGCAGATAGAGAAAAGCTGTAGCTTGCTTAAATGTTCAGCTCCTTTAGCTCTACAATAGCCTCCATAGGGTCGAAGTTGTCAGATGACCCCTTATAGGGATTACGGCCCCTTAAAGGCAAAAAATAGTGTTTTTGGCCTATAGAATGAAAACTATTGCAGATAGAGAAAAGCTGTTGCTTGCTTAAATGTTCAGCTCATTTAGCTCTACACAAGCCTCCATAGGGTCGAAGTTGTCAGATGACCCCTTATAGGGGTTACGGCCCCTTAAAGGCAAAAAATAGTGTTTTTGGCCTATAGAATGAAAACTATTGCAGATAAAGAAAAGCTGTTGCTTGCTTAAATGTTCAGCTCATTTAGCTCTACACAAGTCTCCATATGGTCGAAGTTGTCAGATGACCCCTTATAGGGGTTACAGTCCCTTAAAGGCAAAAAATAGTGTTTTTGGCCTATGGAATGATAACTATTGCAGATAGAGAAAAGTTGTTGCTTGCTTAAATGTTCAGCTCATTTAGCTCTACAAAAGTTTCCATAGGGTCAAAGTTGCCAGATGACCCCTTATAGTGGTTACGGCCCCTTAAAGGCAAAAAAAAAGTGTTTTTGGCCTAAAGAAAGAAAACTTTTGCAGATAGAGAAAAGATGTTGCTTGCTTAAATGTTCAGCTTAATTAGCTCTACAAAAGTCTTTTTAGGGTCGAAGTTGTCAGATGACCCCTTTAAGGGGTTATGGCCCTTTAAAGGTGAAAAATAGTGTTTTTTGCTTTGGAATGAAAACTATTGCAGATAGAGAAAAGCTTTTTATTGCTTAAACATTCAGCTCATTTAGCTATACAAAAGTCTTCAAAGGGTTGACATTAAGACCAGGTGAGCGATTCAGGCTCCTGGGAGCCTCTTGTTTAGATCAATATCTTGCAAAACTATACAAGATATTTAAAAATTTAGATTGCATATGGTTAATCACATTAAGATCTAAAAATTATGTAATGGCGTTAGATTTGTAAGACATTTCTTGATAGGAGTTTCCCATTGATCATTTCACAGAGTAGCAGTCCTTTGTAAAAAATATTCAGCCTATAAGTATCATTGAATACAAGCTGAGCGATTCATATGGAACACCATAGCTGCCTTATGATGATGTGTTTCATTATGTGATGATACTTCTTCATTATGTGATGATACTTTGTCATAATGAAGAAGTACCATCACATAATGACAAAGTATCATCACATAACGAAGAAGTACCATCACATAATGAAGAAGTACCATCACATAATGACAAAGTATCGTCACACAATGACGAAGTATCATCACATATGATAATGACGAAGTATCACCACATAGTGAAGAAGTATCATCACATAATGACAAAGTACCACCACATAATGACAAAGTACCATCATATAATGACAAAGTATCATCACATAATGAAACTCATCATCATAAGGTAGCTATGGCGTTCCACAGATTTAGGCTTCTGGGGTGTATATAATGTGATGACAAACCGATGGAAATCATTACGCTGCAGTTGCGGATCCACCCATTTTGCAAAGACTACCTGTATTCATGAGGCGGGGGTAACGACCATTATAAAGATAGATACATATGTACATGCATGTGCAGTTCAAAAGCCAGGTCCAAAAGGTTCTACTTTTTGAGGTGTGCAATATGTGAAACGGGTGGAACTCGTTGCATATATATGATTAGATGTACCGTGTACTTTTTATAAATGTCAAATATCACAAGAAAAAGGATAAAACCTAGCCTCCTTGCGATTCTTATTATACAGGTTTTGGTCAATTTTAGTGCTGTTTTATAACTCGGGGAATATCAGGTCCCCTGGAGTGGTCACACCTTTTTCTATTTAATCTTAGAATAAGAAGTATTTCTAGTTTGACTTTCAAGCAATTGTCAAATGGCTTCTGTGTGCAATTTTGTTAATAGGATAAAATAACGCTAAGTAAGATATATCTTAGTTATCCCTCTTTGTGTATATCATCTTCGTAGCATGATCTACGTATTTAACATTGATTGATTGATTTTTGTCCCATCGGCGATATTTCAGTCATAAACAATTATAAATCTTCCGTACTGTTATATAACACACGTGATTAACGTTAATCCTGATGATCTCTTCCATATGTACGATATGACCCCAACTGTCCCAAATAAGGTGATACGAAACCATGTAAATTGGTGATAAAGAAACCTAATTCTATGACTGCAAATTGAAAACTATAAACAGCTTTTGTTCTGGGGTTGGCCCGACCCCTTGAAGAAATTATGATATCAAAGCAATTAAATCATCTGTATACAATGAATACAATTGTCAACATTAAGGTTATTCTTATCCAAGGCAAAGGCAATCTTAGAGCGACTCGGATATTGCTTGAAAAGATTTATTGCATGGAACTTTGATGTATTTTTTATTTTTTGCAAACCCCTGATTCGGTTTTATGTATTTTTAGTGTGGAAAATATCATTTGTTGGGTGTTTTATTTGGGGGGGGGGGGTGTGTTTGCGCCACATTAATAAATGAATAAATAAATAGATAAATAAATAAATAAATAAATAAATAAATAAATAAATAAATAAATATTATTGTTAAAATAGTTTCTTTGTGATCATTGTGACAGCACAGTAAGATATATGCCTGTACTAGATCAGGATCTCCTCTATCGAAAAAAAAAGACTTTGCTTTTTCTAACTTTTCCTTAAACATGTTTTAGGATATCGTTTTCTGTTCCAAGGGGGTCACTAAACATTTTTGACAGCTGTATACTGAGAAAGTTTTCAGTTGATTATTATCAAAGGTTTACGTTTCAAGTTTTTTTTCTAGATCAATATTTACAGTTTTGTTTACAGATATTTTGTAAGCTTATATGGTTATATGGTTAGGATACGAATTGTATATTATAGGATTTTAAAAATAAACATGAACTGTCCCTTCGTTATTGCTCTAAAAATAATTATGATACCCCTTATTCCACGAAAGAGAACCGGGCCAAATATCCTTATAAGGATACCTAAGGATACATACATGTATATAGGTACAACACAAGTCTCAGGCGATAAAATTACAATGCATGTTTATATTTCTATATGACATTAATATGGAATGTTAAATCATTTATCTATAGATGATTAAAGATATTAAAATTCCATAACTCTTTTTTGCGATAAATCATTATCTTTTCAACCAGTTTTATGAATTGATCAATTGGTTATTCACATTTAATAAAATATATAGTCTGCAACTAATTCAAACATAAAATAACAAATAATGAGATAAAAAATAAATAAAGGGAATGGGGAGGGGGCATTTAAGACGCTCACCGACAATATAAATGCCCATCTTTCTTGAAAGTTAATGTTTCGGACGATTAATTAAGACCTGAGAAAATTAAACTGAAGTTTAGTTTAGTTATCTCAGTTAAGACCAAATAATGAAACTAATAACAAATATCAACATTTTATGCATCCTTACAAAAAAAAAGGATTACATCGTAAACAAATATGTCAGCCTGCACAAATTCACATTAACATAAAAAATCAATAACTTCGATCTTTAATTTGTATTAAAATTGTCAATTTAAAAAAACAACAACACTTATTTCGTATTTTAATGAAATACTTTTTAAAACAATCTTCAACTGCCATTACATGTGCCAGATGTTTCATTTTAGCACTTCTTATTCTTGATTATATTAACAACCCGATTCCCACAGCATCGGAAACAACGCTCTCCATATGTGGCAAACAAACACAGCTTCGGGTAAAAGCGATAAGTTACGAAAAAAGCCGATTAACTTCGGGAATATCTACAAGCCGTATGAGACCATTAGCGAATGCCTTATATGGGAAGGAGTGAACGAGTTCTTGGAAAATTTTGACTGCGTTGCATAAAACCGCGCGTGAGTAAGAGTTGAACACCAGTTCGTTGTAGAACCAAGCAAGGGTGAGATACTTCTGTTTAGTGGACTAGTAACTTTTACAAACAAACAAACATGTGTGACGACGAAGTAGCCGCTTTGGTAGTAGATAATGGCTCCGGTATGTGCAAAGCCGGTTTCGCTGGAGACGATGCCCCAAGAGCCGTGTTTCCCTCAATTGTCGGAAGACCAAGACATCAGGTAAGCTTTTCATAATTTTTATTATATTTAAATTTCATATTTTAGCTATAATACTTTCTGGAGGCTTACGAAGTAGATTAAAAGAACAAATATCTATAAAATAGGATAAAAATATGTCAAATTCAAATATTAAGTCAAGACGAACCATTCAGAAAATAGGAAGTAAAAGATCGCTTCCCTCGAATAGCTAAACTCAGATCGAATTGGCTAACTCTTTGTCGTGCATGTACATGGATGTATCGTATTCGAAAAATGAAAAAAAGTCTTTTTATCTTTCGATTGCCATATTCATTTAGATTCTTTTAAATTTGCACTTATTGCATGTAAATTATCGGATCAAATAATTTAAATGTGAAAGGAAAAAAAAACTTCAGAACAAATGCATTGTTTTTGCATTGTTTTTGTCTTTGTTACATATATCAAATTCTTAATGAGCATGATGAATGCAACTTATTATGCTTATCGAGCATTTTATTTGTAATTTTGTGCGATTCTCACATTCTTTCCAAATTGTTTCAAATCAGCCAATTATCTGAGGCAATTAGTCTTAAATTTGATACTCTGCATCACGTGTGTAGCACAGCAAGGTGATGACTATTGCATTCCACGCGACGCCAAATTCATTGCCAAATATGGCCACCCCGTTCCGTGCATGAGGTCACGAATGTTTATTCTTCATAAACCGAAAATATTTTTGAAATGATATAATATTTTCTAGTATGATGTATTTGTTGCTGTTGATTACTGTGCACATGCTGAGAATGAAGAATAACTTTCTCACTATCTAGCGCACGTGTTTATCTTTACGCACCGTAAAGCTTTCAAGAGAAATTACACATAACGATGTAGATAATGTATTGTATAAGAGGCAGTATAGAGAAACACATCTAACCTTTTAATAAAAATAAAGGATTTTCGAATTTTTCCTTTTGATCACATGAAAATTTCACTTATTCAACTCTTTTTTACATATAAAAATCAAAACACACTTATTTGAAAGAACGCCGAAATTGTTTTATTAATAAGATTAACAGTTGGTGAAATAATCAATTAAACCTTAATTTTGTCATAAAGTCTCAAGTTACTTTCATGAGACCGTTTACATCTAGATATATTTCAATCGACTTAATTATTTCATGTTTCTAATCGCACAGCTTTGTAAAATCGTCATAAGCAAGGAAAATCACAAATCTACTAGGAGATATCTTATACGTCTTGACTTATGAAAACGTATTTTATCATTTCAGGGAGTCATGGTTGGTATGGGTCAGAAAGACTCCTACGTAGGAGATGAAGCCCAGAGCAAGAGAGGTATCCTCACCCTCAAATACCCAATTGAACACGGTATCGTCACAAACTGGGATGATATGGAGAAGATCTGGCATCACACCTTCTACAACGAACTCCGTGTCGCCCCAGAAGAGCACCCCGTCCTCCTTACTGAGGCTCCACTCAATCCCAAAGCCAACAGGGAAAAGATGACCCAGATCATGTTCGAGACCTTCAACGCCCCAGCCATGTACGTCGCCATCCAGGCTGTACTCTCACTGTACGCTTCTGGACGTACCACCGGTATTGTCCTCGACTCTGGAGATGGTGTCACCCACACCGTACCCATCTACGAAGGTTACGCTCTCCCCCACGCCATCCTCCGTCTCGACTTGGCTGGTAGAGATCTTACTGATTACTTGATGAAGATCCTCACCGAGAGAGGTTACTCATTCACAACCACCGCCGAGAGAGAAATCGTCAGAGACATTAAAGAAAAATTGTGCTATGTTGCTCTAGATTTCGAGCAGGAAATGGCCACCGCCGCTTCCTCATCATCCTTGGAAAAGAGCTACGAATTGCCCGACGGACAGGTCATCACCATTGGAAACGAGAGATTCAGATGCCCCGAATCACTCTTCCAGCCATCCTTCTTGGGTATGGAATCTGCTGGTATTCATGAAACCACATACAACTCCATCATGAAGTGTGACGTCGACATCCGTAAGGACTTGTACGCCAACACCGTCTTGTCTGGTGGTACCACCATGTTCCCAGGTATTGCCGACAGAATGCAGAAGGAAATCACCGCTCTTGCTCCAAGCACAATGAAGATCAAGATCATTGCCCCACCAGAAAGAAAATACTCCGTCTGGATCGGTGGTTCCATCTTGGCCTCCTTGTCCACCTTCCAACAGATGTGGATCAGCAAGCAAGAGTACGACGAATCTGGCCCATCCATTGTCCACAGGAAGTGCTTCTAAATTAACTCTTTATCTAGGACTTATTTTAATTTATTCAAATTTTCGAAAATCTGCGTGCTTAATTACATGGATTTTAACTTATTTAATAAGCTAACACTTAACGTTTTACCAACGTTGCTCTCGGTATTACACATAACCTTACAGTAACTTATTTTGCTATGTGAAAAAGTCTGGTGGTTCTTATGAAAGCGAGTGGAATGACTTTGATGTGAAAGGGACTTAAAAATATCTGTCTTATACATATCTCAGGTCGCCAAAGGAAGAAAAAACGCAACTTATTTATGTACATGTTGAATAAACTTTCATCTGCATCATTGTGATATTAAATGACCTAAACATCCGAAAATAAATCTAAAAAAAACTTAAGATATTTTCTTTCTTTTTTGCCATTCTAGACTGATTTAGATAGGCAAATGTGTTGTTTTAGTTTGATTGTCTGTCTGTCTTGGCATCTCTCTGTTTGCACTTATAAAACCAAGAAAGTGTTTGAATATCTGAATTCAATAACTTTGTCCTTGGGATTGTGATTGAAACTTATACACGTAACCAGAAAAAAGGATGTTCCTTTTATGTTGTTGATCACAGTCACTGAGTATTGTGAAATCTATTGTCAAGGCGAATAAGGGTAAAATTTTGTTCTGGGGTTGACAGATTCGTTGTTCATTATTACAAAGTTTTGTTGGAAAAAAAGGCGAAACCAATGAAACCGTTCTGGTAAATAAAATAAGTCTGTAATCAGCATAAGAAAAAACAATTCACGGTGACCTTGGTCTAAAAGTGAATGAGTTGTGATTCTAATTATGAGGAAGTACCATTAATGGCCTCATAGTAACATGTCTACTCACGTTAGAGATTCCCATATTGTAAAGAAAATCAAGTGTTAAAAGAGATTCTTGCATAAAAAAGTGTACATGGGTGTTACCAAAATGCATTATCAAAACAAATCAAAGTTTATATGTTCACTAAAAATTCCTGGCAATGTTGACACGTCACAATTTACCTCTACTATCTTGGACACGTTTAGATCTAGGCATAGAAAAACCAGAAATCTAAGAAATCGAAAAAATACAAAGAAAAAGAAAACAACACCTGAAAATATTTGAACAATCTGTACATTTGAATTGGAAAAACAATACTCGATCATTGCATATTAAAATATAAATAACAAAACGGGTATAAACAGATAATTTGATTATGCTGTATTTGCATATTTCAAGAAGTGGCATCTTGGCAGCATTTCAATGCAAAAAACCAAAAGTACTCAAAATAAAAAAGTCCCAACAGGAAAGCCAAATCCAGGACGAGAATATTATCCGTGTGCAGTATATGGAAAGAAACCTGGTGTTTAAAATCAATTTTGAATTAATGTTATGTTGTTCAATCGAAAATTTCAACTACAAAAAGGAGACTCCATTTAAAAAAAAATGCAAAATTTATAAAACAAACTTCATTGGCCCTGTCACATTAGCACTGTGGGCTATAAAATGTCCAATAAATGGTATGTAAATCTTGGAATTACTTACAGTTTACAGAAAAAAATGCAATGTCGAAGCATCCATAACACAAAAGGTAGAGGGCATGCTTAAAATAAGAATTTAACACCAGAGTCAAATATGTTAAATGGGTGTTTTTACTTTCTAGTCGGATTTAATTGGAACATTAGATGTACTTGCAAATGCAAAAATCATTAAATGAAAGCCAGTTTCTGAATTTGAGGACATGGAATAAAGAATGTTCAACGCTTTGTTGTTGACAGAACCCAATTCCAAACAGCAAACAAATTACTGAGTAAACACCTGTAAGGTTGTTCAAAATGATTTTCTTTTAACTTTAAGAAAAAAAATATTACTTCCTTTTTTAAAAATATTAAATTTGTAGTTGTGCTAAGCAATACAAGGGAGATAACGCTAATTTAATGTTAAGCCATTCGTTATTAACAAAAGGAATGTAGGAATGAAACAGTGGACATATATTCGAGAAGGACAATTAGGTTTGTCAATTTCTTGATTCAAGAACTTTGTACTTGGGATTTTGATTGAAACTTATACACATACAAAAAAAATCCTTTTATGTTGATGAACATAGTCAGTACTTTGGAGTTTGATTGAAACTTATACACACCAGAAAAATGAGTTTCCTTTTATGTTGTTGAATATATATATAGTCATAGAGTATTGTAAAATCTATTGTCAAGGCGAGTTAGGGTATACTTTTGTTCTGGGTTTGACAGATTCAATCATTGTTGCAAAGTTTGGTTGGAAAAAAGTGAAAATACCCAAAAAATCGTTTTGATAAAAAGAATAAGTTTGTAATCAGCATTAAAAACAGTTGTGACATGTTCTTTAGGTAAATGAGTTTTTGGCACTTTGTTCAAACTTCTTAAGATGAGGAAGTACATAGACCTGACAGTGACATGTCTACTCACGTTAAAAGATCTTAAAAGATTCTCAGATTATAAAGAAAAGCAAGTGTTCACAAGAGATCCTTGCATAAAAAAGTATACAGAGGTGTTAAACAAAGTGCATTACCAATACAAAATAAAAGTTTACATGTTTACAAAAAATCCCTGACAAAGTTTACACGTCACACTATACATGTAAGGACACGTTTAGATCTAGGCATACCAGAACCAGAGATCTAAGCAATTTAAAAAAATACATAGAAAAATCCCTTTGCAAACCTGTAATTTGACTTGGGAAATTGTATCATTGCACAACAAAAATAAGACTCCGAAATTTTTTTTTTTGAAACCTTAAAAAAAACTCCGTGGCCTCATCACATTACCGCTCTAGGCTATCAAATGTTCAATATATTGTTATTAAATTATGGAATTATGGACAGTTTAAAACAAACTAAATTGCAATTTCGAAGCATCCATAGACACAAAAGGTCGAGGGCATGCTTAAAAAACAGACTGTACTAAAATGTAACTATGTGCAAGCAAATATTTCAATGCATCTTATTGTTATTTGAAGATGTCACTCTTGAAAATGAAAGCCAGTTGTCTGAATTTAAGCACAGGCGTTTGGGTCCAGGATTTTATTTTATTATAAATAACGTGCATATAAAAATTTTCATCTCGTCTATATACTATTTCCCGAGTATGGAAATAGTATATAGACGAGATGAAAATGTTTATATGCACGTTATTTATAATAAAATAAAATCCTGGACCCAAACGCCTGTGATTTTATGATGAAATATAAATTTGTGGCACCGAAATAAACCAAGGGAGATAACGCTAATTTAATGTTAGGCAATAGGATTGTAAAATTAATAGTAAGTTGAGAGAAAATCTTTACAACTCTATTATTAAGCATAGGCGTTTGGGTTCAGGATTTTTTTAATTAATAACGTGTATATAAAAATTTTCATACTCGTCTATATAATTCGGAAATAGTATATAGACGAGTATGAAATTTTTCATATACACGTTATAAATAAAAAAAATCCTGAACCCAAACGCCTGTGTATTAAAGCTGATAATAGAGAATTTTTCAATATAACAGAAGAAGAAAAACTGGTCTATTTGTTTAACCCTAAAACTTCTAAACATCTTAGGTTGATAGGATTCTTTATAAAAAAACTCATTAGAACTGAGGACGGAAGTTTCATAAGTCATTTTGTTATTTGCCTTTATTACTTAGGGACTGTTCAATATTTATCAAAACACTGGGCCGGTGCAAATTTTTTTTCATCGTCAAAATTTCTATTTGCCCAGCTAAGCCTAATCAAGAAAAAAGTATAGACCCAGTCACTTAACAGTAATAAAATCTTGTTGCCCAGCAATATTCTTACCATATTTTAATAACAAAAAATAACAGCTAAATAGCCTATCAAGAGTATTTTCAAATTCAAATATTTTATTGGATAAAGCATTGTCAAGTCATGAATACAAAGACAGTAACATAATGTCATAAATTGTGTAATCAACTACAGCACAAACATCAATAAATGTACATGTACATAAATATGATAATATATATGAATGCGAGTCATCACATAAAAAATGCAACAATTTTATTATTATATGTCATCTTTTTGCATCTATTTTTTTTTAGATATAAAAAATAAATACTTATTTAAATCCTACATATTTTTAAAAAAATTAACTCTTTGAGATATTAGCAAACTGCTTTTTAAATTTTGTATAGAACAAGGGTTCAGGAGGCGGTTGACTGAATGAATTGAAATTTCTTGGGAATATGTATCTTTATTAAAAAGAGTAAAAAAATTCTCTCTTAAAGAATTATAAATTTGGCAATCAATAAGAAAATGAACTTCATCTTCTACTTTATTGTTATATGATTTACAATGCCAGCAGTTTTATCAGACTTTGATATTCAACATACCCTACATAATGTAGAATAATATCAAAGAGTCATACCCAATGTTAAAATTCTAAATGAACAGAAACCATTCAACGTTGACACAGACAGACAAAGTGATTCCTATATACCCCCAAACTTTGTTTGCTGGTGGTATAAATATCAGTACGGAATACACAAACAATGAATATTAAAATGAAAGCATGAATTTTAGCATGGTTAGCTTCCTATTCAATTTTTATACTGATATATTTTATTTGGCACGTTTAAATATTGGACAAAAAGATGTGGACTAAATGCACTTGAGACCATAAATCATGTGAAACAGGCCACATTATTCAATTAAAATATCATACTATATTAATATAATATGTTTTTGGACATTAAACATAATAATTTTTATGTACAATGTATAAATGTGCATTTTATCACCCTAAAAAAAGTCGTCGCCCAGCGGAAGAATTTAAAAAAAATCTATTCGCCCAGCATTTGTAAAGTGCAAAAAAACTATGTGCCCAGTATACAAATGCACCGGCCCAGTATTTTGATAAATATTGAACAGTCCCTTATACAATATATAGCATATTATATCATGTTCTTGTAGTCATCTTATATTTGCTTTCTTATTTGTATCTGTATGTCTTTGTCACAAACTGTACATGTGTATATTACACCTCTCTCAGACATCAAATCTGAGGGCGGAGCCCGAAGATTTGATTGTCTGAGAGAGGTATAATAAACTTATACTGTTGCGCTGTTTATTTTATCTGTTATCAAGATAACTGGCATCATTGACATTAAAGAATTTTAATACACCAGAAATTGTCAAGTTTTAGGCATACAGTAAAACATGGTATGATATGGGGGTAATCGTAGGATGGTTTGGTACGTATAAATTTTGCCATACCATGGTATGGAATCATCGTATGGTACGAATTTTCATACCATGGTAAAAGTCTATGGTATGGTATGGATTTGAATTTTTTTCTAATAAAATACATGCAATATAGATATTTTTTCATTATTATTATGTTAAACTATAGTATGCCCTATTTTTTTAAGCATCGTTATGTTAAATTAGATTTACAAAAATCTTGTTAAGATTTAAGTAAAATGTGATGGTAAGTCACTGCTTTAATTGTTTTTGTGTGTTGCATGTCCATAGGAAGCTAATCAGTATAAAATTGTACTAATTGAATAAAACATAGTTTTTTATAACTCTATCTAGATCAAGATTAATTTCTTAACAGATTTAATGTAGTAACCTTGTTTCTGAATCAGCATTAAGCAAAATCCGAACAATAAAAAAGTCAACTCAGTTTAATAAGATTTTTTGTGGTAGATTCCAGCTTAGGATACTCATACCATACCATGTTTTACAGTATGCCAAGTACCTTCTCTAGTTTTCATGATGTTTACATCATCAAAATTATTTATGACCAAGTAAAGGTTCATGAAAGTGTATGCAATTTACACTTTCAAGAGGCTGTAACCTCATCAGATTTTATCATCATTTCATTGGTCAGAGCTCATTTTCCACCATGCTGTTAGCCTGTCAAACATGAAATCTAACACCAACAACAGTATAAATGTTTAATGACAAATAAAAGTTTAGTTTTACACAAAAAGAATAAGAGTGAAAATTGACATGCATACGCTTCACCAATTTATCTTCCGAATCTTATATAGATGATAGTAGTTCTATCAGCACAGATGGCATGGATGGGTTAGATGCAATTGTCCAAAAATAAAACTAGTTAATTTTCCGGTAAAAACTAGTTTTCTAAATTAAATAGATGTTCTAGTTAGAATGACCAGGGCGATAAGAATATTTTCAGATAAGATCAGGCCACTGAATAGAAATTTTCATTTTACTAAACTTGTTAATACATCTAAATCAACTACTTTTGATAAAACTCTGTCTATTTTTGACCTAACGACGTATTATATCATGTAAAATAAGACAAATGTCGATTTTCATTGTACAATCATATACTTATATGTAATTCCGAAAAGATAAGAAATTATTATTATGAATGGCCTATGTTGAAAAAATTGAAATGATGGTCTTCGTTCATGTTGTACTTCTTGTGCTGAATATTTACTCTGCTGCCGGATTCCAGTGCTTGGACCAAAATGGTAAACCGGTTGACTGGTCAGTAATAAAGCCTTCTTTTACATACGATATATTAGCATATGTTCTAAAATGTGTAATTGAATTTCATCAGGGCGGATTCGAAATTGATTAAAACACCAGGTTTAATACCATGAACTGCACATTGCTGACATCCTAGGTGCTGGTTTGGGTTCCTTGTTCGAACGTTTTGGTTTTGAGTACTTTTTTGTCCATGTGAGCTATTGCCATCATTTGGCGTCCGCCGTCGTCTGTCTTCTGTCGACTGTCGACCGTCGTCTGTCAACAGTAAACATTTTTTCAAAAATCTTCTCCTCTGAAACTAATGATCAGAATTTAATGAAACTTGGTATAAATAATTCTTAGGGTGTCCCGCACAACTTTTGTGTTTCGATTCTCAAGCCGTCAAATAACATGACCACCGTTGCTAAAAATAGACCAAAGGGGTCAGACTACTGTTTTTGGCTTTTAAATCAAAAAGTATAAGAGATAGAGAAAATCTGATGCGACCATCCTGCTTCAGCATCAACAGCTGTACAAAAGTCTCCATTCGGTCGAAGCTGTCAGATGACCCCTTGCAGGTGTAATTGCCCTTTAAAAGTAAAAAATAGCGGTTTTTCATGTTTTTGGCCTATAGAACGAAAACTATTGTAGTTATCGAAAAGCTGTTGCACGCTTTAACCTCCAGCTCATCAAGCTCTACAAAAGTCTTCATTGGGTCGAAGAGGTCAGATGAATCCTTTTAGGTGTTATGGCCCTTTAAAAGTAAAAAAAAAACGGTTTTTCGTGTTTTTGTCCCATAGACTGAAAAGTGCGAGAGATAGAGAAAAACTGTTGCTTGCTTAAACATTCAGCTCATTAAACTCTACAAAAATCTCCATGGGATCAAAGTTGTCAGATGACCTCTTATAGTGGTAATAGCTCATAGAAAATTCCCTTGTATAAATAGCTTAAGGACCAGGTGAGCGATTCTGGAAGCCTTTTGTTTTATTACTTTTGGTTTTTGACCTTCCAGTGCTTTTTTAATCAAATGGTGCTGATGAGAGGTAACTCATTGAAATATGCATAGACATGCAGCATAACCAAATTACTTGTTAGCTTGAAAATGTTTTAACATGTATTTCAGAAATGTGGGGCATTCAGACTTCTTCAGCTTTAGTTTTATTTTCCAAAATATGTTATCATGCATGAATTGACAAATATTTTAAGATAGAATTGTCCTGCACCTAGCTGAAGATATTCTTCATGGTATCCTGTACATTTATGCCAGAAAGTATGCATAATTTTCAAAGAAATTCCAGGGGACCCCTGATGAGAACCGACCTAGAATATTCTTTTTGAAGTCGAAAACATTGAAAACGAAAATCATCCCATGATGAAATTGTTTCTAAAGCTGTAGAAAAAAAGCAATAAATAGAATTGGTTTTGTGTCAATCAAACAAAAGCGATGTGTGGATGATTGGTGTCATTTGATTTTGAAAAAAAACGCGTGTGCTTTTTTAGATTTTAAAGGTCTAATCGTGGTCTATGATTCTTTGATTCATAGGTTTATAGTGTACAAGTTGCCTCACATTTCTGCAGCTCATGTACCAGCATTACAGAATGGGACGGCTTTCTATTACATGGACGAGAACCAACCCCACTGGGCTATGTCGGACAAGTCCATGGAGAACAAAAATCATGCCATCTATAACACACTTCAACAAATATATACCAGTGATGTAGGTTTAACTTTCATTTTTAACCCTTAAAATGTTTTTCGTCTTTTGACCTTTTCTTCTCTAGTTTTGAGTTTCCTTCGCGAAAACCATTGAACTATAATACATTGTATAGTAAAATCATTTTTTCGAACCGTAGATAAGAACTTACTTGTAAATAAAGTATGTGTACATATTTATCATCTTTTCAAATAAATAAAGGATTTCTAGTTTGCATAATTTTGGTTTTACATCAATTCAGCCATTTACATCTATATTTTTTTCATACTGACGGTTTAGGACCATTCTGTCGTGTATTTGATGTATAATGACGAACCACCCAAGGGCCATACTCTCTCATCGCACGGACACACCAAAGGTAAAAATCCCAACTGAATGTTCGTGTTAAACAGAAGATCGCTGCTTGAAAAAGCTGTGAACGTTTTTTTTATGGGTTTAATATACCAGAAAACCATATTATCCATTCTATTTCTTTCTCAAGTGACATTTTAACAAACAAATTAAACATTGAAATAAATTCTTTTCAAGTCTGTATTGCACCTACCAGTCGTTCCAACAATTGTTTGCTTAATAACCAAAATGATTTGAAACCATAACAAATGGTATGTGTTTTAGTTTCAGATCTGTATTCATGCACATTGATAACATATTTGTAGGTACAGTTGGTTTTAACAAGACCAGTGGGTTCTGGTTGGTCCACAGTCTGCCCAAGTTTCCCAACCCTAAATCAGAAGGATACATCTTCCCAGGGAATGGTGATGTGTATGGTCAGACATTCCTTTGTGTGTCATTGAATTATGATTTACTGGACATAGTAGGTAAGTAACAATCTACCATGAAACCTACCGATATCTACATAAAGGCAGATATAAAGATATGTATATGAAATACTATGGAAGAGAAGATGATAAGCAACATTCATAGTAGTTATAGCTTACGTAAATATGACCAGTTTTCATTGTGCAAGTGTGGCCATAACTTGAAACCATGTTTAGTAGCATAACTTTTTGGAATGTCCTCCCATGAAGCACAAGCCCTACAGATATGGACCTTAATAAAGAATTTAACCAACGAGTGACGAACAAACTGACGGACAATTGGACGAGAACAAGTTCTCGTATATTTCTTTTACATACGAATTCGGGCTATGAAGGAAACACATCTTAGTTAATTGACTACAGTTTAAAGCTTACTTGAACCATTTATCATTTATTTCAGGATCAGCATTTCTATATACATACCCAATCATATACGACCACCAGTTCCCGGAATCATTTGTTCATGACAACCCAAACCTGGCAAGCATCCTTACAGGACGGTCTCAGCAACACAACACGGGTGAACCCTCATCTGATGAAGTCCTGCTGGTTTCTAGAAACAGACATAATTTCAGAGCTTTTGTTAAATCGTCATGGTTCCACAAAGGTTGGTGTCACGGAATCAGATCTGTGAAACCTATTATAAAAAATATAAGAACAGAAATATTGTCTTCAAATATACGATTAAGTATTAATTATTTTTAAGTATAAGTATTTTAAAAGTATTTTTAAGAATATATTCCGCTGGCAGTTGTTAAAGTAAGGCACAAAGAAGGACAAAACCCAACGTTTTAAGTATATATAATGTCAAAAGTTTTGTTTACATGTCCATCACAACTGAAATTTAGATAGAAAAATATAGGCAAATAATCATTAGATGACTAAAAGGTTCTCCTGCATTTAGAATTTATGTAAAAAAATATACTGGTCTGTATTATTGACACTCCGCTAACAATAATTTCACTACAAATAAGCATCATATGTTGCGTCCCACCTTTCAGACCTTTACGATAGTTGGTTGTCTTCGAGGTTTCGGTACGAACTGCTGGTAGAAACTTGGCAAAATGGCAGAGGAAACATTGGATCTAACTGTACTACAGATTATAAGGTATGGAATAGTGTCGTGTACATATATTTATGCATTTTTCATGGAGTATCCTTTCATCAGCAGAATTTGAATGTTGAAAACCAAAAAATAGAAGCAGTCGGGACCAAAAAGCCAATACCGAGGATATCGACCATGTACTTTACAATAAAAGAAACCTGGTGTTTGAAACTATTCTAAATGTGAATTTTACCACTTTCAGACAATGCCAAAAATTTGCTTCTCTGAAACTAACTCGGTAGAATACTTTGAGTAACAGTTTGTTCTTTTCTCATTTACTTTAACGGAAAGTTTATATTGGGACTGTTAAATGGGATGCAAGTTATTTCCATGGAATTACAGGGTAAGCGAAATATGCTGAAACTGAAAACAACTATGAAAATTAAAATCACAACGACATTGGATTGTCGCTAGGTGTCGCAAATACTTATTCCAAATCTACGAAATGGTTTTCTATCCGAACGTTGCAATGTGATTTCTTGAAAACTGTATAACAAACCAAGTTTGACCTTTGTATAGTTCTTAACAAGTTTCGTTCGGTAATGACTTATCATGAAACTGTAAGAATTAGATCCAGAAATATCCGAAAAAGGGATGGGGTGGTTAATCTCAGAATCCAAGATGATAGTCGAGTGTATGGCATGGAATTCAACTGACTATGACGAAATGGTCTTTTCATATCATAGGTGTTCAACATTCAAGAAGTAACTTTCAAAGTTCCTGGAGAGAACACAGTATATTTCTCCACCAGACAAGACCATTCTAAGTGGGCGGTGTCCCGGCCCGGGGGTAACTGGGTTTGCATTGGCGATATCAATAGACAGGTGTGTATCGTTATTCAAATATGATAGTCGTTTATCTAAAAGTTAAAATTGCAATTTGATTCTTTTTTTAAAGTTAGATTGCGTGTTTTAATTATTCAAGTTAGTCGAGGGTACTGTTGTTTATTGCAATTTTATAAAAAAGTATAAAAATATATGTGATAATCGTAAAAAAGATGTTGAAAAATAAATTTAATTCTATCATTACTTAATTCAAATGACCAGCTGGTTGTTGAAAAAAAGTTTGCATATTTTAGTTATTTTTTATTTTATTTTTCATTTTAGAGTGGACAGTTTAAAAGAGGAGGAGGCCAAGTTTGTTTCCAAAACGGAGATGTATGGAAAGCCTTTGTAAACTTGGTGTCTGACTTTGACACATGTAGCCCGTTTGATGGCTAGAAAATGATCAAATAAAATTGATTTTTGTATTTTTTCTCTTTCTGAAAGGGTTTCTTCATTGTTAGGGGTGATCATTTTATGCACCAGGTTTACGGTATTTTCTTACGGTTTTAGAACATTGCTATACTATAGCCTCTTCTATGAGCACAGAGAAAATTTCACAGATATTTTTAGTAAGTTATTACACATTGAGGCATTTCAGTATATAAATTTGTTTACAGAGATTGACATAAGATATATCCTGTTATACTAAAGTAGAATTTTCCTTCGTTCATATAAAATGATGCATGTACACTAGAGAATTGAGGGCTCCCATGCAGAAGCCTAAATCGCTCATCTGACTTCAATGACTGACGGGATGAAAATAGTTTGGGGTATCCGAGGTGAAAAACCCCAATAAAGGATCATCACCACCTATGAAGGTTTTAACAAAATCTTTTTCCTAATATGCATTGGTTTAAAACTTGGCAAATAGGGACCATAACTTTTATAGGGGGTCATCTGACAGCTTCAGTTTCATAGACATTTTTGAAGAGCTAAATGAATTGAAGGTTTTAGCAAGCAATAGTTTATCTCTATCTGCAACGGTTTTCATTCGATAGGCCAAAAATACGAGAAAAACAAACGCCTTTAAAGGGCCATAACCAGATAGATTCGACGCAATGGAGACTTTTATAGAGCTCAATTAGCTGAAGGTTTAGGCATCAACAGCTTTTCTTTATATAAGATAATAAGATAAGAAAGATTTATTTGAATTCGGATTTGCAAATAACAATAAACACAAGCTCTCAAGAGCTTTTTTCCGAATAAAATTGCAACAGTTATCAGTCTACATGGCAAAACGTAAAAAACAAACAAACAAAGGGCAATAACGCCTATTAGGGGTCATCTGGCAACTTCAACCGAATGCCGGGAGACTTGTTGTAGAGCTTTTCATGCTGAAGAAAAGAGAATTTATTAGCCAAAACTGGGGCCTCCGTTTTTTGCAATGGCTGAGAGCAATGGCGGTCATGTTTGGTCGACAGTCACCATTTGGGCCGGATTTCACGGAGTCGGGCGGCGGGCGGGGAAGAAATCTTCGTAACAGTTTTCTCAGCAACTACTTATTACAGCCACTATACAGCATCAGGGTGGGGGTCCCATAACGTGGGATTCGATGATTTCAGGTCTGTCGCTTATCTACTTCCTGTTTACCGACTTAGTTAATTTTTGACATTAATGGTCAAAAGTAGAAAATTTTTGTAACAGTTTTCTCAGCAACTACTAATCACAGTCATTTGATATCTGGTATACAGCTTCAGGGTGGGGTCCCATAACGTGGGATTCGCCGATTTCAGACCTGTCGCTCGTCTACTTCCTGCTTAATGAAATCCGGCCATTTCAGTCGTTGACCCATTTTTGCAATCTTGATATATGAAATCCCATAGATGATGTGTGTAGTTTCAAGCAGTCCCTTCAATTAAATAATGATAATGAAAATGAAAATCTTGTTTTTGTGTTTAACAAAGAAGTGTTAAATATTGTAGTTGCAATGAATATTTGACGTGCATCAACGTGCATTCATCAAAAATTTGGCATTTTGAAAGAAAACGTATCAAAAGGACATCTACTGAAGCAATATTAACAAATGTCAGAGTATGGAGCCTCTTGTTTTTGGTAAAAGTGAAAGTAGAAATTCCCACGTGATTGACGTTAAGTTTCATTTTGACAGATGGCGGGGACAAGGAAGCTGCTCTGTTTTTCCTTGTGCTTATTATTTATTTACTCAACAGACTGCATGCAATGTCTGTCAAAGGATGGATCTCCTGTTGATTGGTAAGATACAATCTGAAATGTAATCATTTATCCTGAGTCTGACATTTGTTTTTGAGGATTCTGATGATGATCTGCTGATGTGTGTATAATTTTTCCAATGGCAATTTTGTTGCTAACTGTTTCCTTCTTCCTGATATACCTCCCTGAATCTCATAATTTTTATGTCATTTTATTGTGACAAGTCATGACAAGCTGACCATCTTAATTGATTATAGTACAATAAAAGAGAGAGAAAAGTCGGGTATCAACATATTGCCTTTTGATGTTCTTCTGATCTGAGATAATTTAACTAAAGAGATAAGTCTCCTCCGATAAGTTAAAAATAACAAGGTCTTCGCATGATTTTGTACACTGGCAATATTGTCCTCAAATTCTCTGTTGAAACATGGTATAATGGTTCGAGGGTAAACACTTTTATTATAAATCAGACATGTAAAATATACATATCGTTGGAAAGAGGAAATCCTGCTGTCTGTTTCTTTTAATTTTGATAAGTCATTTTCTAAAAAAATACTGTTTAAAGTCGTCAGTTTTAAATAAACGAATTATTTATAAATACGATCTTTAAAAAGTGCCCTTGGAAAATCTTTAAAATTTTATACTAACTTAAATTAATTACTTTATTATTTAATATTGTTTAATAGCAGAGAAATAGCAGAATAAACAAGTGATTTTTTTACGATAATTAGGTGAATTCTAGAGGAGTAATTACCTGTTAAAGGTTACGCAATTTCCTGTTAAAATTTGACACCCGCTGTCGATAATTGCCGATAAGAAAATTTGTTTATTGTGACCAATTATAATCAGATTGCGAGAATATGCATTTTTTGTCCTTCACCACTGTTTAGTTTTTGTTTAATTAAAATAAAAATAAAAAGTTAAGCTGTTTGAAAATTATGCTATCCCATGCCCGAAAGACTCAGCTATTCAGACGTATAAGTTTAATTACATTTACTGTTTCCACGCCCGAGTTTACTCGCGTCTTTCACAGCGACGACACTGTTATTTTGGTCAATTTGTTATGTATAACAGGGTGATTCATATCTCTTTAGTTTTAATTTTCTCAGTTCTGATATTCCATTCTAGACTACCGGTATGGGAATCCCAAACCTTTTAAATTCTCAAGTCATTTTTGTACTTATTAAAGTAATAAGATAAAATGATATCTGGCAGATTTAACCTGCATGACCTGTGATGCTCCTGAAGTTACAACTTATCTTTAGATAAAAAAAAATTGAAGCAATTTATATTTGAAAAGAAAACCAAACAAGCTCTTGTGTAGTTTATGTGTGTGCTAAATGACATACAAAATTTTCAAAGAAAATTGCATTAAAAAGAAACTGATAATTTGGGAAAACAAGGGTGCTAAACTGGCTCGGTGTTAAATGAAAATTTAGCTCATAAGACATAGACTACAAAAATATTGACTTTTCTACCATTATCACTCTCTTCAGGATCTTATAAGTAGTAGTTTAAGGATGTTCGCTTCTATTATTGAAAATGAATAGGTTTCAAATTAATTTGATGCCTTAATTGAAAAGATAATAGTAGAACGTATAAAATAAGCACAAAACTTTGATAGGTTCGTGACCTCGTTTTCAAGATAATTGACATTAAAGTTTTGGCGGGAAAAGGTTCTCTCTGACTTTTTCACATGTTAAGCATTAGAACTATTTAGCTGTTAAAACCTATGACAGAATAAAAAGGGTGCAATAGAATTTTGTTTATAACCTCTTTATAACATATTAAAGACAATGATAACAAGAAAATAGGGGCTTTGTGTGCAAACATTTTAACACTATTTTGATGGTAAGGCTAAAAAATGACAGAAAAACCAAAACAAGACCAGCGATCATCCTTTAGCAGTATAAATTTTTATTTCAATCAGGGGGCAATTAATGGAATAAAAAAAACCAATACATTTAATACAGATAATAATACATTATAATTCATACAAGGCATGTAACAGAACAAAAATATCATAATAAAGTTGTTCTTTCTATCTAGCTTTAGATTTTACAAGTCCTAAGACATTTAGGTTTAATCCAAGACAGCTCTCACAAAACATCTATGCATATAGAAATTTAAAGGATTACTTTGTTAAAAATATATAGTTGAGAATATGGTTTTATACCAACAATCCTGTCGTTACTAATTATTCTGTAAATACATATCAGTTTTATGCAAAAGCCTTCAAGTAAACATGGGACTTTGTCTATCAAGGTTGCAATCTACCCACTACTGTATAGGTTAAAAAAAATTTTTTCTAGCATTATTAAGAGAACATGAAAAGATAAATATAAATATCTCCATTGTATCACATCTACTTTTGATAAGAAATAACTTTAACTTGTTATCTTATTTTGTTTGATTCAGGTCTGTCCTCAAACTTGCCCCTGTCAAATGTATTACTCTATTTTATTGACCGGGCTGGTCACGGGTCAATTATTTCGGCATTTTTGGTTTAAATCTAATAGACTGAGAAATTTAAGCTCCGCCCAACCTTGTGAATAAAATAGAGTAATATAGAGCCAATATATGCATCAAGTTTATAAAAATTTGCCAGTGCACCCATACCCTCATATAGTAGTCTAGTTCTTACAACTCTATTTTATATTTGTATGAATTCAGTCCATGCTTGCAAAGCTTATTTACATTTAAGATTTTCTTTGAAAAGCATAAATATATATGTTGTTAAGGAAAAGTTTAACTGGTTGAATAAACAACATCAGATTGGGAACACATAATTTATTTGTGCTGACCTTAAATTGCATATAAATGCTATTAAAACAATACTGATGTGCACTAGATTCTCACAATTTGAAGTTTCATGTACATGGTAAATAGGATTATGACAGATATATTGACATTTGACATAATATTTGACTAGATCAGCTTTTTAAGCATATATGACACAGGATAATTACCAATTTTACAGATGTTAACATTTCTTTACAAAACATATCTCCTATCTTTTAACCATTGATTTTTGGAAGAGCAAAATGGTGAGGGTTCTTGCCTCTCAAAAGTTGTTAAGTACATTGTACAACATGTATTATAATACATAATGTCATGAATGTATTATGTGATACCCTTTCCATTTGACTCTGTTTATCACCTGATTATTTCTGGATGATGAAAACAGTTCAAACGATTTGATTCAATACATTTGTCAAGTACATAAACAGGTCGAGTCATCTAGATTTGATTTGACCTATCAATCAATGAAAAATTTTAAAAATTGACCTTTCAAAGGGGGAAAAATAGTGAAACTTTTTCGACTAACTTTTTATCTGATATTGATGCAAATAGACCAAGTAAGTTTTTCACCGCTCATTTTAAAAATTAGTTCAGGGAGCTAGTTTTTGTTGAATTATTTCTCAAAAAACACGTGTTGGTGATAGTAGTTATTAATATTCTCTCAAAACCATTGGTCAATAGCTTGATGTAAACAATATCCTTATAAGGTAGATTCTTCGACCTGATAAAGGGAAAGTCAAGATAGATTTCCAGCCCAATCTGTTATGTTTCATGTATCTCAAGAAATTGAAGTTACAATTCAATTCAATTCTTTATTGGAAAAAGCACAGTATAACTGAAGCGTGATCCATGATATATACACAATTTCATGTTTACAAAAAGTAACATACCATAAACATGATTATTAAACAAAAAAACAAAAAGAAAGAGAGAGATAATAGATAAATTAATTAATACAATAGATAAATCATAGTTCAGTGTAAGTATTAATAATATTAATAATGTAAATATTCAGAATGACAGATCTGACATTGAATCAGTAATGTTTTCTTGTAATATATTTACTCATTTTGGCGTTTCTCAAAGGCTTCTTTTAGAAATGAGCAAATCTTTTTCATGTCCTTTAGGTTATTTGGGTTTAAAATTTCTGATAACAGATTAGAATTGGGAGGTTGCGTCTGTTCTGTGTTAATATATTTATTTCTAATGTTTTCATACATGGGACAATCTAGAAGGAAATGTTTCTCATCCTCAACCCTATCCGTACAGTAACTACAAAATCTTTCTGTAGCGGGTAGGGGAGGCTTTAAGTATCTCCCTGTTTCTATTGCTAATTTATGCGCACTTATTCTAATTTTGGTTAGAAGAGATCTTTCTAGTTTAGGTATATCTATACTGAGATATTGCTTGAGATCGAATGAGTTGCATATCTGACTGTAAAATCTAAGTTTCCCCGTGTCATTAGATTTCATATAGCTAAGTTGATCTAAAATTAAGCTTCTATAAAATCTCTCTATTACAGTATAACACTGAATTTTTCTAAAGAAGGAAAGAATACTCAAATATTTTTCCTTAATTATGTTAATATCAAAGGTTTATAAATAAATTTTAGAAAATTATTAGTTCCATTTCCATAGGTTTATTTTCTTGTAAACTTTTTTAAAGTCAAAAGAATTTGATTGGATTAACAATAATTTAAACTACGCCTGATATTGTAAAGAAAGTATTATGGAATCCAGTTTAAACCGGAATACAACAATGAAGTTTATATAAACTTTGCATTTGCATGGACGCCACTTGAAATGTGATTGACAGCTGTAAATATTAATACGCTGATTTAATTAACCAAATTTTTCATATTTTAATGGAAAAAATATTAATTTACTAAATTTTCGTGCGGAATATATCAATAAATTTAAAAATAATAAATTTATTTTTATGTATTTACTGTAATACCTTTTGTGGTTTATAGAAGCAATAAACTAAATTTTTAATGGTACACATTATTCAATGTGCACCATGAAAAAATTAGTTTTTGGTTCAATAAACCAAAAAATTATAACAGTTAATTCTTAAATGTACAATTTTGCTGTTCATACTGTATTAAGTTTTTGTTTGATTTTCAGCAAAAATTAAACAATGTATAAAGTTTTTTTTTTGTGGGTTAAACCTAGCAGGGTATCATAATGTCTATTTAGGTGTTACTTGGTCTTTTGATTAAATTAAAAAGTATTATTCAATGTGCACCATGAAAAATTTAGTTTATGGTTCAATAAACCAAAAAAATATTACAGTTAATTCTTAAATGTACAATTTTGCTGTTCATACTGTATTTAGTTTTTGTTTGATTTTCAGCAAAAATTAAACAATGTATAAAGTTTTTTTTGTGGGTTAAACCTAGCAGGGTATCATAATGTCTATTGGTCTTTTGATTAAATTAAAATGTATTTTAATTGACCATTGTATTTAATATAGTTCAATTTTTCATGTGTATATTACAGGTTTATTGTCTATAAACTACCAAAAATAAAGCATCAGAAATATCCCTTAGAGGATGGCCAGGGATTTTACTACATGGACCAAAACAGCCCCCAGTTAACTCTGTCTCAAACAGTGATGAATAAAACGGACCATGCTATTTATTATACACTTAAACAGATATATAAGAACAAGGTTTGTCTGGTCAAATAAAGGAGCTAGGATGAATTTTGCAAAATGGGGCCAAAGGGTCAAGGTCATAAGTTCTTAAATGGTAAAATTAGTCTTACATTTGGTCAGGAGCAAAACACTTTTGAATGTCTTCATTGAATTTCATTTAATTTGCTCACACTAAAGGTTAGCAGTACACTTATTGACTTTCAGGTCACAACACACAAAGCCATGAATACTTTGTTAATATTGCATATTTGACAAAAATGCCAGACAAGGGAATTTGACCAA
Organism: Arcuatula senhousia; assembly: GCA_963971305.1. Taxonomy (NCBI): domain Eukaryota; kingdom Metazoa; phylum Mollusca; class Bivalvia; order Mytilida; family Mytilidae; genus Arcuatula; species Arcuatula senhousia. Next base: position 46,191,339 of record OZ020311.1, read on the forward strand.
TGCTTTTGTTCTACATGAAATGAGCCAAAAGCATTGTTAAACTAATCAACAGACTAACACACTGCATGGAAGCCTTTGTCATAGAAAATCACTTTTTGTTGGAGCATTAAAAAGTTTCTCAAGATCCCAATATTTTTTCTAAACTAAATTCACTGTTTATGCGACCACAAAAATTTTGCAGACGTATTATGGTATGATGCTGTCATTGTCGTTGTTGTTGTCAGTGTCTGTTAACTTTTTAGTGTTGGTGCAATAACTTTAAGTCCAGGTATTCGAAAGCTATGAAATTTGACAATGATGTTTCTTACCATAAAAAGATGAATTTTGGGGGTCTCCCCATTTTCTGTTTTGAAATTAGGGGCCAAAAAGGGGCAAAAAATTCTCTTAGATGTTTGTTGGCATGATAACTTTAGTTCTAGTTATCCAATTGCTTTGTAATTTTGCAATAATGTTTCTTACCATTAAAGGATAAATGGGATTGATTTTGGGGGTCCCGCCTTTTTTGGTTTCGAAATTAGGCGTCCAAACATGCCAAAAGGGGAAACAAATTCAAATATTTTATTGTTTCCACCATAACTTTGGTCCTAGTTGGCCTATTGCTGTGAAATTTGTCAAGACTGTTTCTTACAATAAAAGATTGAACCTGATGAATTTTGGCGCCCACTTTTTCCCCATTATGTAATTAGGGGCTAAAATTGAAACTTTTTTATTTGTGGTGCGATTTTGAAATATTTTTTTGCATGTTTTTTCTTGTCAAATAGCAATTACAGATTGAGAATTAATTTTTGAGACCCCTCTTTTTCCCTCTATTACTTAATGAGGGGCCAAAAGCAACTGAAATCAAAACTTTTTATTTGTGGTCCGATTTTGAAATATTTTTTTCATGTTTGTTCTTGTCAAATAGTGGATACAAAATTGAGGATTAATTTTTGCGACCCCTCTTTTTCGTATCTTGCTGCGCTTGGCGAAGCTTTTTATTATACCTGTTTTGGTATTTGTATTTTAATGTACATTGTAGGTACAATGTACATGTTTTGTTGACACTTTCTAACATGCAACCTTACATTATTTTTCACCAATCCTAGTTCATATATTTTCAGGGTAGTTTTGGCTATATGATGTATAATGATCAACCTCCCACCACCAATCCTAGTTTAAACCATGGACACAGTAAAGGTACCTTACTGTCAATACATAATATATAGTTGTTTAAGTTGCAATATTTTCTGATTATTATCAGAATGACTTGTTTTTGTCGTGCCTTCAACGACTTGTAGCTGATGGTGAGACATAGGTATTATTTTCTGGCAGCGAAGGCGGCGTAAACTTTTTTGTAAGATTTTTGTGGACAATGAACTGCTTGAGAGGAATAAAAGCTAGGCATCTGATATTTGGTATACAGACAGTTCAGGTTATGGTCTATACAACTGTCACTATGCTGTGTGACCCTGACCCCCATTTTCACGCTCCAGCGACTTTGTGAACCTTTTTTCAAGCTGTTTGTCTTTGTAAGACTTTTTGTGAAAAATGACTTTGAAAAAACAAAGTATAATAGCTAGGCATCTGATCTTTAGGATATCAATGAATTAAATAAGGTTTTTTGGGTCTGTCACCATGTCACCTGACCTTGACCTCATTTCTACACCAAATGATTGTTAGAATTGTATTTTATTAGTCTTTTATGTTTAATCTTTCTCCCAATGACTATGATATCTTGAATCATTTGAGTTAGTCCACAGGAAAATGTTGAGACTTTATGAATGAATAGGTGAATAACTAGGTATTCCAATGGTGCCAGCAGGCAAGACATACTTTAGTGTTAACCCTTGTTTACATTACATGCAACATGTTCAATTAAAGGTCAAAATTACAACAAAGTTCCTTGCTATAAGTGGACTAAAGAATTGATTGTGTTCAACTATTATAAAAAAATGCCATAACAGTTTTCTCAGCAACTGCTCATCATAAGCTTTTTATATTTGGGTCCCATGCTGACCTACTTATAAACAAAATCCAGCCATATCATTTTAATAAGTGGTGATGTTAAAGATATAAATGTAGTTTTCTCCATACTCTAAATGTCTGTCTTGACTTTCCTACATTTTGAATTTCGATATAATATAAGCAATAGTGAACTATTAAAATAAATCTAAATTGTATTAAATACATGTATACCACTCCATTGCATGTTTTAGGTACCATTGGTTTTGATAAGTCTGGTGGATTTTGGCTGGTCCATAGTACCCCAGAGTTTCCTGCAAAAAGATCTGACGGCTATACATGGCTTAAAAGAATGTGTACATTTGGACAGACATTTCTCTGTATCAGCATGAAGTACAGCTCTATGGATATATTAGGTACTAATAAAAATTCAAGGTGATGTAATTGCAACAGAAAAATTACACCAGATACTAAGACATACCAAATGGATGTCCCAATCTTAAAGATTGTAATATGGAGTAGGCATTGCCTAAATGCGAGCATAGCTAAAAGGGACTACGTTTTGTTTATATAATGTATTTGGGGCGAGATGGTATGGGGCGATTAAGCTTCGAGACACGTTAGTTTCGTACGTGCATATAACCAAGACGAGACGAGCAGCTTATGTGTATTTATTATTTTAAGAATATTATTTTCTTGTAAAAAGCGCAATTTATTATTTTTTTAAGCATTATTTCTTTTCTTAAAAATTATTTTAATATTCACTCCGGCCCTGTAAAAATAATAACCCTTTCCGGACCATAAAAAATCTGAATCAGCATTAGCAAATTTCTCGGGGAAACAACTACTAACTAATCGCTATAAACAGGGTGAAGCAAGCTGTGGATGAAAGTTTTTGGTTGGACATTATATACAACTGACTCACTGTCTCCTGTAATGTAAAACATTTCTATGAAGCAGATAAAGCCTAAATATCTATATTATTAAATCTATAGACTTTTTTCTATGTTCGGATTTTATTCCTTTCACAATCTACTTCATACTAAGTTTTTGTTATAAATATAAACAATAAACAGTTTACTTTATCACTATTGAATATTTCATTTTTCTGTGATGCTATGGGGGAATGGGGGGACAAAACGTTAAAAAAAATTACGGAATATTGCCGAGTTTGATTTTAAAATTACAAATCAACCATACGTTCGTTTCTATCCCCAATATTTAAGCACCCTTCAGGTTTTGATAAAAGATAATAAAACAAGAAATGTAACATGATATGCGAAGTAAAAAATAAAATAAAGAGGAGTTAGTAAAATGTTTAACTGGAGTCCAAGAAATAGGGTCCGAATTTTATCCCAATATTTTTAAAACCATCCCTATCTGATGATCACTAAAAGTAACCTGAACTGATCAACTTCGATACAGGTATATGGTATATGTTACATTGTACATATTTTAAGCCTTCAGGTAGATAAATAAAATAATGAAACAATAAACGTAACAATAAAAAAAAGTTAGCAAAATGTCCAACTGCAGGCAAAGAAATAGCGTTTTAGGAATTTAAAAATTACAGGTCCGAATCCATTATTTTCAAATATTTTTAATAGGTTATGTTACATAAATTGCCAAAATTCACAGGACCGAAACAATATTAACAGGCCAAAACCTGTCGGACTGGTGCTAATTTGTAGATTGCAACTGACAACCAGTTCACCTAAAACTACCCTAAAAACTTTGGTTAAGATACAGTCTCTAAATACAACAAGAATGCTATACGTAGACAAGTTGTAGGGGTTATATTAAGGAGATGATAAAATGAACATGACTTGAATTGAAATGATAATGCGAAATATATTGGGGGTAGGGGTAGGGTATTTAAATTCACTTTTTATGTTAAGCAAAATGAAAAAAAAAATAACAGTACCAGTACGGGTAAATGGGCAAAACAGTGGTTCAATAATGTTATTAGTGAGTGACTGAGACCTCCTCCTCTTTTTATATGTTTAACGAGAGGTGTAAAGGGGACACAAGAAATATGTTTCCCAACACGAAACACGGGGAAAAAATACAGACAAAACAGAGCATGTACATCTATGTCTTTAACGAAAACGTGAGAAATCAAAATCACGAAAGCATCCAAAAATAGACCGTCGAAAACGTTGCACGAAAATAAACATAAATTTATCACCCTTTCATTTTTGATAGGCAAAACAAAAACAAAAAACAGTACAGGTACGGGTAAATGAGCAAAGAGTGAGTACATTATGATGTTTAGAGTGAGTCAGTTATGCACAATATGGGTTATGTATGAGTGGGGTAGGACCTTTTTTGGGACACCGGGATTGGCCATATTTAAGTTCGAGATTTCGGCATTGGACAATTTAACTTCGGGATTCCGGGATAAAATTATATCAACTTTACCAGGATTCGGGATTTTCTCATTTTTAAGTCGGGATTTAGTTCGGTATTCCGGGATCAGACCCCCTCCAACCCCCCCCTTCATATATGGGCGATAGACATTAAGGAGATAATGTAAGAACATAAATTGATGAGAAATATATCAGGAGGTGTTGTGGTAATTAAAGGAACAATGAATGTTGAAGACCACTTGAAATATGTAAATGGACGGAAACACTACTTGTTGACCAACAAAAAGAAAAATAATTTATGTGCATCTGTATTTATGTTAGCCCATTATTGTCAGCATTCAGGTTTTCAGTTCCAAGGTCCCATATTGATGGAAATGTTCAGGCAACTTTCCCCGCGAATTCGCGGGTGCCTTCTAGTGGAAACTAAATGATGTAAATATTGTAATGTTCAATATGCTTGCTTTAAAAAGTTGGAAACAAAAATGATCATGTAAATGTAACTTTGCATCGATCAGAACTTTCACAGTGTATATTTGTACATGCATGCTTTTTTAACATTTTAATTACAGGGCATATTTTCATGTACACTTATCCAAAGATCTATGACCATAATTTACCAGAGAGCTTTGCTGCAGATAACCCTGTCCTTGCACAAGTAATGGGCCAGAAGACACAAGACCATGTTAAAAGTCCACCATGGTATAATGTTTCCAAGATCATATCAAAGGCAGGAAACAAATTCTACAGCTTTGAAAAGTTCACTGATTTTGGAAAAGGTAGAAAGCAGAAATTAAAATTGATTTTTTTTTGGCCATTTGCTTGATTTTTTTTGCTTTTAAAGGGTTAAACAGTTCATTAGAATTCTTGAAAGACGAACCTTTTGAGCTCATCTAAAACTAACGAATAGAATTTTCTCCTCTGCAACTACTGAACAGAATTTAATGCAATTTGGTATGATTGATCATAAAGGTAACAAATGTATAGATAGAATGAGGGATAGGTTCTCTTCTTTCTGCGAATCAAGTCAGATTATCATTTTGTTTCTTAGAGCCACAGATGATAGGAAATTTGTTAGCAGCATATTTGTGATAAGATACTTTAACTAATTGTTAGTATATTAGACATCAGAGGCTGTTGTGGTGGTGGGATATTTTTTAAAGAATTTTTAAGTAGAACTGCAAAGGGATGGAGCCACGAAGGCCCAAAATCAGCCCAAAATCCAATTTAAATTTTCCTGCTTGAAATTGCTGCTTTTATGTTTTTTAGACTTCATATCTCATAAATTGCAATATCTTTTGTTCAGTTGTTTGTCAACAAGGAGAGCAGTGGGTTTAAATCAGTATGTTTTGTAAAAAATCTCCATATTTGACATTTTCCCTTGATTTTCATGTATAAATTGTAAATATGAAATTGGTCACACGCGTCAACCAAAATTATTTTGTGATAGAAATATGTAGTATTATGGAATAAATCAAATATGAAAAAAAATTATGATGGTCATTGAATATGGCCAAAACTAATTTTGACAAAGTACGATCGTGAAACCGTGAAAATACGTAAAAAATGAAGACTTTAACAATGTATGGGGTGTTTGAAATGCTGAGACTAGACCTGTGATGTATAAATATTTTGTTTAATCTTGCAGATATGAAAAGTTCAGATATACTTTAACTCATTTTCGTTAAATTTGTGAAGAGTTGAAGTATTAATTGTTTCTTAAAAATCTATAGGGAATTATACTTAAATCCAATTGTTTAAATAAACCATTTATTAGACGTTTCGGCCTCAGGCCTTCATCAGTATCACAATATATTCTCCTTCTACATTTTGATTGTCTTCTCTTCAGATTGCATTTTTACGATGGTCAACAAATGTTGCCAATACTAATTTTGACAAAGTACGATCGGAAAACCGTGAAATTACATAAAAAATGAAGACTTTAACAATGTATGGGGTGTCAGTTTTACATCACAGGTCTAGTCTCAGCATTTCTTCGTTAAAGAGTTGAAGTAGTTTAAAAATTGCTAAAAATGCCAGCTGGTTTGAGGCCTTTGTGGCTTTACTCCTTTATTATTGATAGAAGCTTTAAACTTAATTCACAGGTTTTTATGTAAGTAAAAAGTACAGATTCTGTTGTATCTGTTGGTACATTACAAGTTGTATAATTAGACTCCTGTTTAACTCTTGTGATCTCATTACAGACCTATATGATGGGTTGATATCCAGTAAACTACAGGAGAATTTATTGGTAGAGACTTGGAGACTTCATGGACCAACTGGGGATGCCCTGCCTTCTAACTGTTCTACCAAATACAAAGTAGGAAGTAAAGATGTCTTCTATACTAACAACCAAATAAAGATATCTTCTATACTAACAGTTTCAGACAAATCTGAAATTGTTTTTGATGCTTCAGAATATAAACAGAAAATAACATCATACTGTGGTTTCATTATTATTCATTAGGTTTTAATTTTCGTGATTTTCATGGGTGGCCAAAACCCACGAAATTTGATATTAATCGAAAAGGAAAATTAACATTAACCTGTTTGCTGCAGAATTCAGAATCACAAATTTAAGAATCCACAAACTGATCAATGAACATTGGTACCCATGAAATTAAACGAATCCACAGTATGTCAATGTGCATGATACCAGGAAATTTTGTGATGGTTTCCTCTGAGCACTCCAGTTTCCTTCACCATTAAAACTGACAACCAAAAATGGTTGTGTTGAAAAGGGTATTTAACCCTTATACACACATGAGAATATTTTGATCCTCAAAATTTTGTGGGAGTTATGGCCCTTTGAACTTAGAATTTTTCAGAATTTTTTCTTATCGATTATTGTTTTCACGTAACTCTTCTGAAACTACTCATTTAATTATACTTTGTATGTAGCTAGTACATCATATAAAGTTGTTAACTTACTGAAAACTTAGTGAGAGTTAATATAATTTGAATTTTTAGGAGAAATGGGAGAAATATGAACTTTCAATAACTAATATCACATTTATTATATAATGCTTATACTTTAAGGTGTATAATATCGATTCCATGAAATTCCCAGACAAAGGAGTAGCATTTAAAACAACTAAAGATCATTCTAAATGGGCAATATCACAGAATGCAGGAAATTGGTTGTGTATTGGAGACATCAATAGACAGGTAAGTTAATGTTTTTAATTTGTTGGTGATTTGAAAAAAAAACCCAAGAAGTATCAAAAGCATCCATTTTGCTAATGTTTAATACTGTATAGCAGGTAATTTTTGCAAGTTGCAAATTTCAGGATTTATATCCAAAAAGGGGGTGTTTAATTTTAGCGATTTCTCAGACATTGCGAATAAAGCAAAAATTAGAACCTTGCAAAATCTTCATGCTATACAGTAAAGCAAAAATAAAAACAAAACAGTAAAAAAATCACAATAACCAATTGAAAACACAATTATCAATGTGAATGCATGTCAAAATAAAAGTGAACTCGGGTACCTCCGAAGGAAAAGCAGTTTCTGCTTCAGGTCAAATCTGATAAAAGAAAACCTGTACAAAAACTCTAACACAAACCCATATATGTATTCATCTTACAGATAAAAATCATGTTTTTGGAGTGAAGATTACATTCTAGGACAACATACTGTGTATTAATTTATTTTTGTGGGTACCAATTGTCATGGATTGCTGAAAAATGCAAGTGCGTTAGCTCTTTAATCGTGGTTCTGAAGTTTGCAGCCTTCTAAGCAATGTTAAATTTCCTTTTTATGGGGAACCAGGTTTTGTGGATCAGCCCCACCCACAAAAACCACGAAAATTGATACCCCACAAAAAATTATCAAACCAAAGTAGCCCAGTGTTAGCAGATTTATGGCAGTCATGATGCTCTAAATATGTTCCATAATCATTTGATATATGAAGATCACCTGAAATAATGTATTGATTTGCTTTTGTTTTAGAAAACTCAATTCAAACGAGGAGGAACACAAGTTTGCTTTCAAAACAACAAGGCATGGAACAGCTTTAAAAATATTGTTAGTGCTATGGAAACGTGTTAGTTATGAAGAAGAAAACATGTGTTAAATCCTCTGAATGTTAGGCTGATTGCTTTACCAATGTGATTGTTGCAAAAATGTTGCTGTCACTAACACTTAAGCTACAGGATAATGTTTTTTCCTCACTATAGATAAATTGTTGTCCCTGAAACTAACCTCAAACTTGTTTTATAGCAAGTCGGCCATATTTAGTTGTGCAGATTAGTACCAGTCAATATTTGGTAGAGTTTAAACCTTTTGAACTTAGGGCCATCCCATCAGTGATTATATGGGGGTATTGGAAGGCACTTTTTCCCCGACACCGCTACCCACACGAATTTACAACCAGAAATAATAAAAAGCAACATAATTTACCCCAGGACTCATATAAAAATATATAAAATGCCTTCCAACCCCCCATTCTATTCCTATTCAGCAATAATGTTTTTCCTGTGTTATTTATAAATGTAACATGCATGCATGCTCAAATTTTATATTCATTGTAATGTCACAATATGTTATGGAGAGGACTTCATAAAGAATGTTTTACTTGTGTCCAATCCAATTTGTATATTTCTACAAATAAAATATGTTTAAACCAACCCCCCCCCTCTAATTATTGATGGAATAGCCCTTACATTTAAGTGATTTTGCAGGATTTTGCATAATAGTGTAGGTGAAATATTTTCTTGATTGTCCAAAATTTGTTGTTAATATGTATTGTTTTAAAACTTTTGTATCTGTGTATTTTTTGACATCTTGAAAACCATGAAGCATAGAAGTTAAGTGAATGTAACTCAATACATGTTTATTTTAAAAACATTTATATATATTTTTACACTTGTTGAAGCTCTATATTTAACTTATCTTTTTACATTCCACATTACTTGTCTGTCTCAGTAACATTTATAGATGTGTATAAAATGAACATTTTGTGTTATCTTTTGATATTTATCATACATTTTTGAATCTCTTTTTTTAGAAAATTTATATAATGAATGTAAACAATACTAAATATCTTTTCATGACATTTTTGTTATAACGAGGTGCTGTACATTCAATTTGTGAATTAAACCTATCACAAAATAGCAGATACTTGGCTTAAATGCATCTAGGGTGCCATTTTCTTATATTTTATTTTACAGAACTAATGTATTATAAAGGAAGAAAATGGTATAACATGTCTAAATTTTATGTTTAATTTTAAAACAAACATCCTCTGAACCGTTTAAAAGTCTAAATATTTTAGCTGAATCATTTCAATGCAAAAATCAGTTTACAGCTGTGTCGAATGCCATTAACACCTCCTTATTAGTGCATTTTTTCATTGTCTAGGAATTGCCCATATTGTCAAATGTCTGTTATACTCCTTCACTGCTTTTTTATAACGCCTGTAATGTGTTGCAGAAGCTACATATTATTGTTACTTTGGCACCATCTGTTGTCCTATGATGTCAGAAAATTTCTGTTGCAGTTTTTCCAGGCAACGACATGTCACATCCTCTCTATATTTGGTATGTAGCTTCCTCCTATAGTACTATATGGTGTAAAGTGATTTTATGCCTGTAACACATTTACTTCCTGTTAACCAAATATTTTAAGATGCAGGCGACATAAGTCCTCCATGGAAGACCTCCATTAATACTATAGCTGCAGTGTAATTTTAATGGACTTATTTGTTTAAAATTTTGTTACTTCATTGATTGCATTGAACTAAGGAAGGTATGACTCTATTTTTTGCTGGTTTGGAGTCACAGAATTTTTGTTCTCTCCTCTTTTTGATAAGATTTAAATGAAGTCCAAAATACTGACCTGATTCTAGTCTAGTTAATTTGTCTTGAGTGTGTGTTTGTTAGATTTAATACTATTTTGATTCATCTAAAATAACTTGTTTATCAAAACCTTTTATTTGAATACCTGTATTCTGTATAATAGGATATGATTTTTTTTGTTATTTATACATGTAAATATGAAAAAATACATGTCATTCCAATGTGTGTTGTCAAACATTAAATAAATATTTTATCTATTTATTATTAGCTACACTAAATTTTGTATATGTTTTTGATTGTTTATTTTACACTGACTTATTTGAGTCTTTTCTATTGTTTTAATTATGTATTTTCTGATATTTTTGAATTGTAAGTTGCCATTGATGTAAAATAAAATGTAACTAATTGTAATACATAAACCTTTAAAAATCAAAGCTTTTCCAAATATTACATACAGAAATTTATTTTATTTTTTTCATTAACTGTAGAAATTCTTCTAAAATTAATATCTGAGCAGCTTTCTTCATACATGTACCGGTACATCATCATATTTTGGGTTGTGAAATAAAGATAGCAGCGCTTGATAGCTCTTTATGGTCCTTTTTGATATTTTTTTAATTTTGCGGACCATAGAGCTAAGATTTTCCCTATGTAAAAACTCAAACTCCTCACAGTGTCAGTTCCCATCTGTAAGGGTCCATACACTAATCACTGCACCAGGCTTTCGGGGTTTCTTTGCAATGACCTCTTTTTGACCCCTACTGTCTAAAGTAAAAACCATGAAAAGTACTCTCATATACCAAAATGCATTGCGCAACCACATTGTTTATAGTATAGCCAAAATACTTCTACTTTACTTCACTTTAAAATAGTACGTACTCATTCAAACTGGTTTTACAACAAACTGAATTAATTCTTCTAAGAAAAAAGTTATGGAATTCTTGATGGAATTCATACAAGCTTGTAGCAGTGGGATAATCCTGACCTATTTTTGTCGGGAAGGATAAGCCTACTGTGAAGGAGTTTGGTAAAAACTGCCAGTCTTGCACAGCAGAAACGTTGCACACTTAGGAAGGAAAATAGTGTTAGAATAATCAACCTGCAAGCCGCCATATATGATAAGTTCGTTTCATTATTCATTTAACTTCTGTTTTTGTGTATTTTTGCCTTTGTTATATTCAAATTAGGCTCATTATTGTAAGAATATTCCATTATGTGGTAAAAAGTGCCGCGTCCTCACCATTTTGATATGCAAATTAGTTGGAATGAGATCGTGCAAAATAAAACTTCTGAAAACATGTAATTTATTATTATTGATTTAGATATCGTTAAAAATAACAAATAGAATTGTTCTTATAACATATTCTAGTAAGAAATTAAAAGAGAAAAATTGTTGAAAGAACAATTTTAATTTCGATCAAATTGAAACAAGCCTTTTCCATAGTCCAATCCAGAGTTGTAATTTACAATTTAAGAAAAGATGACGACAAAGAGGTGTCATTTTGTCAACAATAACTTATTGGACAATATTTATAGAAGGAATAATTATGTATTAAATTTGAGGTTAAAGGTTAGGAAAATGTTCCACACAGTTAAATTGACAAGTTTTATTGACCTGTTTTCCCCTTTGAAATCACATTCTATTTTCCAAAGTAGGGTCCCAACAGTTGCAAGTTTTTATATAGAGAAAATATGTAGCTTATGGTCCGCCAAATCAGAAAATTTCAAAAAGGAATCACAGCTAAAATAAAGATACTTCTTGCTACTAACTTCTAGAACATTTTCTTTTTACATAATTTATAGCTTCTTTTAATAGTTTAAGCCTCACTTTTTTGGTGCTATGCAATTTATAGATATTCTATATTTTCGTATATTGTATTCAAATTATTAAATAAAAAGTCAATTCTACTGCAGAAGTCAATATTATACCCTTAATCATAAGCGAGAGGGCTATATTGCAATCATCTTGTCTGTCCGTCCATTGCTAACTTTCATAACAGATTTTTCAGCTTCTACTGAAGGGATTGATTTTAATGCATCTTCTGAGCTGACTCAACACTGATTTAAGGGTCTAAAATACAGTTTTCTCCACTTTTACTGAAAGGATTGATTTCAAAGGAGTAGAGCCACGAAGGCCCCAAATCGGCCCAAAAATTCAACTTTGATATACTTCCTTGTAATTGCTTCCTTCATGTTCATTAGACTTCATATTTTATAAATTGCAATATCTTTTGGTTTGATTGTTAATATTAACAAGGAGGACAGTTGTCGTGGTCCGTCGTCGTTAACTTTTCTTCAAACTTCTTCTCCTCTGAAACGGCTGAACAGATTCGAACCAAATTTGGTCTGATGGTACCTTAGGGTATCCCCCACAGAACTGATGTGGGGATTTTTGATTCGTCGAAAAACATGGCTGCCGTTGCTAAAAATAGACCAGGGGGGTCAGACTTCTGTTTTTGGCTTGTAAATCAAAAAGTATAAGAGATAGATGCAATCTGATGCCACCCTACTGCTTCAGCATGAAAAGCTCTACAAAAGTCTCCATTTGGTCCAAGTTGTCAGATGACCCCTTATAGGGGTAACAGCCCCTTAAAGGTGAAAAATAGCGTTTTTTCATGTTTTTGCCCTATAGTATGAAAACTATTGCAGATAGAGAGAAGCTGTTGCTTGCTTAAATGTTCAGCTCATTTAGCTCTACAAAAGTCTTCATAGGGTCGAAGTTGTCAGATGACCCCTTATAGGGGTTACGGCCCCTAAAATGATGTTTTTTCATGTTTTTGGCCTATAGAAAGAAAACTATTGCAGATAGGGAAAAGCTGTTGCTTGCTTAAATGTTCAGCTCATTTAGCTCTACAAAAGTCTCCATAGGGTCGAAGTTGTCAGATGACCCCTTATAGGGGTTACGGCCCCTAAAATAATGTTTTTTCATGTTTTTGGCCTATTGAATGAAAACTATTGCAGATAGAGAGAAGCTGTTGCTTGCTTAAATGTTCAGCTAATTTAGCTGTACAAAAGTCTCCATAGGGTCGAAGTTGTCAGATGACCCCTTATAGGGGTTACGGCCCCTAAAATGATGTTTTTTCATGTTTTTGGCCTATAGAAAGAAAACTATAGCAGATAGAGAAAAGCTGCTGCTTGCTTAAATGTTCAGCTCATTTAGCTCTATAAAAGTTTCAATAGGATTGAAGTTGTCAGATGACCCTTAATAGGGGTTACAGCCCCTAAAATAACCTTTTTCATGTTTTTGGCCTTTAGAATGAAAACTATAGCAGATAGAGAAAAGCTGTTGCTTGCTTAAATGTTCAGCGCATAAAGCTCTACAAAAGTCTCCATAGGGTTGAAGTTGTCAGATGACCCCTTATAGGGATTACGGCCCCTAAAATAACAGTTTTTCGTGTTTTTGGCATATAGAATGAAAACTATAGTAGATAAAGAAAAAACTGTTGCTTGCTTAAATGTTCAGCTCATTTAGCTCTACAAAATATAGGGTTGACATCAAGACCAGGTGAGCGATTTAGGCTCCTGGGAGCCTCTTGTTGGCATTTTTCAATGATTTTCATGGATAAATCGGTGAAAACGAAAATGGCCACACCCGTCGACCAAAATTATTTTGTGATAGGAATGTGTATTTTGATGTTATAAAATGATTGTCAAAAAATTACGATGGTCGACGAATGTGGCCAATACTAATTTTGACAAAATACGACGAGAAAACAGTGAAACTAGGCGAAAAATTAAGAATTGTATAATTTATGGCGTGTTTGAAATGCCAAGGCTAGACCTGTGATGTAGATATTTTGATAAATATTACATATATGAAAAGTTCAGTTATGCCTTAACTCATTTTGGCTAAATTTACAAAGAGCTAAAGTAGTTTGAAAATTAGTAAAAATACCGGGCCGATTTGAGGCATTCGTGGCTCTACTCCTTTAGTACTCAGCTTGAGCATGATAAAGTGTAATGTGCCTCCCTTTTCCAGGTCAGTTGCCTATCTACTTCCTGTTTTCTGAGCCAACTTGGACTTTTTTAATGGTAATCTAGAGAAGGTAGTGACCCAGCACGGCATACATTGTTTAAAGTTTAAGACTACTTCATGGCCATCATTAAACTACAGCTAGCTATGATAATTGTGTCTGTAAGACACAGATGATGCCCCCTGCAATGTTTGTACAAATTAACACAAAATTGCAGGAAAAAGTCCAGAAAAATATTATGTTCATTAAATTTTCTAAGTCAAAGGGCCAGGATTTCAATGAAAATCAACAGACTGGAATGAAAAACAAACTTGTTCTGTAATTTATCATGATAGACTCCAATACCATATATCATCTCAATGTCTGCAAGCATATGGAAAAAAGTCCAGAAAACTGTTTGTTTTCATAAAAAAAAATAAGTCCAAGGGGCATTATTTCAATGAAAATCAAAAGACTGGAAGGAAACCCAAACTTGATCTGTAACTCATCATGGACTTGGATACCAAAAAATCAGCTCAATATCTGCAAGCATGTAAACACAAGTCCAAGGGCCATAATTTCAGTTGCGGGTGCATTAAATTAGACAATGTTTTGTGACAGATTTCTCAGCTTCTACTGAAGGATTGTTTTCCAATTTGGTATACAGCTTCATTATGATTATGAAGTTGTAATGTGTCGCCCTTTCCAGGTAGGTTGGGCATCTACTTCCTGTGTATAGAATGGTTGAATTGGGGTATCCATAGTCCGACCCCTTGTTTGTATTTTAATTTTTGTTTTGAAGACACACCACTATAGATGGACTTAGTAATGGTCAGTGTCCATTACAATTTTATGGACATACAACTTCTCTGAAACCCTACACACATTTTGCTGAAATTTTTTAGGATTGTTTGTCTTTATATATTTTCTAGATCATATTGCAATACCATTTTATAAGAAAAAATTTATAAGATTTTATTATAAACTTATTATCAACGGCACATCTAAGTGATAGCAACACTTAAGTCACCGCTGCTGAACAATTATTTTTGAAATTTTTGTAAAATTGAAAGTCACCATTGAAGTTAATCATATCAAGTGCCATTTTAATTCAATTTTTTTTACAGAAATAATGGGACTTCATTGACATTTTGGGTTCAGATTTTGTAGTTTTGTGAATTGTCTACATTTGAATAGCTGGTTCATAGTTTTGGGGGTTTTGATTTTTCAATTGAAAAGGGACATAGCCATATGTAACATGTACTTGCTCAAATTATAAACTATATAAATAAAATAATAAATATTCATTTGAAACAGGAAGCCCACATAACAAAATGTCCCAAATATTGTATCAAGATTTCATATAGTGTTCAGCATTTTCAATTCTTTGGGTAGAGTGCCTCTGATGAGTTTTGAATATCCAAAATGAATGTCAGGTGTAGCAAAATTATTTTCATGGAACTTAATTATACCCCATGCAGCGAAGTTGCGAAGGGTATAATGTTTTTTACTGGTCCATCCGTCCGTCCGTCTGTGATCTAAGTTTGTAATCGCAACTCCTTTTAAACTACTGAACAGAATTTAATGAAACTTGGTTTGCAAGAAGAACACCATATGTAGTTGTGCATATTACCAAGAATTTTTGAGGGAGTTATGGCCCTTTAGACTTAGAAATTTGCAGAAAATCATGATTACAGTTTGTAATTGCAACTCCTCTTAAACTACTGAACAGAAGGAAACTTGGTATGCAAGAAGAACACCATATGTAGTTGTGCATGTTACCGGGAATTTTTGATTTGCAAATTAGAAATTTGCAGAAAATCATGATTACAGTTTGTAATCGCAACTCCTCTTTAACTACTGAACTGAATTTAATGAAACTTGGTATGCAAGAAGAACACCATATGTAGTTGTGCATTTTACCGGGAATTTTTGATTCGCAAATTTTTGTGGGAGTTATGGCCCTTTGGACTTAGAAATTTGCAGAAAATCATGATTACTGTTTGTAATCGCAACTCCTGTATAACTACTGAACAGAATTTAACGAACTTAATGTATGCAAGAAGAACACCATATGTACTTGTGCATATTACCAGGAATTTCTGATTTGCAAATTTTTGTGGGAGTTATGGCCCTTTTGACTTAAAAATTTGCAGAAAATCATGATTACAGTTTGTGATCGCAACTCCTCTTAAACTACTGAACAGAATTTAATGAAACTTGGCATGCAAGAAGTACACCATATGTAGTTGTGCATTGTACCTGGAATTTTTGATTCGCAAATTTTTGTTGGAGTTATGGACCTTTTGACTTAGAAATTTGCAGAATATCATGATTACAGTTTGTGATCACAACTCCTCTTAAACTACCTAACAGAATTTAACGAAACTTGGTATGCAAGAAGTACACCATATGTAGTTGTGCATATTACCAGGATTTTTTGATCCGCAATTTTTGTGGGAGTTATGGTCCTTTGGACTTAGAAAAAATCATGATTACAGTTTGTGAACGCAACTCCTCTTAAACCAATGAACAGAATTTAATAAAACTTGGTATGCAAGAAGAACACCATATGTAGTTGTGCATGTTACCAGGAATTTTTGATTCGCAAATTTTTGTGGGAGTTATGGCCCTTTGGACTTAGAAATTTGCAGAAAATCATGATTACTGTTTGTAATCGCAACTCCTCTTTAACTACTGAACAGAATTTAATGAAACTTGGTATGCAAGAAGAACACCATATGTTGTTGTGCATATTACCAGGAATTTTTGATCCGCAATTTTTTGTGGGAGTTATGGCCCTTTGGACTTAGAAATTTGCAGAAAATCATGATTTCTGTTTGTAATCGCAACTCCTCTAAAACTACTGAACAGAATTTAACGAAACTTAAGGTATGCAAGAAGAACACCATATGTACTTGTGCATATTACCAGGAATTTCTGATTCGCAAATTTTTGTGGGAGTTATGGCCCTTTTGACTTAAAAATTTGCAGAAAATCATGATTACAGTTTGTGATCGCAACTCCTCTTAAACTACTGAACAGAATTTAATGAAACTTGGCATGCAAGAAGTACACCATATGTAGTTGTGCATTGTACCTGGAATTTTTGATTCGCAAATTTTTGTTGGAGTTATGGACCTTTTGACTTAGAAATTTGCAGAATATCATGATTACAGTTTGTGATCACAACTCCTCTTAAACTACCTAACAGAATTTAACGAAACTTGGTATGCAAGAAGTACACCATATGTAGTTGTGCATATTACCAGGATTTTTTGATCCGCAATTTTTGTGGAGTTATGGTCCTTTGGACTTAGAAAAAATCATGATTACAGTTTGTGAACGCAACTCCTCTTAAACCAATGAACAGAATTTAATAAAACTTGGTATGCAAGAAGAACACCATATGTAGTTGTGCATGTTACCAGGAATTTTTGATTCGCAAATTTTTGTGGGAGTTATGGCCCTTTGGACTTAGAAATTTGCAGAAAATCATGATTACTGTTTGTAATCGCAACTCCTCTTTAACTACTGAACAGAATTTAATGAAACTTGGTATGCAAGAAGAACACCATATGTTGTTGTGCATATTACCAGGAATTTTTGATCCGCAATTTTTTGTGGGAGTTATGGCCCTTTGGACTTAGAAATTTGCAGAAAATCATGATTTCTGTTTGTAATCGCAACTCCTCTAAAACTACTGAACAGAATTTAACGAAACTTAAGGTATGCAAGAAGAACACCATATGTACTTGTGCATATTACCAGGAATTTCTGATTCGCAAATTTTTGTGGGAGTTATGGCCCTTTTGACTTAAAAATTTGCAGAAAATCATGATTACAGTTTGTGATCACAACTCCTCTTAAACTACCTAACAGAATTTAACGAAACTTGGTATGCAAGAAGTACACCATATGTAGTTGTGCATATTACCAGGATTTTTTGATCCGCAATTTTTGTGGGAGTTATGGTCCTTTGGACTTAGAAAAAATCATGATTACAGTTTGTGAACGCAACTCCTCTTAAACCAATGAACAGTATTTAATAAAACTTGGTATGCAAGAAGAACACCATATGTAGTTGTGCATGTTACCAGGAATTTTTGATTCGCAAATTTTTGTGGGAGTTATGGCCCTTTGGACTTAGAAATTTGCAGAAAATCATGATTACAGTTTGTAATCGCAACTCCTCTTAAAACTACTGAGCAGAATTTAATGAAACTTGGTATGCAAGAAGAACACCATATGTAGTTGTGCATGTTACTGGGAATTTTTGATTCACAAATTTTGTTGGAGTTATGGCCCTTTGGACTTAGAAATTTGCAGAAATCATGATTACTGTTTGTAATCGCAACTCCTCTTTAACTACTGAACAGAATTTAATGAAACTTGGTATGCAAGAAGAACACCATATGTTGTTGTGCATATTACCAGGAATTTTTGATCCGCAATTTTTTGTGGGAGTTATGGCCCTTTGGACTTAGAAATTTGCAGAAAATCATGATTTCTGTTTGTAATCGCAACTCCTCTAAAACTACTGAACAGAATTTAATGAAACTTGGCATGCAAGAAGTACACCATATGTAGTTGTGCATTTTACCTGGAATTTTTTATTTGCAAATTTTTTTTGGAGTTATGGACCTTTTGACTTAGAAATTTGCAGAATATCATGATTACAGTTTGTGAACGCAACTCCTCTTTAACCAATGAACAGAATTTAATGAAACTTGGCATGCAAGAAGTACACCATATGTAGTTGTGCATTTTACCTGGAATTTTTGATCCGCAATTTTTTTGTGGGAGTTATGGCCCTTTTGACTTAAAAATTTGCAGAAAATCATGATTACAGTTTGTGATCACAACTCCTCTTAAACTACCTAACAGAATTTAACGAAACTTGGTATGCAAGAAGTACACCATATGTAGTTGTGCATATTACCAGGATTTTTTGATCCGCAATTTTTGTGGGAGTTATGGTCCTTTGGACTTAGAAAAAATCATGATTACAGTTTGTGAACGCAACTCCTCTTAAACCAATGAACAGAATTTAATAAAACTTGGTATGCAAGAAGAACACCATATGTAGTTGTGCATGTTACCAGGAATTTTTGATTCGCAAATTTTTGTGGGAGTTATGGCCCTTTGGACTTAGAAATTTGCAGAAAATCATGATTACAGTTTGTAATCGCAACTCCTCCTAAAACTACTGAGCAGAATTTAATGAAACTTGGTATGCAAGAAGAACACCATATGTAGTTGTGCATGTTACTGGGAATTTTTGATTCACAAATTTTGTTGGAGTTATGGCCCTTTGGACTTAGAAATTTGCAGAAATCATGATTACTGTTTGTAATCGCAACTCCTCTTTAACTACTGAACAGAATTTAATGAAACTTGGTATGCAAGAAGAACACCATATGTTGTTGTGCATGTTACCAGGAATTTTTGATCCGCAATTTTTTGTGGGAGTTATGGCCCTTTGGACTTAGAAATTTGCAGAAAATCATGATTTCTGTTTGTAATCGCAACTCCTCTAAAACTACTGAACAGAATTTAATGAAACTTGGCATGCAAGAAGTACACCATATGTAGTTGTGCATTTTACCTGGAATTTTTTATTTGCAAATTTTTTTTGGAGTTATGGACCTTTTGACTTAGAAATTTGCAGAATATCATGATTACAGTTTGTGAACGCAACTCCTCTTTAACCAATGAACAGAATTTAATGAAACTTGGCATGCAAGAAGTACACCATATGTAGTTGTGCATTTTACCTGGAATTTTTGATCCGCAATTTTTTTGTGGGAGTTATGGCCCTTTGGACTTAGAAATTTGCAGAAAATCATGATAACAGTTTGTGAACGCAACTCCTCTTAAACCAATGAACAGAATTTAATGAAACTTGGTATGCAAGAAGTACACCATATGTAGTTGTGCATAT
The DNA here is from genome assembly GCA_963971305.1 of Arcuatula senhousia. Lineage (NCBI taxonomy): Eukaryota > Metazoa > Mollusca > Bivalvia > Mytilida > Mytilidae > Arcuatula > Arcuatula senhousia. Next base: position 46,211,341 of record OZ020311.1, read on the forward strand.
TACAAGGAATTTTTTATCCCCAAATTTTTGTCAGAGTTATGGCCCTTTGGACTAAGAAATTTGACATAACTTTGTTATGATATTCAAATACTTGCACACACACTTTTACAATCATTCAATATTATTGATCCCTGTAGCTTGATACTAATTCCTCAAGGATAACATTGATAGTCCATTAGCGGCACACGTGGGGTATGTGAGCGTGCTCACTAAGGTTCTTTTAATTTGATGAAACCATTATGTGGTGAAGGAGGAGTTGCTGATAAAAGTATGACCTCCACTTTTCAAACAGGTTATAAACATATATCAAATATCATACCAGGTAAAAGATAACATTTATTCAAAGGATAAAAAACATTTACATATATCAGATTATACATTTATTCTCTAATGTAATTCATATTCATATTCTCTGTATATTCATTTGGAATTTCAAAACTTGAGCAGAATTGGAATAAGACACAATGGTGCAAAACAAAATGACAAGGAAAGAAGTATCCTGAAGTGGTGCTCGACGGCATTTAATTCAATTCAAATGCATAAAATTTTGTTATTGCTCTGATATGAATTCAAACATTTTGTTTAACGCGTCCCCATATCATAAAATAAATATAACAGTGACCTACTTTTTCCTGGGTTCTGATTTAATATTGTAAACATTTGCTCATTAAATTAAAATCTTTAAGGGAGTATGAAGCTGAGAAATTGATTAATTTCTGGATACTCTACCTTTATCCATTGAAATGCATTTAAAAATTTCCAACATGTTTTCTTAAAATTTGTTCAGGATAAGTTAGAGAAGGTCCTTATAAGCACCCTTTAAAAATTCTAAACATTTCTAAAAAGTTTCAGTGCATATGATAAATTGAAAATGACATGTCAAAACCTGATCTACATGTTGTACAAACCCTTGGCCAATGATTCTCCAGATGATAGATGTCTCAGGTTAATACAACATATGTCAATAATTTTGACATGAAAAATTCAATAGGTAAAACTGAAGTAAGGGTTAAGGTAGATGGGGTGTCTATCACTGAGCATCTTTTTTGCACATCTATCATAACTTTAAAATTTATAATGCTTATTATTCTAATTGATTTGTATTGGGCTAGGTAAACATCATAATTGATAATTACAACAAAAATTTGGATAAAAACACCTTCTTTGGGAATTTTAATATTTTCCCGTACCTTTTAAGGGGAGATAATTTGTATAGAAATAATAGGGAAAAACACATTTTTCACTTTTTTCAAAAATTTTGATGGTGAACTTTATTTTTTATTTAGTATATTTAAAAATCCATACAAAACAAAGATTTTCAAAAAAGATTTTTTTAGGAAAAATCTATGGAGTAGATTTGTTTAGGTAAAAGAAATTTAAATTTTCCCTATTAAACCTATGTAAAAATGCTAAAATCATGCATTTTTCGAAGTCGATTCTACAAAAATTCTCATGATGAACTTTTAATTTTATTATGGAGATTTTAAGTATCAGTTTAGGGCTATCTGTGGCCAAAATTTAAGAAAATTCTTTGGATAACTTTTTAGACACCCCATCTACCTTAACCAGAGTGTGTATGCAGACATACAAATAAACTATGCATAAAAAAGCATGGCAATATAAATGAAATCAAATATCACAAACAAATAAGTCTGTCTTGTTGTGAGAACACAAATCTTTGTTCTTTCTGCAAATTATACATATTACACAAACAATAAAAGACAATTAAGATAAACAGCACCTTATTTGTTAGCACTAAAAATGTTTTAAACAGAAAAATAATTTACATAAAATTTAACATCTCTTTTAGAGAAACTACAACATTTATACTAAGGTAAATAAAATATTGCACTGTTCCTTTATGAATTGTTATAAATTTGATTCAAAATCATGATTGTATTTTAGATGATTTTTAAACTTCAGGATTTAATTTCAAAAATTATTGCTTTCCTGTAATAATAGTGATCCATCAACATTTTTATATATGTGAAACTACATTTCATTTAACAGGAAGTAGATCAGACACAGACCTGAAATCCAATCCCACAATATTTTTTACCTACTGCCCACTGCCAGGCATTCATTATTAAACCGACCAGAAATGAAGCAGCTTAACAATTTTTTTGGATTTTGTTTACTGGTCCCATAAATATTGTTCATCAACCTATAAACAATATTTCAACAGAACACTAACAATACAGTTTAACATTGAGTATCACAGATTTTGGCACCAAGTTCTTGTCCAGACAAAGGGGGCTAACTCAGCCAGTCTAAATCATCATCATCATCTTCATCACCAAACAATGGAGGTGGGGCTTCGGGCCTCATGTCCTACAAAATACACAGTAAAACAAATATTCAATAAATTCTTATAGAAACTGTTCACATGAGTGTCTGTGTGTGTGTGTAATGTGTTTTGGGGTTTTAGGCTCTTTTTGATTTACATGGGTTACACAAGGCAGCAATGTAAACCAATTACAAAGTAAACAAACGCCACAGCTCACAAATACCCTCCCCTCCCCCAACTAATCAATCAGATCCATTACAAAATAGAAGGTGGATTATAAACGAAATTGTTTAAAAGTTTCATGATTTTTTTCAATTATCACAGAATACTTAGTGTGAGAGATTATTTTTTATGGTCTTTGTGGGCAATGAAAACCAAAAATTTAAACCCTGAAGAAAAAGAAATTTGAAATTCAATTATATTACTGTAAACGCGAAAATAACATAAAGATTTTCATGTAGGGGTTACTTTTGCTTAATGTATGATCTCAAAATATCTGCGAAAAAATTCCTCATGCTAATGCAAAGACTTAAATAAATTGAAGGAACACTAAAGTATCCCCCATGCGAAAGGTAACTTTTTAAACAACTAGATAATGTGTCTATGAGCCACAGGATGGCCCTCCCGTTCTCGAAATATCATTGACCCTCAATGTATTACCTGGGATATGGACCTTTACCAAGAAATTGATCAAAAGTGTTCATGTGTAAAATATAGGTCGCTGTGACCTGGTGGTTGGTGCCATGTTACCAAGACTCATCGAGTAGTGAAATATTATTGACCCCTAACATGTAGTATTCAAGATATGGACCTTAACCAAGAACTTTACCAAAGTCATTCATGCGTAAAATATACCTCACAGTGACCTCATTTCTAGTGGATGGTTTCACCTTACCCAAGACACATCTAGTGGTGAAATATCATTGACCATCAACATGTAGTATCTGAGATATGGACCTTAACCAAGAACTTAACCAAAGTCATTCATGCATAAAATATAGGTCACAGTGACCTAATTTCTAGTGGGTGGTGTCACCTTACCTAAGACACATCTAGTAGTGAAATATCATTGACCCCCAACATCTAGTATTTAAGTTATGGACCTTAACCAAGAACTTAACCGAAGTCGTTCATGCATAAAATATAGGTCACAGTGACCTAATTTTTAGTGGGTGGTGTAGCCCTACCCAAGACCTATCTACTGGTGAAATATCATTGACCCCCAACATCTAGTATCCGAGTAATGGACCTTAACCAAGAACTTAACCAAAGTCATTCATGCATAAAATATAGGTCACAGTGACCTAATTTCTAGTGGGTGGTGCCACCTTACCTAAGACACATCTAGTAATGAAATATCATTGACCCCCAACATCTAGTATCCAAGTTATGGACCTTAACCAAGAACTTAACCGAAGTCGTTCAAGCATAAAATATAGGTCACAGTGACCTAATTTCTAGTGGGTGGTGTAGCCCTACCCAAGACCCATCTACTGGTGAAATATCATTGACCCCCAACATCTAGTATCCGAGTAATGGACCTTAACCAAGAACTTAACCAAAGTGTTACGGACGGACGTACGGACGTACGGACGTACGGACGGACGGACAAGGGTAAAACTATATGTCCGATCCACATACGTGGTCGGGCCATAAAAATATGAAAATATCACCCCACAAATTTCCACTTTACAGTATATAAAACTTACATCTTCCAGTAAATCTGTTTTTGATGGTTTCTTCTTTGGTGTTTTACTTTCTTCTTTCTTAAATGAGATACCCAAAGTATCCTCTACATGGTCATCATCACCAAATAAGGAACTGAAAAAATCAAAAAAACAAATCAGGATTTATATATAGACTAAATGCAAAGAAGTTGAATCAAAACATGTATAATGAGACTTGCAATAAACTTACAAAACACAACATTTGCAAATACAGGCAATTTTGAAATATGCATTGTAGCAATTCAATAAATAAGGGTACTTTTAATAATGATTTGAAATGAAAACAAAAAAATTGTCAGATTTACATGTTTGAAACACTTTTATCTATTGCTGAAGATTACATCTCTGTTCTTTTACTTTTTAATTCTGTAATATATGTAACTGTCGACTTTTTTAGAACATTAAGAATAATGTGATTTGTTTTCCTTTTAACACACTTTAATACTTTTGTAGCTATATTAGAATCACTGCATGTTCATGTTAAAATTATATTCTAAAGAGAGAAAAAGTTTTAAAGGGCTGCCAACTTGTGAAATTTTAAAATCTGATTTTTAACTATTTCCAAGATGGGTCATGAAATAAAGACCTGAAAATCAGGAAAGTTGGCAGCCCTGGTTTGAAAATCCCATAATAAAGATACTGTAAACATATTAATTTTCGCGGTTGCTAATTTTCACGGTTTCTTATACTAGGATGTATTCACGGGTATAAATTTTTGGTGGTTTTCAGATGCAGCTAATAATTATTTGTATCATATTTATTTATGTTTTAATTTAGAAGGTTGTCCAAGACTAGAATCGCCCAAGCGGTAAAAGATTGCTGTAAATAACTGTCAACCCAAGCTGTCAATTGCTCACTTGTTGACATATACAATACCTTCACTAATTAACAGATTAAGTGTTTAAAGACCTGTAAAGTATGTCTGATCCTTGTCTTTTAATCTATTATATGTTTATTTATCAATTAGTTATGCTCACACCAAGCCAATTGCCTTTTTTTCATTTTGTTAACAATTAATCATGCTTTATTCATTGTTTATAAAGATTTTTAATCTATACGACACTCAAAAGGTCAACGATATTCTAATACCTTATTTCATACAAACATTTACATTTTTCATCAGAGATACATGTATTCGCGGGTACTTATTTTTGCGGTCCTTAAGCAACCGCAAAAAATAGCGAAAATTAGTACACCGCAAAAATTACTACGTTTACAGCATGACTTACTCTGAATGGTTCCTCTCTGTGTTATTCTCTTCCTCAAATAAAGGTGGAGGTTCTGGAGCTGAGGTTGGTGAAGAATCCAACTTATTACTTTTTTCTACTTTTGGAATGTCAAAATCACTTAAATCTAATTTTGGTTTAGATGGACCAGTTTCTTCTTCTTTAACAGCTTTTGTTTCATTTGTTACTATCGTTTCTTCTGATTCTTTGTTTTCTGAAGTGTCAATCTCACTTGGTTTACTTTCACTTTCTACTGGTGTACTTGCACTTTCTTCTGATTTACTTTCATTTTCTACAGGTGTGCTTTCACTTGTTTGTACATCATCTTGTTTATTATCAATTTCAGTTCCCTCCTCTCCTTTAGGCACATTATTAGAAATATCTTGTTCATTACTTTCAACATCGTCTTGTTCTGAAATGTCTTTTTGTAAGCTGGATTCTAATTGGTCAGTTTCTGTCTTACTTTCATTTTCATGCGGTATTTCAGGCAAATCTGGAGGTAGCATTTCATTCTTTTCTGATGTTTTAAGTTTTTTCTCTTTGATATCATTTTCAGACTGACTTTCATCTGTTAAAATATTGATTCAAAATAATTTATACTCATTGTAAAAGCATATTTTAAAATCCTACATGTAAAATTACTTTAAATTTTGTTTGCTTGAAACTTGAAAAACTAAGCTAATGCTCACAAAAAATAACTCCACTCCCAAGAAAAATAAATAAGATCAAATTTTGAAAAAGAAGGTGCACATCTCCATTAAATCACAAACATTGTATGAAAGTTTCATGAAAATTCACTGAGCAGTTAGGAATTGAAGAGAAGAATGAGTATATTAAAACGCTTTAATAACTATCCCCCCCCCCCATTTTTCAAGCAGGATATAACAATCTAATAGTCTTAAACACACTTTGGAATGAAGAGATAATAAATACATAATTGGATATAACACTTTATTCCTCTGTAGGTTTGACATCAATGTTATGCAATTATATAAGGCTGGTAAAATTTTAAAACAGGAGACTATATTTTGTGTTGGTAATATTTTTATAAGCAAGTTTTTATTTAAATGTTTCTGTGGACACAGGATATATGGAATAAAAAGCTACCCCTAGCACAGCATGATATGACCGCAACATGTTGAACCCTGTGCATTTGCAGCCCAATATGGATTGCCAAATACTTTGGACACATACAGCCCATGGTGGACACACAAAGCTTTTTGACACATGCATTCTTTTGGGGACTTTGAATTGCATATTTGAATTTTGTTTACAGATTTATGTAGTCTATACCAACCTTCAAGGAAAACCCATGATGCGCTTTTGGTCCCTTTGATCCCTAATTTCCCCAAATTGGTTAGGTATTGCTAACCTGAATGAAAAATGATGGCATTAATATTTTACAAGGATTCCAATGAAAAAAAGATTTTCAAAATTGGACCACAAATAAAAAAGTCGATTTTTTGGGTGATAGCAATGTAACAGTACAATTTACTTCAAAACTGTCGTTACATTTTCCTGACAGAATTTATTTAGGATTACAATGAAAAAAAAAAGACAAATTGTATGAAAGATAATGTTCTACAGAATTTTGTCTTAACATCCAGTTTCCCCTTTTAGGTCCCTTTTCTTTGAAATGGTAGGGGCAAAAATCCCTTTATACATGAGGAAACTTTCTCTAGTGGTTAGAAACATCATTTTAAAACAATTTAACAATTGGTCAACCCACTGAAATAATTTTTTTATTTTTTTAAAATAAAACCATTTGCCAAGACAAACTCTTATAATTGTCATTTTTGGCCCCTTTGACCCCAAAAGTCTCGATAACGGTATGAGATATTGCAAATCTGATTGAAAGATGCAGGCAGGGATTTTTACAAGGATACCAATGAAAAAAGATTTTGAAAATCAGACCACAAATAAAAAAGTCGATTTTTGGGGTGTGGCACCTTTTTGACCCCTTATAGCAATGTAACCGTTCAAGAAACATCAAAACTGTTGTTACATTTTGTTGACAGAATTTATTGAGGAATACAATAAAAAAAATATGATCAAAATCAGATGAAAATTAAACATTCTACAGATGTTTTGTCAATATACCCATTTTGCCCCTTTTGGATCTTTTTTCTTAAAGGGTATGGGCCAGAAACCACAAATGCAATACCAACCTTCCTATAATAGTTATAAACATCATCTCAAAAGTTTATTACAATTGGTTACCTAAAACTAAAGTTATCGCACAGAAACCAAAGTGTCTACAGACGACAACGACGACGACAACGACAACGACATCGCCATAACATAATAAGATCGCAAAAAATTTGCTGTCGTATAAAAATTAAAAGCTCTAAAAAAAGTTATACTGTATCAACTTTAATATTTTCACAACCATTTCATACAACTTTTTCAGAATATTTGTATCTATACCCTTTTCTTCCTCTACAGTTTCTGTATTTTCATCTTCCTCTGATTCCTCTTCCTCATCGCCTTGACCTTCCTCTTCCTCATCGGAATCATCTTCCTCTGATTCACTCTCTTCCTCCTCTTTCTGTGGAGGTTGACTTTGTACCAGCTTCAGTGTTGTTGACTACCATGGAAACAAATTTTGAAAAGGAATTTTTTACTTTATTAATTCTAATACATGTTTTTGTACCTGTATTTCAAATAGATATTTAAACATTACTCAATTTTATTATGTTTTCACTTTTCCAGGTATCTAGCAACCTTTGATCCAAGCATATGATCATTTTCAAGCAATATATTTTCATTAAAGTAAATATTTTAAGAAACAAGAAAAATTTGAGAACCAAACAGATGTAAGATACGAAGTCATAACAAAAATTCACAACAAATTTCAAGTCAGTCAAGAAAAAGACCCTATTTTACCTTGATAGAATTAAGTATCTCTCCTAACACATTAGCACCAGTGTAACTTTCGTCTGCATCAAATTTTTCTTTGAGTTCCCGGTATACTGAATTCATTATTTTCTTAACCTGAAAGATATAGACATAAAATTAGTTACCGTCCTAAATTAAGGATTTTGTATTGAAATCTTTACATTCATAAAAAAAGTATTCAAACTGCTTTTAACTAGGCTCTTTTTTTAATGAACAAAGCAAAACTATAACAAAGATTTAAATCAAAATAATAAAGTTTCATGTGAAAAATTCTTTACTACATCTCATCAATTTGACGCTCATTTGAGTTTAACAACATTACAAAAGGAATAATTTTACTAAAAATATTCATTTAAAAAAAGTCATGGATAAGACTTACCTCCCCTACTACAGACTGACTGGAACTTGCAGCACCAGATGGCATAGCAACTTCCTGTTGTATTTTGACACGCTCTATGGCTTGGTCTCTTTCTTGTTCCATCTCGTCTCTCTCAGATTCCAGCTCTGATATTTGTTCTTCATATTTCTCCTTCATTTCAGATGCCTGGTTTCTCAAATGGTCATACTGTAAAACAAACAATAAAAATATTAATTCATCAAAATATAATACCTTTTTTCTAAGGACATACAAATATAGCTAATAACTTGAAAGTTTGTATTGAGTTTAAATTATTCAAGATTCTCATTCTACTATCTTATTATGGCACTAACTGGAATTCTGGGAAAGGTATATAGGATGACTCTTGTCAATCCTCAAACTAACATTTTATTCATTACAAAATTACATTTTTCAGTTAAGGATTTCAAATAATTTTGATCACAGATATCAATGTTCATTGAATAACTTAGTTTTTGTGCTATTTAAGTTAATAATAAAATTATCACTGAGCTGACAGTAATAAAATAATCTATAGCATGAAAAACAGACATTCAGATGACAAAGTGAAAACTACTGTAAACCAACGTTTTTTCGCGAGCAATTTATATTCATGGATTTCATTAAGAACAGAAACTCGCGAAAATAAATAGTCGCGAATTCAATTGCTATTACAACAAATTGTGAAAATAGAAAGCTGCAAAATAGCTCTATGACACTAAAATGTGAAATATTGTAGTCGCGAAAATAAATTGGTTTACACTATAAGGCTCCTTCATCCTGGATGTAGAGTCTAAATGGTTTTACACCCTTTTGAATGCAAATGGGCCAACTTTTGGACCTTACAGGGTCATACTGGGTGGCCAGTTTTAATGGTGGAAAAAAACTAGAGTACCTGAAGGAAATCATCGAACATGGTCAGGTAAATGACAAAAGTCTATATGATGAAATACCTTTCCCTTCCATACTGATAGCTCCTCCACCTGTTCTTGTAGAGCTGTGATCTGGCTATCTGTACTATTAGAGGAGGATTTAATATTCTGTATCTGAAAAAGGAAATAACATTTGTCTCAGCAGGCTTTGAAAGTAGGTCAAACAAAATAAAGTATGTGGGATCCCTCCTTAGAAGGTTAATTTGACATAGTATTACATATATGTAGTTAATTAATGAAAAATATCTGGCAGATGAGCAAGAGGCAATAAAAATATCTTTCACAAAATAAAGTTCTATTGGAGGAAGGTCCATGCAAAATTACAAGAGACTGAAGTTGCCCTGAAAAACTGATACATGTACCAAAATTTTTACTGATGCCACATGCCATGTTCCACTGAACAACCAAAATAGTGCCTATAAACTGTTCAAATAAAGTTTCATTTAATCAAAAAACAAGAGGCTCACAGGAGCCTGAATCGCTCACCTGAACTACACAGATACATATATTTTGTAGATATTATTGTGCTTAACCATATGTGATTTAAATCTCTGAAATAACTTGGTTAGTTTTCAAGTTATCGGGCTTAATAAGTGCAAAATTTAGGAAAAAGGGCAATAACTCCCACATCAGCAGTCAGATCTTTTCCGAAATTTCAGGACAGGTACTTAATATGCTGATCACTTTTGATTCTTGCACAATTTTGATATCTGAAACTATTTTTGAGTTATTAGCAAAAAATTGAAATTTACGCTCTATGTTCTATTTTTAGCCTTGGCAGCCATTTTTTTTTTTCAAATCAAAAATCTGAACAATAGAGTTGTAGCATATAAGCTATTAAACAAGTGTGCCAAGTTAAGATGCAGTTGGTCTTATGGTGTCAGACAAGTTAATCTTTGAAATTCAGGGGAAAAGTAATGAAAAATGGTAAATTTTGTTGTTTTAAGGACAATAACTCCTAATAGAAATGGTCCTACAGCTTTGACCCAAATACATGAAATGTAGTTCTTGATGTGCTTGATCATATGCAATTTAAATTTTTGAAATATCTTGTATGCAATTTAAATTTTTGAAATATCTTGTATAGTTTTCAAGATATGTTGCTAAATAAGCAAAAAATTTTGAAAAAATCCAGAAAAAGGGCAATAACTCCTACATCAATTGTTGGATCTTCTTGAAACTTTCAAAGCAGGTAGATCTTGAGATGCTGATCACTTTTGTCTCCAATCAGAATTTTGATATCTGTAACCATTTTTGAGTTATTAGCAAAAAACTGCAATTTACCCCTATTTTCTATTTTTAGCCATGGCGGCCATATTTTTTGACGAATCAAAAATCTGAACGATACACTTGTAGCATTTATGCTATTAAACAACTGTGCCAAGTTTGGATGAAGTTGGATGTATGGTGTCAGACAACTTAATCTTTGAAATTCAGGGTAAAAGTAATGAAAAATGGTAAATTTTGACGCTTTAAGGGCCATAACACCTAAAATAAATGGTTCCACAGCTTTGGCCTAATTACATGAAATGTAGATCTTAATGTGCTTAATCATATGCAATTTGAATTTTTAAAATATCTTGTATAGTTTTTAAGATATAGGGCTAATTAAGTGCAAAATTTTGAAAAAATCCAGAAAAAGGGCAATAACTCCTACATCGGTTGTTGGATCTTCTTGAAAATTTCAGGGCAGGTAGATCTTGAGGTGCTGATCAATTTTACCCTATGCCAGAATTTTGATATCTGTCACCGTTTTTGAGTTATTTGCAAAAAACTGTATTTGACCCCCCTGTTCTATTTTTAGTAACAGCGGCCATGTTTTTTGACGTATCAAAAATCCCAACGCAAACTTTTTGCACAATACCCTAAGGAACAACCATATCAAGTTTGGCTGCATTTGGCCAAGCAGTTTCAGAGAAGAAGATGTTTGAAAAAAGCTAACAGACGACGGACGACAGACGACGGACGACAGACGACGGACGACGGGCGACGGACGGACGACGGACGCAAAGTGATGGCAATAGCTCACATGACCCTTCGGGTCAGGTGAGCTAAAAAGGTTGGAATAAAATTTATGAGTACAATTAAGATTCAAGCATACCTTTTGCTCTAGTTGTTTGACATTAGATTGAAGTTCTTCATTTTCTTCCTTCACCTCTCGTAATGCTCTGTTATGTTTTTCCTGTTGAGCAGCCAAAAGTTTATCACATTTTTCTTTCCACTCTTTGTTTAATTCCTCCTCCAACTGGGACACCTAAAACATAAAATGCAGATATGTTTTTACTGTCTGTTGGGATTTTACATCCTTTTTGGCATACATAGGTAATACAGTGCGAACAGTTTTAATAGTGAAAAAAAAAACCAGTGTATCTGGAAGAAACCAGAAACTGACAAGCCTTATTTCATACAGGTATGCAAGTCTTGTTTTTGTAAATAACAAAGTTGGTCTGGTTCCAGTACCTAAGTGGTAATTGAATAATGATCAATAGGAAATGTTTTTTCAACATTCTTACAGAAATCTTACCTGTTCAGCAGCTACAGAGTCAGTTGATGTCTTTGCTTTTCTTAGTTTATCACGTAATGTCTGAATTTGTTTCTGAAATGGACAGGAATGTCAAAATCAGCAATATTTTTTCTGTAAAATATTTCTAAAATTTTAATTTTAAGGTGATTTCTACTATGTTGCTTTGGCTGTTAAATGTCATACCAGTATTAATGGATTCAATTTAATAAGAATGTTGTATACAATTCTGTTGCTCTTTGTGGCATTTACATTTTATAGTTATGAGTTTTCGCTTTAGTCCCAAGCAGCACTGATTCAGCTATATCAGGGGGGATGAACAGAAAAGGGGTGATAAAATGAACATGAAATGATATGGAAGTTGAAGAAATGGGAACACAAGGTCAATACCTGATAAAAGATTTAACTGCCACTGAAAAAAGGAGCGATTTGTTGCTTTGGGTAATTTTGATTACAGGTCCTACTCTTATTGAGTCCTGGAGCAGGGTTTATTACACATGAAAGAAATAATGCACCACTGAAGTTTTTGGTAAGTTTTTTTACATTAATGCTCACCATCCAAAATATATAACAATAATATAACTTTTTGTATACAACTCCCTTTTTTTTGTGTTTTCAAAATCACAAACTAGTTTTTTATTGTTTAATTTTAATCTATACAATGTACCTCAAGTTGTTCCTTTGTTTCCTCAAATTCTTCTTCCATTGTTCTCTTTTCCTCAGCTGCTTTCTTCTTTCTATCACTTAATGTCTGTAATAAACAACATAGACGATAAAGAGATGTGGAATAAGTGTACGCGACACAACCAACATTAAAGAAACTTTAACAAGAGTAACACTAAAGTATGTCTTGCCTGCCAGCACCATCAGAAACAATTATTCTTTCTTACTTCCACTTTATTTTGAATTTACATGGATTTTCAGTTTCTGAGATCAAAAGATGTTTATAGAACTTAAACATTGCAAATATATGCAATAAAAATAATCAAAGTCACTCAACCGGAAAACCAAGGTCAAGGTCAAAAGATGGTGATGCAACTGTGCTAAGCTACTACTGGGGCATATGCATACCAAGTTTCATCAACCTAGGACCTATAGTTCTTGAGATATGGAGGTGCTCGCAAAACTTTTCCATTGCTATTATATGTATTGAAAATTGTCAAAGTCACTCAACCGGAAAATCAAGGTCAAGGTCAAAAGATGGGGATGCAACTGTGCTAAGCTACTACTGGGGCATATGCATACCAAGTTTCATCAACCTAGGACCTATAGTTCTTGAGATATGGAGGTGCTAGCAAAACTTTTCCATTGCTATTATATGTATTGAAAATTGTCAAAGTCACTCAACCAGAAAATCAAGGTCAAGGTCAAAAGATGGGGATGCAACTGTGCTAAGCTACTACTGGGGCATATGCATACCAAGTTTCATCAACCTAGGACCTATAGTTCTTGAGATATGGAGGTGCTAGCAAAACTTTTCCATTGCTATTATATGTATTGAAAATTGTCAAAGTCACTCAACCATTAAATCAAGGTCAAAGTCAAAAGATGGGGATGCAAATGGGCTAAGCTACTACTGGGGCATATGCATACCAAGTTTCATCAACCTATGACTTATAGTTCTTGAGATATGGAGGTGCTTGCAAAACTTTTCCATTGCTATTATATGTATTGAAAATTGTCAAAGTCACTCAACCATTAAATCAAGGTCAAAGTCAAAAGATGGGGATGCAAATGTGCTAAGCTACTACTGGGGCATATGCATACCAAGTTTCATCTACCTAGGACTTATAGTTCTTGAGATATGGAGGTGCTCATAAAACTATTCCAAAAAGTTAACGCTGCCGTCGCCGCCGCCGGTAAAGTAACACCTATGTCCCGCTCTGCTTCGCAGGCGAGACAAAAATCACAATGGAAAACAGCCAATGGTCTTCAACATGACCAGAGGTCACTGCTCGCTGTCTTGCATTGGCCCAAGACTAAAAATACAATACAAAAGATTTAAACAAATCCCTAGATTATCAACGAAAGACCCATTTCTGGACATAAAACAAACAATAGATAGTTGACAGGAACAAACAAAAGCTTTGACATGGATTCCTCGCTTAAGACAGGAACATATAAAAATTAAAATGTGGCAGGGTTAAACTAGTTTTTTGGGCCCAACCTTCCCCCTATTGTTATATATGCTATCATGAGAGACAAATCTTGAGAAAAAGGGGACTGGTAAATATCTAACTTTGAATAAATTTTGTTCAGTATTGAATTATTCCAGAATCTACATCTTTCAAATTTCCTGGAGTGAATGTTTGTATAGATTGTTAGATAACCAGCATGCAAAAGGCATCAAATGTGTCACTATTTGATATTTTGTTACATTCACCACACAAAAATATGAATGTTTAAAGAAGAGCAACCTCCTTCTTTTGCTGTGGTTTCATTATCATAAGTGAGGTATCAATTTTTCAGGGTTTTCGTGGGTTACCTTTACACACAAGAATTAATACCCCACCAAAAGGAAATTTATCATTGATTTGTATGTTGCAATCTTCAAACCTATGAATTTAAGAATTCACGAACTGATCCTTTTCAACAAACCATAAAAATTGGTACACATGAAAATAAATGAATCCCCAGTATGCTGGACATTTACCTTGATCATCAAAATTTGGTTTTAAAAAACTGTAAATATATTTCATTTTTTTCATATCTGTCAAAATTTGTCAAAGGAAACTATTAGGGGACACAGCAAGCAGACTGACACTGCACCGAACAAGTTTAACTTATATACCTCTATAACTCAGGAAGAAAGGTTTAATTCTATATATTTTTCCTTCATGTTATACTTATGCATTACCATTTTTTTTTTTGCATTTGAAAACAAATTGAGTTATTTGTTTCACCCTCGAGTAATTATTTTATGGCCATTTAATTTGGTATACAGGAGACGGATTAACATAAGACTCTAAGTCTTGTTTCCTAATCCTATAAATTAATTGTATTGTTGATGACTGAAACTGTATATACTGATATTTGAATTAGTTAATAAAATATGCTTACACTTAATTTTTATTTGAAGGAATGCTGAAACAACTGTAAAGGTGTAATTTTGGCGGGCAAGGTTTATTTTATTGGATTTTGTGTTATTAACATATTCAAGAAAATAAAACCATGCTAAGATCTATTTTATGTGTATATTAAATGTCAATAAAAGTTCAGAAATTTTTAGAAAAGTTTAAACCTGACAAATACATTTCAAACAGAAAATGTCTAAATTTAAAACATGTGCTTATATCTCCCTTTACAATAATTTTACCTTTTCAAGAGTTTCCTTTGATGATTTGATATCATTAAGATCCTCTTGGATTTGTGACATTTGAGTTTCTAGGTGTTTCCTCCTCTGTTTTTCTTCCTTATAGTTAGAGGACAATTCTGTTATTTTCTGACTGTCATCTACACAAAGAAAAAATAACATTGTACACATGATTTGTTTAATCAAAATCCTATCAAAAACATGTATCATCAAGGATTAAAATAATAAAATAATCAAGAACCAGCAACAAAATTTGAACCAAAATGAATATGAAATTTCACATTGAATTTTAAACAATGGTGAATTCGTTCAAAACAAGACATCCATTTACACACATTTTATTCAAAATCATCAAAAACTGATACCAATTTATTTTAAATAAAAGTATTTCCCTTATAATTTTTTTTCATAATCTGTAAAGAATTTATACCTAGTAAAATTGAATTTTCAAGAATCTGTTCTCTGGAATTTTAGAAGATAAAAATGTGCAATAATTTCTTATTCTAGTTTTTAATAGAGATCTACACAGGCAAAATGTTGACTGCGTTTAACGTGCATCTGGTGTATGTTAAACGCATGTCATCTGACGCATATTAAATTGGCGTTTCTAACCGTGTACGTCTGACGCATGTTAAAAATTTAACTTGGCAATATTTTTATTTCATAATAAAACACACTAAATAAAAAACTTACTAACTTCATACATTTTAGGAAACTATATGTCTGACATATGGTAAACGTACATCTGACGCACGTTTAAAAAACGTACGTCTGACATATGTTTTTACATTAATTTGACGTACGTTTACCGTACAGCAGTTAGAAACGCATGTTTAACGTATGTTTATGCACTACGTCAGATGCCGTTTTTGTTAATGTACGTCAGACGTATGTCTGAATTTTGCCTGTGTAATCATCTAAATAAGTAATTATTCTTACCAAGTTTTTGAGTCCTTAAGGCCTCTAATTCCTCTTGAAGTCTGACAGAATCATTAGACGATGATCCTAGTTTCTGCTGATATTCTATTTCTTTTTTCCTCAGATTTGTCAGTTCTAACTGTACAGAACTATATAAGGCTGTAGCATTAGACAACTCTGTAGTTAGTTGAACCTACAAATATAGAATATTATATATCGTAATTAATAAATCAGAGATCAAAATGTTTTGCAATTAAGGATATAATGAAAATAAGAGTTACTTCCCTTTGACTTGCTGACAAAAATGTTATAAGACTTAAGAAAAGGTTTCTGGATGTTTGACAAAAATTGACAGTAAAAAACTTAAATTCATTTTGTAAGTGAATGTGATAGATTACTTTAATTACTATGTCATACGTATGTAAGGAATATATATTTAGTCATTACACGCAAAGACAATGTTACACTACCTGCTGACACAACCATGAGACTAATGTGAACCTATTATTTTCATATCCATTGTATAGTGAGACCTATTTAAGTTGAACCCAAATAAACAAAGCTGGTCTTGAAATCGCTTCTTTAAATTTCTATACTTTTTGAATATCTAAACCGGTCACCTGTCGATACCAAACATATTTTAAGTTCTATAAGGGTTAGGATTAGAAAGGTTTCACTGATATTAAAATGAAATGTTTGCATGGTAGGGACCAACATTAGATATGAATGTCATATAAATTTCTCTAAAACAAAATTAATATATAGCCAATACCTTCTCTTGTTCTAATGCAAGCACCCTAGCCTGAGACTGTGAAGCTGTGGATATGAACCCTTCATTTCTCTGTTCTAATAATGTCTGACTCTTCTCTACATATCTGAAATAATAAAATCAAATCATAATAGTTGCTAGCTGTTCAAGTTAAATGGAATTTCTAGAGCACCTGAGTTAACTGATGTAATGATGCATTGTTGATTGCTTTTCAGTTGTTTTTGTGTTTTTATGTTGCCTGTTTTTTTTGCGCTATTTTAATTCCTGTTTAATGGTTTGTCTTTGTTAGTTAAGACTTTTGACATTTGAATGTCCCACTGTTACCTCTTTGCTTCTATCATCTTGCCCTATAAAAGAAGCAGATCTTTTATTTACCAATTTTAGAACCCACATCTGGCATGATTATAGAAAGTACAATGTACAGTATATGCATAATAAAATGACAATCCTTTACAATAAGCAAGAAAACCATGAGATTTTGTAAAACTTTCATTTTATTAAGAACAGTGGTAAACTATAGTGTGGGAGGATAGGTCCCCTTGTCCTTTTTTTCTCTCAGAGGTAGACGTACAACAATGGCACCTCTTTCTTAATATTTAGATCCTGAAGAGAGAGAATCCCTTGGA
This sequence comes from Arcuatula senhousia, assembly GCA_963971305.1. Taxonomy (NCBI): domain Eukaryota; kingdom Metazoa; phylum Mollusca; class Bivalvia; order Mytilida; family Mytilidae; genus Arcuatula; species Arcuatula senhousia. Next base: position 46,228,934 of record OZ020311.1, read on the forward strand.
GAATTTTGTTATTTTCAAAATTAGTCTTTACCTGCTTCTTTCTCCAGTAGATTAAAAACTGTCTGGATCCACCTTTGATTAAACAAGAACAGATTCTAGGTCCCCATGCCTGTTGAGTGGGAAAAATTTACCATATTATGGGATCTTTACCTGCATACAAAATATTGAAAGCCTATGATTAATAGTTGCTGAGAAAACTGTTTCAAAAAAGTGCGATGGACTGAAACAGGCATTTCTATGTCCTGGCTCTGCGTTGGGGCAGGCAACAAAAAATACCTACCTATCATGTTAAGAGATAAAAATGTGACTTACTGTTGATTACTCTGTAACAGTTCTGATATTTTACTGTTCAATGATTCTATTTTAGAGCTACTTACTGTTGATTACTCTGTAGCAGCTCTGATATTTTACTGTTCAATGATTCTATTTTAGAGTTACTTACTGTTGATTACTCTGTATCAGCTCTGATATTTTACTGTTCAATGATTCTATTTTAGAGTTACTTACTGTTGATTACTCTGTATCAGCTCTGATATTTTACTGTTCAATGATTCTATTTTAGAGTTACTTACTGTTGATTACTCTGTAACAGTTCTGATATTTTACTGTTCAATGATTCTATTTTAGAGCTTTTCTCATAACCCTCTTTTCTAAGCCTGTCATTTTCCTATAAAAGAAAAATGATACCAACATATATTCATGACACCTTTAGGTTAAACAGACATTCAAATTAAGCAAAACTCATTCTAAAGCATGCTGTTTTTTTAAAACATTTTTAGCAATTACTATAAAATAGTCATACTTTTAAAGTTCTATGTAAAGAAAGACTTTAAATTCATGATAACTTAATGGCCAAATACTTGAATTGTGTCTTTTCATGATCATTTCCTGATTTGTAAAGTTTTTGGTCATGATTTTCAAAGGCTTTTCCCGACCAGGAAGATCTGTTTAGAAATTCTGACTTTTCTTGATAGCATGGAAAATTTTCATGTTATAAAGACAAAATAGGATTCAAATAAAATAAAAACATCAATGAGCAATAAAATAAATCTTTAATAATTCAATAACCCAGGTGAAAACCATTTCATAATCACAAAAAAAATATTTGTTAGTTGACAAATAAAAAAGCTTGAGTTAGTTTAACAAAAGTAAAAAAAATGAAACAGAATCGATTACCAGAGTCAGTTTATATAATTCAAGATGATCACAATATGATGAGGTTATAATTGTATTTAACATCTAAAATAAATAATTGTTTTGCCACAATAAATAACATTTTACGATCACAAAATTTTTGTGGTCGAATAAAAAATTCTTTTTTCTTTTCTACCATCAAATAACCATCAAAATACCAATGCCTTTAAAACTTGCATCTATCAACTGGCATATTTTGAGTTTCTATATTAATTCAACCATGCCTGTGTTTGCATGTATTTCTTTATCAATCATCTGAGGACCAAGCATAAACACATTATAACTTAATATTCAAAGGGTTAACTTTTTTAAGTTTAACATAGATTAAATTAAATTATCACTGCATTTAAATGATTGATTGCTGTTTGTTTTATGTCAAGTTGAGAGTATTTCAGTCATAACTAGGACAAGGACTGCATTTAATACTATACTAGATCTTTATCTATTGCACTAGACTGCATTTAATACTAGATCTTTATCTAACCTTGTAATACATTTAATATAATTTCATTCCTTTTGCAAGATGTTACATGTGTGATAATTTCATAACAACATATTAAACAAGAAAGTATTAAAATTTGAGCAATTCACATGAGAAACAAATCATCAATGCAGTTAATGGAATGTTATAGACACATTAGTAATAAATTAACCTTGCACATCGATTATTGTTTACAAAAGAAACCACTTATACATGTGTATATCAGGATGATAAGCAGCAGGTTCATAGGTCTTCAAGAACTTTGTTGTTTACATTCAACACAAGAGCATGGCTTGGATTCTGATTTGAACTTTAACCTATTGACTTCAAAATCTATAGACTTTGTCCTTAAATAATAAGCTTCAAATGTGTAAGATTCACAAATTTCTATGAGCATTCAGATGATTGAATTAGAAATTAATTACAAATGGACTGTCATAGCTGTATACTATACTTCCCATGCTAAAGGATAAGAGACAAAACTGAAGTTTTCATTAAAAGGACCAATAATAAAAAAAGCTTTGCCGAGGGCAGCATGATACGACCGCAACACGTTGAACCCTGTACCTTTCAGGCCCAATATGGATAGTCAATTGCTCTGGACACATGCAGCCCATGGTAAACTGACAAAGGTTTTTGACACATGCCTTCTTTGGTGGACTTTCCACTCACATTTTACAAGGAATTCATTAGATTTTAACTTTTTCAAAAGCAAATGAAAACTAGGACAAGAGTTAACACTAAAGTATGTCTCGCCTGCCGGCACCATCAGAAACAATTATTCTTTCTTACTTCCACTATATTTTGAATTTACATGGATTTTCAGTTTCTGAGATCAAAAGATGTTTAAAGAACTTAAACATTGCAAATATATGCAATAAAAATAATCAAAGTCACTCAACCGGAAAATCAAGGTCAAGGTCAAAAGATGGGGATGCAACTGTGCTAAGCTACTACTGGGGCATATGTATACCAAGTTTCATCAACCTAGGACCTATAGTTCTTGAGATATGGAGGTGCTCGCAAAACATTTCCATTGCTATTATATGTATTGAAAATTGTCAAAGTCACTCAACCAAAAAATCAAGGTCACGGTCAAAAGATGGGGATGCAACTGTGGTAAGCTACTACTGGGGCATATGCATACCAAGTTTCATCAACCTAGGACCTATAGTTCTTAAGATATGGAGATGCTCGCAAAACTTTTACATTGCTATTATATGTATTGAAAATTGTCAAAGTCACTCAACCGGAAAATCAAGGTCAAGGTCAAAAGATGGGGATGCAACTGAGCTAAGCTACTACTGGGGCATATACATACCAAGTTTCATCAACCTAGGACCTATAGTTCTTGAGATATGGAGGTGCTCGCAAAACTTTTTCATTGCTATTATATGTATTGAAAATTGTCAAAGTCACTCAACCGGAAAATCAAGGTCAAGGTCAAAAGATGGGGATGCAACTGTGGTAAGCTACTACTGGGGCATATGCATACCAAGTTTCATCAACCCAGGACCTTTAGTTCTTGAGATATGGAGGTGCTCATAAAACTTTTCCAAAAAGTTAACGCCGCCGTCGCCGCCGCCGTCGCCGCCGCCGTCGCTGGTAAAGTAACACCTATGTCCCGCTCTGCTTCGCAGGCGAGACAAAAAACTGTTTTAGCACACTAAAACGGATGTCTCCCCTTCCTAAATTTGCCAAAATAACATAATTTTAACCTTGAGGTCAGAAGTGAAGTCAAAGTCACAATGACATACATTGTACAAAAATTGCTTAATAATGATGTCAAAGGATAAATGATTATCCTTGGTCTGGAAAGTTTTGTATGTAAAATTAGCATGTGTTTGACCTTGAAGTCACAGGTCAATGACATTAAGGTTGGCGAGACATTGTTCGTATGATGACACACCATTATGTTAATAAAATAGTAAATTAGCATTTATTTGATCTAGAGGTCAAAGGTCAAGCTTATATGAAGGCCGTTCTGGTCCGCAACACATGGTCATATGGTGAAACATCCACATGCCAAATATCAAAGGATAAAATGTTATGATCAGGACCCACATTGCACGTAAAATTATCATTAATTTGACCTTGAGGTCAAAGGTAAAAGTCATATGAAGGTCATTCTGCCACACAACACATTTTCTTAGGGTGATATGTCTACATGTCAAATATGATAGCCTTATGTCAAAGAACAAAAACGTTATGGCCCAGACATGTTTTACATGTAAAATTAGCATTAATTTGATCTTGAGGTCAAATTTCAAGGTCATATGAAGGTCATTCTGGTACATGACACATTGTCTCATGGTGATACATCCACATGTCAAATATTAAAGCCCTATGTCAAAGAATTAAAAAAAAGTTATGACTTTGACTTACTTTGCATGTAAAATTAACATTAATTTGACATTGAGGTCAAAGGTCAGGTCATATGAAGGTCATTCTGGTTTTCAAAACATTTTCTCATGATGATACATCTACATGTCAAATATCAAAGCCCAATGTCAAAGAACAAAACAATTATGGCCCTGACATACTTTGGATATAAAATTAGCATCGAGTTGACCTTCAGGTCAAAGGTCAAGGTCATTTTGGTACAGGACACATTGTCTTAGGGTGATACATCCACATGTCAAATATTAAAGGTCTATGTCAAAGAATAAAAAAGTTATGACCCTGACTTACTTTGCATGTAAAATAAGCATTAATTTGACCTTGAAGTCAAAGGTCAAGGTCATATGAAGGTCATTCTGGTACGTGACACATCGTCTCATGGTGATACATCTACATGCCAAATATCAAAGCCCTATCTCAAAGGATAAAAAAGTTATGGCCCGGACACGCTTTGTATGAGAAGAAGAAGAAGAAGAAGAAGAAGAAGAAGAAGAACTGACACAAAAACAATATGTCTCCCCCTTCTGGGAAGGGGAGACATAAAAATTATACTTGCAATATCATATTTATAACATTTCAATATCCCCGCTCAATTTTATATTAAGAAATAGACCCTATTCTTGGTTAATCTATTATCATTGATGTTTTTTACGCAATAAAAAAGTTTTGATTTTGGCCCCTATTGGCACTTATTACGTAATAGGGGAAAAGGGGGGTCACAATTGTATCCCCTATTCAACAAGAACAAACATGCAATAAAAATTTTCAAAATCGGATCACAAGTAAAAAAGTTTCGATTTTGGTCGCCTTTGGCCCCTAATTACATAACAGGGGGAAAAAGGGCGGTCGCAAAAATTAATTCTTAATTTTGCATCTGCTATTTGACAAGCAAAAAACATGCAAAAAAAATTTCAAAATTGTACCACAAATAATTTTTTTTTTAATTTTGACCCCTTTTTGACCCTAATTACGTAATAGGTGGAAAAGGGGGGGGGAGTAGCAAAATTTCATTCTTAATTTTACATCCCCTATTTGAAGAGAACAAACATGCAAAAAAAAAATTTCAAAATCAGACCACAAATAAAAAAAGTTTTGATTTTGGCCCCTTTTGGCCCCTAACTATATAACGGGCACAAAAATTCATCAGGTTCATTCTTTTATTGAAAGAAACATTCTTGACAAATTTCACAGCAATAGGCCAACTAGGACCAAAGTAATGGTGGAAACAAATAAAATATATGAATTTTTGCCCCTTTTGGGCCCCTAATTTCGAAACAAAAAAAGGGGGGACCCCCAAAATCAATCCCATATATCCTTTTATGGTAAGGAACATCACTTTCAAATTTCATAGCAATCAGATAACTAGAACTCAAGTTATTGTGGAAACAAACAAAAAAGTAGTATTTTTGGCCCTTTTTTGGCCCCTTATTTCTAAACGAAAAAATTGGGACCCCCAAAATCAATCCCATTGATCCTTTTATGGTAAGGAACATCTTTGTAAAAATTCATAGCAATCGGATAACTGGAATTAAAGTTATTGTGAAAACACTAAAAAGTTAACAGACAACGACGACAACAAGGATGACGACAACGACAGCATCATACCATAATACGTCTGCAAATTTTTTGCGGTCGTATAAAAAGTTATAAACCCATATCTAAAAGGCTTAAGGTCATTCAACTTTACAGCTATTTGTTACATACCTGGACAATTCTCTGTACATTATGCATCAGAACAGATGCCTCCATGTTCGGCTGGGATGACTGCAGACTTAACTGGCCATTTTGCTGATTCTGTAAGAACTCAACCTGTGAAATATCAACGAATAATGTTTGTTGTATTTAAATGTAAAAATGTTAGAATTAATATTAAAGTTCAAATACAGCTTGTAGAAACAACAATGAATTCTTATGAAGTTTTGGAAGTTTGTCTCTATTACAACATGATGGGACATTAAAAGTATGTCTCCTCTGTCAGTAACACCACAGAGCTCATTAAATGTCTGTGAAATTTAAAGTAATTGTCTAAGGGCGCATTCGACATTCCCTTCCTAGGCTCCCTGGGAAGATTATTTTTTCCCCGGTTGAAATATAAAACAGAACGCGGGTGACCTCTGTTCTGTATGGGTCAATGATCTTTGTAACGAATAAAAGTGTACATTCGAAACAACCTAGGTTACATATTGTATTACTACCGTATTTTGCCGTGTATAGTGTGCATTTATGTACAATGCGCACCCCCTTTTCATGATGAAAGTCTGGGGAAAAAAACAAGTTTTGTGTAAAATCGGCGATCTTTTTCTATGACAGAGAACCCTGAAAATTTGTCTCTTTTTTTCAGGTAGAAAGACTACAGATGAAGATTTTTTCGTGAAAATAGAATTGTTTGGTAATTATTTGTGAAAATGAAAATAAACTGTTATATTATTTGTGTATTTTATTATGACAGCAAGATCGTAAATCCCGGTAATGGTCCCCCTTTTCAATTAACAAGCAACAAGTGTTAACCCAAGCTCACATCTTTTGATGAAAACAATAAAGGTGTCAAACAGTAATGATCAACAAATTACTATTCAAACAATCCTGAAATATTACAGCTGAATGGCTTTAATTGTTAATTGTCCAAGCCAGTTTGACAAAATATCGATGTTTTGTGCAAATTGGCAAAGTGTCAAAACAAATAATTACCAGTAAATCTAAATTATCTCTAGCTTGGGATGAGTATTTATTCACAAAACAATAAGAAAATGGTTATATCTTACTTAAGTTGCTCAAATAATTACATGAAAGAAAATACACAATCATGATAACAAACCATTCTATTTTTAGAATTATTTAAATAAGGTAACTGAGGGGAATTCACAATATTGATTCAGAAAGGAAACAAGTAAAGGAAGAATGAATAAATAAATTAGAATCATATTTTATTATTCTTATTTTGAATAAAGAAATTGGACAAAAGTATTTTTTTAAGAACACAAATGTTTTTACCAACTTGTTTCAAAATGGTGCTCCGAAGTCAACGGAGGAATTTACCCACTACAACAACAACAACAATGGCGGTCGATATGAAAATGAAATTAATAAACAAACACGTGAAGACACTGGAATTAAGTTTTTATTCGATAAAGGCATGATAAAATTTATTTAGAGATACTAATAATGAACAGGATTCAATAGAAACCATGTGAGTTATGATTATTGTGTTCAATCATGGATGAATCTAGTGTCAAAAGTCTGACAAACATTGATCTTTTGCTGTTGCCGATGTTCACGAAAATGTATGAAAATCTCGTATCGGGATGTATTGTGCGCACCCCTATGTTAGAATCAGGAAAAAAATGTAAAAAACTGCGCACTATACACGGCAAAATACGGTACGTCATTACCCAGGTTGTTCTTGTTCTGCCCCATGTGAGCGACATTTTTCCTACCTGAGACTCCCTGGGATTGAATGTCGAACGCAAGCTAAATGTCAATTTGACCAAAAACTGTTACATTGGTCTGTAAATTGAACATAAAGGCCTGAAAAGTTTTAGAAGCAGGCTTTCACACCTTAAATTGTGTGGAATAGAGTAGTTCTTGTCTTTATGCTCAAGCAAACATTAAATCACTGACCTATATATATGGTAATTGATGAAGTAGCAATGTGGGCAAAAACTCTTACATATTAATAAGTATGAATTCAATGTAATTATATTCTTGTATAGCAATATAATTCCCCCATAGATAGCAATTATATTTGCACTAGCACAATATGACTTTAAAATTTGCAACGTCCCAGAGATAATATCCACCTCTAAGCAAGGTGCTGGTGTCTACCGGTAAATGATATACAATAAAAGGGTAATTGCATGAATATTTAGACATATCATCTCTCATAGAACAAATTAAATATTACACACGTCTTCTCTGCACAATATTCTCCAATATTTATGCAATAACCTTTATATTATGACTTGGTAACATTCTATGACTGACCTTTTCTAATATTCTATCCACTTTATCAGATACTTTGCCCATACTAATACGGAGTTCTGTGGTCTGTTGTCTGTTCTCAGTGAGGACTGGTAGGATCTGTGTGTCTGTACCTATAACAAATGTATATCATAATATTTTTTATTGTCATCACAACAATTTTGATCTAATGACCTATTTAAGGGACGGACCATTTAACTTGAAGGGGGGGGGGCTTGGTTTTTTGTTTTGGCCAAAAAAAAATTTTCCGCGCAAAGCGTGAAAAAAAATTTATTTTGTGAATGCGTCATGACAGAATTTTTATTTTTTGAAAGCGTCGCGACAGAATTTTTTTTTTTATTATTAGCATTATTTTATATGGCAGAAATTCTTCCTCAGAATATTGTTTTTTCTTACCCTCTGCTGCCAAAATATTTTTTTCATCAAAAATCATTTTCAAAATATTTTTTTTAGGAAAAAACCAAGCCCCCCCCTTCAAGTTAAATGGTCGTTCCCTAATCAAACTGAAAAAAATTAACCAAGTCTTTTTGTCTTCAATCACCAAATTAATCACCAGGTTTCTTTCCTAGTAATGCACATGGTCGATATCCTCGGTGCTGGATTTGGCTTCCTTGTTCGAACCTTTTGGTTTTGAGTACTTTTTGTTTTTAACAGTTTTGGAATTTGACCTTCCAATGTTATTATTTAAATGCTACTGATGAGAGGTAACTCCTTGAAATATCGATATATAGCATATCCAAATTAACTGTTTATACTCATGTTTTGGTATTTGTAATTCACAAAGTGACAAAAACTTTTTTCTTCTTTTTTTTCATGAATTTCACCATGTAAGTGACAAATACTTTATTTCTTCTTTTGATAATGATAGTGCAGATCCATTGTGGCATAAGCACTTTCATGCTAAAACTGTGGAACGACAATTGAGAACATGCAAACTTGAGTACTAGCTTGTATTAGGTTGGCACAATTTATAAATCCTAGTTAGTCACATTTTCATGACAACATTATTGTTTTCTTTTAGAAATCCTACTTATCCTCAGTTTTATGGCTCCCTTGACATTTAAGGGTCTTAAGACATTATTATCAAGAATATAAAGATTGTAGATCAATACACGTCTTAATATGTTAATCAATTGCAACAGGTGCCATTACAACATGAATTTGACTTTAATAAAATAAAATAATATGCAATTAGTTTTACATAATATAAAATTCTATTAAATTGAACTTGAGTAGTATGGAATGTGCTTATGAATTTGCAGAAGTCATCGTAAGTAGGTGTTTGAATACAAACAAGCTGTAAAGAAAGAAGGTGCTAAAACCGTAGGATTGAAGAAAGACATAAACCTCACATTCACCTGACCTTAATGGATATAAGGATATAAAGGATATCTAACATTGGGAACAAAACAATGGAAACTGAAAACAAATATCTACTGGGTTCTATAGAAACTCTAACAAGGTAAATATAACACTTCATGAAATTTCCAAATTTTTTCCAAACATCAAACATATCTTATCAATCATTTTTTAATGTTGTTCAATTCAGATGACAATAGCATAAAGATAACCCTTACTCAATATTCTTAAAATAGCTTAATGAAATCAGTAAATTCAAAAGAACTTGAACTCATTTTGTTTTTTTTTGTACCTTTTAGTGAAGGTGACACCAAACTGTTTCATATCCAATATAGTTCAATGTTTTGAGATGAATATTTTTCAGTTAGGGTTTAAAGATGGCTCCACCTCATTATCTCTCAAAATTTATACCAAGATTAGTATGTTTTGAGACACACTATATAGATGTCCACATTGAAATTTTTTTAAAAAATGATCAGCAGATTTACAGTACATTATTTTCACATACAGTACCAGTACTTAGTAAACCATGTTATCTTATACAGTATAGCGGGAAATTTTCAGGAGGTTCTTATTTTCACTATATTCACAATAATTCTATCGCAAAATTTTGAACCCGCGTAATATAGAATCAATATTAATTTGTATTTAAAATATAATGAAATCAGGAAACTAAATGTCTGCGTAAATAAAATCTAGGTCTTTTGGTATGAAATCGCAAAATTTGGAGGCCCCGAAAATTACCCGCTATATGGTATTAGTTTACATCAAACTAATAAGAGAAGTAAAAAAGAATTGTTTACATTGCAGGGATAAATCAAATGGCTCCATAAACAACAGCAATGACCTTGACCTCGGCCCAAGGTCAGTCAAAGAAGATGTTTCTTTAGAAGGTACTTCTTACCACCGTATAGAAACAACCCTGCACTGCTGCTCGTGTCTGGAGATCTATATTCACAAACTTTGGTTCAAGATACTCATCTTTATTCTAGTTTTGGTGCTTGATGTCTCAGATGTGATAACAGATTGGTCTCTGTTCATTGATGTCCTACATATTGAACCTGGATTAGTTTTTGGTCCCCCAGAAATAAGCATCGTCTATGGACTTTTATTTTTTTCAATAATAGGAGTCATGACATTTTCGTCCGAAATATTTAATGTGTGGTTAGAAATTTTCTTAGATGCACCACTGGTTAACCCAGAATTTCTAACTATTTGTACCATTTGGTTAGAAGATGTCCCACAAGTGATTCTAAGCATTTTACTGTCCCGCTGCAGAGAGGAGGCAGTCAGCTATTTTCAAATAGTAAAAGCATGTCTTGTTATTTTCGGGAGTTTTCTTCGTGTATTCATGGGTGTAATAAGATTTGTTGACAGGAGATCACATTGCAATGAACCCAGAGTATGTTTGAAAAGCCTGGTTTGTGGGGTTATCACTACACTGGGACTGCTTGTACTTTTCTTTTCCTCTATAACTATATTTGTTCTAACATTGCATGAGAGAACAACAAATGGGGAGATTAAATTGGTTGAACCAGCAGGATTTTTTCATGGAGAATATGATAGGGAGAAATATTTTGACAATGTCAGCATCTTTATCAATCTACCAAGCTCTGCCAATACTAATGACACCATCTTTGATAATACGAACTGGATACGACTAGATTCTATATGGGACATCAAACATAGTGGAAATGCTAACTTTACATTGTCCCTAGACAATATGACACAGAATAAGTTGGTTCTAACTGATAGAAACAAGACAATTTGTTTCAATGTTAATAGGGAGAATAAGACAATATCGAATGGGCCTGACAATTGTGAAGGTTTTCTTTCCCCAAACTCAACAAACACTTACATTATGACGTTTCTCTACATACCAGAGAAATTCCCTGAACTTTTATTTGGTGACATTCAATATAATATGAGATTCAAAAATCAAGATGGCTGCCATAATTTAACTGGACAACCTCTCTCTGAAATGGGCAAAGAAACTGGAATAAACAAAGACTACCCAACTATTAAGTTTGAGTATTTCAAAACAAGACCCAATGTGACTGATGAGGACCACTTTGTGCTTGGACAAGATGGCAATCTACAGTTCTATCAGGGTGACAAGGATTTGATAGAGATTAAGGAGGTGTGGAAGACAGGGTTTAGCATGTGTGAGAGCACTGGGAGCTCTGCGCCTCATCAGAATGAGCTCATCAGTGTAGATTGTGATTAAAGGGAAATAGGACAAAAAAAATGGCTTGGCTCTTATGACAATCATTTGTATCTAGACATTCCTTTTCTAAGTATCCTTTAAGTGTTTGTTCAGGATATGTGTTTAGTGTAATGGATTGTGAGGAGAAATAGAAATTTACTTTTGTCAGTTGGCTGTGGTCTTATTTGTTCTATAAAAAAATAAATATGTGGTTTTATTTGTTCTATAAAAAAATAAATATAACAAATTGAAATAATATATGATTATTTAAAAAGCAAGAGAAGTATTTTGACTACACAAGATAAACATAAGTTAATAGAACTTCATAAAGGAGTAGATTCAGTTAGAACCAAAATTGGCCCAAAATTTCAACTCCAAGTTTACTTTCTGAAATAACTGCCAAATATGTTTTGAAATGCTATAATTTAAGGAATAACAAAGAGGTTAAAAAGTATTCAGCAGCTTGGAGAAAACTTGCCTAGAAATAATATGATTTGATGAAAGGACAAGATATGATAAGTGCTAAATTTGGCCCCTTAATTTATCATTTTTTCAAAAATAATTGAACTGAGGTTAAACTATTCTATATCCTTTCTTAAATGAACATGGTATAGTTAAATAAATTTAATTTTAATTATATCTTGTTAATATTTTGTCACAATGACATCATCAACTTTTGTGAAAATGGCATTTTTGTAAAAAAAAAGAGATAAAATCGTGCAAATTTTGAGTAGTTTTTGCATATCTACCTATGAGCCACACAGAGTACCACAAGGATATTTTTGTGATTTGTTTCTGTATTAAAAATGATTATCTACATCAACTATTGAAGTGGTACTCTGTGTGGCTCATAGTTAAATTTGCTGAAAACCACTTCAAAATCGCAGGTTTTTTACAGTTTTTCACCAAATAACGATTTTTAAGCCACTTTGGGTAACTATTTTAACATCATAATGGACAACGTCAAACAAAATCATGCTGATACAGTAAAGTTTTAACTAATTCAAAGTATATATCACATACTAATATATTATTTAAATAATTTCAAAATTTGGGGGCAAATTAAATTATAGATTTTAGTAGCACTTAAATTAATGTAGAGCGCATGCATCAACAAAAACAATTTTGTGATGAAATGCTTACTTTTGAGAGACAAATAGATGGATGAGCAAAGAATAAACGTTGTCAACAAATGTGCCCTAAACTAATTTCAAGAAAAACCTGTTGTAAACCCTTAAAAAATGAAGCAAATATTGATATTTTTGGTGTTTTCAGCATGTTAATGATGTCATAATATCATGCATAATGTGGTCATCATGTGGAATCAATTCAATATGTAAAGTTTAGTTGTTTATCCACAGAATAACATCAGATTCATTGAGATGTTATAAATTTGACAATTTGTGCAAATATGGGGCGGATTTTAGCCCTTCCTGAACATACTCTCTTGAACATTCATTGGAGTGCCAAAAGACTTTTTTACCACATCAGGAAGTTGCTCTTTCTTGTAAACAATATACACCCACAAGTAGAATATTTATTGTTCTTTATTCTAATAATTTTACAATCATCTTTAACAAATAAATGGCCAGATTTTGTTTTAAATAACAGAAAGTAGGTGAACAACAGACCTGAAATTGAATCCAACAATATGAATCCCCTTGCTGATGCTGCCATTCAAATATTAAGCATTTCTGATGAGCAGTTGCAGGAAAAAAACAAACATTAAAGAAATTTTTCCCTGCTCCAAATGGTAACCTACAACACTATTACCACTTTTTATCGGTAATTAACTGCTTTTCCCTTCGATCTCTTCTGCCTGATATTTTTTAGTATCATGGGCAGTCTGTGATACAAGAAAATATCAGATGGGAACACTTGATAACTGTGATGTCATGCGATAAAATGTGATGTAATCATACTGAAAACTTGTTAAATGTGTGTGTTTTTTAATCACAGATGAACAGAATATTATATTCTTTCCTTTTTGATACTATCTACATCTAGTCTCCTGTCAGACTCACCTTGATATAGATAATATCAAAAAAGAAAGTATATAATAATCTTCTTAACTTATGAAATGATCAAAATGCACACACTTCATAAACCATCTTTTACAAAGTTTATTCATTTTACTCCTAACACATCCTTGACAGATATCATTGGTCTCCTACTGGCACAAAGTTGATAAGATTGTCAGATGGACTCTAAGAAAACTTATATAACAACATGATTGCTGCACACATTTTAATTGTGGGATTCCATATATTTCTTTTTGCTTGGGAAGATATATGTAAACCTCTCAAGTCTCAATAAGTATTGGGTCAAAGAACCAAAGATAGTCCCTTACCTTGAGGTTGTTGGTACTGAGTAAAGACTGGCTGATTGGGAGGCATCTGACCTAGGCTGGTCTGAGGCTGCTACAAGAAAACGCAATAAACATTGAACACTGAAAGACTTGGAGGAGGGTTCAGGTATAAAAGTTGAGATTAGAAAGTGGTTAAAGATGGAAAGGATAAAATAAAACAAGTATCATGTGATTAGAAAAGAAAATGAAAACATCAACACACAAAACGTGGCAACAGGTCACGTATACATTTAACAGTTTATGACAAATTAAATAAAAACTTGTTGCCAAAGAATCAATTATCTTCTTTAATGCTTATATCATGGCAAATCTTCTTTCATGTTATTCTTATTTTACAAATTTTAATCTTTTATGCCTAAAAAAAATGAAATACCAGATAAAAAGAGATATAAAGAAAGTATTCAAAGCAATTATTGCTACCTGAAATTGTGGCTGACCAAATGCTGGTTGTGCTGGTTGATAAAGAGCTAACTGTTGGGCTCCTGGTAAATCTAAAATGTTAAAAGAAAGATGTAAAAATGTTAATGTATAATGGTAAAAATGTATATATTTTTTCTTTATAGAAGGCACGGGAAGGATAGGTAAAATAAATATAGGATTGTTGCAACAATACCTTCCCCATTCTATTTTTGTAACAATCGAAAGTTTGATAATAACAAACTTTTAAATACCTAAGCGTAAAAGAAATTTTACTAAGACTTTTATTCAATGTCACCTCACAAGACACCTGTCGCTAGTTACGATCTAAAATTGTCCAATTACAAACCTGATTTTATCAGCAAGTCAATACTATTGGATAATACCTTAGTTCATTCAAAGGTTGAGCATGTTAAAATTTCGAATATGATTGGTACAAAATGAGCAACTCGGCTTACATTGGGAAGGAATCATTAAAACACCTCTAAATGACTGACACTCTTTTAACTAAATTCAAATACATATTTACCAATTTGCTGATAATTAAGATATAAATTTCAGACACAGACTTAACGTAAAAGCATTTATACATGAAAATGAACCATCCAACAAAACAAAAACAAAAACCCAAATGATTTATTTTCTCCTATCCTGTTAATTTCCTAACTTTTATTAATATATACTACTCACTTTGAACAAATGCTGGCTGAGTTTGGGACATAATGGGTTGCTGTTGTGGTAAATACTGTTGGGGCATTGTCTGTACCACAGGTTGAGCATGGACTGGTTTGGGCTTTGTAAATTTAGGCTTTGTCTTCTGGTGTTGAGGAGGGCTCTCAGATATTGGCTGTGGAGATGGCGGTTCCTAAAAAAAACCCAAAAAACTTTAATGAATGCCTATAAGAAATGACACACAACATTTAAACATGGTCTTTTCTCACAATCAATGAACCATGAAATTGGTGGTGGGGGTATAATTCTAAGGTTTTTTTTTGTTTAATCACATTCTTATTAATATTTGTAATAAATTATATGATATCATACTCTATTAATGGAAATAAAGGTAATAACAAAACTACCGAACTTGAATGATCAATCTCATAGTCCAGAGAAAATGACAAAAACAAATCAGTCATACGGGAGAATTGGTGGATCGCAATGGTCCTGACTTGGTACAGGCATTTCAAACGAAAAGGAAATTTAATCTGTAGGTGAACATAATTACTGTAACTAATCTAGGAAACAATAGCTCAAAAAGTATAAGAGATAAAGAAAAACATCTATATGAACTTATTTCTGGTACATGTCAAGTTGTCTAGTCCTAAAACATCAGATATACGCAATGGAAAATTGTCTTTTATGAATCAAAATTATTAGATTGACCCTTTTTCATTACTTTTGCAATAATTTTTTTCCATAAAACTTACAATAGATCCTTCCTCCTCTTCCTCACTCTCCACCTCTGGTTCTGCAGGAGCTGCCCCTCCCATCATTGGTAGGATAGGCTGACCCATCTTTGCCATTTTTGATATTAATCTGGCCTTGCCTGATTTTCCTGTATTCTGGAAATATATGGAAAATAATAATTGTATACCATAAATTTAACATGATTTTGGTAGTGAAAAAAATATTGGCAAAGGTGAGGTTCAACTCTCTTCTTTTCATAAGTTTGCTTTGTTAAATTTCTATTTAAATATCTGAATTATTTTATGAAAACAAATGTTGTACAGACACCATCATCCCAATATCCTTATTATATCTCACAACCATGTTGTTTTTGTGATACTATAGCAATGGAAGAGGAGGGTTTGGCATCATAAAACCTGGTGTAAATCACAATCTTTCGAAATGCTTGTACCAAGTCAAAATCCACGTGATCTTCAATTTCTCTGGCTTGTCTCTTTTCTATTGGACATTTGAGATTGATCCTCAAAGTTTGTTGGTTTTGCTATTACCGTTAATTATCCCCATTCTAGAGCTATACAAAAAGATAAACCTAAGGTGAGGAAAGCAAATGGGGAACAAACAAATGGACAGAAAAAAAAAATTGTCATGCAACTTTTGTTGTTTTCCACAAAAAATCTATTTATCACCATACAGTTCATTGGGAATCATTGCCTGAATAATGTTGTTTATTCAAATTTAAATAAAATAAGAAAATTTAACATAAGTTTCAAGCTGCAGGTTGTATTTAAAATGACCAAAAATGCTAGGGTAAAAGCTTAAAATTGCCAGATTTCATTCAACAGTATACGAGCACCAAACTTGAAATAAAAATCAAACAAGTGGACCCCATGTTAAAACTGTATGCCAAATATCCAAAAGCCTGTGATAAGAAGTTGCTGAGAAAACTGTTAGGAAAATGTCCCCCCCCCTAACTGCACAAATTTCACAATACTATAACCTGAATTGTCACCTTGTGAAATCTGACAAAACTGTAAAAATTTCCCCAGATGACAACAACATCGCCATAACATAACAGAATAGCAATATTTTTAGGGTCACATAAGAAGTTGTAAATAACAAAGTCTCAGAATAACAACAAATAGAAGATAATCAGATGTAGAATAAGTGTATGCAACATAACCTACAATATTAACAGTAATTTTAAAAAAAATTATAACGGAAAACAGCAAGCAGCCTTCAATGTGACCAGCGGTCGCTGCTTGCTGTTTTGCAATTGGCCCTGGATTGAAAATAAACTACATATGATTCAAGCCCATATCAATATGGTCATATGGTGCCCATGATAAAAATTCACTATAAATCTTACAGGAGCAGACATTTGGTCTGATATGGATTTGGTCCTTTCTTTGACAGTATGGTCCTCATGGTCAGGGACTGGACTAGGTGTGGTCTCTGGGACAGTCTCAGGGGCAGGTGAGGGACTAGGAGATGCAGATTTGTCACCTTTAACCTGAAATCATAGAATAACATTCTAAAATAAACTTAAGACTTTATAATGACTCAGTAGTATAATACAATGTCAAAATAACACAAAATAAACGTTATCTTGAAAATTTTTGGCACAGTTTGTCAGTGGTATTATTTGTGTTCATTTTTTTCAGTTTAATTTTTAAAATAAGTTTGACAGTGGTAATATTTCGCATCAATTATTTCAGTGGTAGTTTTTTTTAGTTTTTATTGCTTAGTCTAATTTGACAAAATATGGAAAATAAATTGATTTTATAGAATGATATAAAATCTTTGTCAGACAAAACTTTTGTCACTTGACATTCAAGCTTATACATGTACCATTATATTATGACATAAGTAATGTTTTCCTTACTTTTCATTTGGCTTTAATATAAACATATCTTCCCCTATTTTTCTAAAGTGGCATGATATAGTTGCTCACTTACTTTAATCATATAATTAATGTTTATCACATACCCTGACAATTGTAATTTCAAACGCGAGCGTAGAATTAGGTGGTATTTTACTTCCTGCTCCTTTACTACCATATCCAAAGGATGGAGGTACTATTAATAGCCTGGTCATTCCTCTCTTCATTCCAACAACACCAGTGTCCCAACCCTGAAAGTAATGTTAAACTAGAAAAACTGTGAGTGGCAGCTCACAAATAAATACCCCCTCCCCAAAATACCACTTAGATAAGATTTTTAAATAGTAGGTGCACATCTCAGTTATGTCACAAAGATTGTATGAAAATTTCATGAAAATCCATCAAGGGGTTTAGGAGGAGTTGTGGATAAGAGATGGATACCCCCATGTAGTCAAATGGCTAAGTCCATGTTTTGCTATGGAAAACCCCAAAAATCATTCTGATCAAATTTTAAAATAGGAGGTGCACATCTATATTATGTCACAAAGATTGTGTAAAAGTTTTTGAAAATCCATAAAGGGGTTTAAGGGGAGTTGTGGATTAGAGATGGATACCCTAAAGTGTAACGGAAGGACGGATACCCCTATCACTATATACCCCCCACTTTTCAAGTGGGGGTATGATAATCATATAATCTTTTACACTGTCTTTTTTTATTCACAGAAACTAGGTCAAGTTCTGAATTTGTAGTCAATCTTTTCATTTCATTTTTGTTTAAAAAAATGATCTTATGATTGTTGATTTATAACTTGCAGTTTCAAGATTTTTGTTACTGTCAGATGGGCTTAACATGTGATGTTTAGGTGTTTTCCTTAAAACAAAATGAAAAGTGCTATATTTGTCAGATGTGCCACAATGGTCAGTTGAAGTAACTGATTACCCTTTAAATTGTGTGTAAATACTTCTTATAGTCCAGCATTGAATTAAGAATAACAAAAAGACATTGGTTTTACTGTCTTTTCAGAAATTTAAGCATAAGTTTTTATTTTAATGTGCAATAGTCCTGTTCTTTTTATACTCAAATTCAGAATAGTGGTACCTTTATCAATTGAATTTAAATGACACCAACAGGTTTTCCATGTAGGTGTCTTAAGAGAAGAAAGAGGTTTAATATTAGGTCAGTGAAGTTGGTGAGCCATGAAGCACCTGTTGTTAGTATTAATTCATGAAGCATTTCAATTCAGGTAGAAATTTAAATGGATCTCACCTGTCCAATAATCACTGATCAAATGGTCAGTTTGATCCATTTAAATTTCTACCTGAATTGATATTCTTTTTGTGATTTATACTTCAACAGGTGTTTCATGGCTGACCAACTTCACTGACCTAATATTAAACCTCTTTCTTCTCTTAAGACACCTAATTGTCAAACCAGTTGGTGTCATTTAAATATAATTGATAAAGGTACCACTATTCTGAATTTGAGTATAAGATATATTTGATCAGCAAATCATTATAGTATAGGTTATCTCCCTTAGTCCAGTTTACTCTTTTGATAACCATAAAATACCTTGATGACTTTGCCTTTGCCTATTTGGAATCTGAACATTTTCTCTGATTTCTCATTACTGTCAAACTCCTTTAATAAAAAATAAAAAAACAATGATAAGAAATTGTGAATAAAATACTGAAACTTTTTTAAAGTAAAACTCCACTTAATAATTCTAAAAGTTGTGTGACTGCTTCTCAAAATGAATGTTTCATAATAATTGACTAACTGCAAAAACGCATACTTTTGGTAAAATTTTACAAATTCTAATTAAAATATTTAGTATCACCTGTCCAAGTGTATTATTAGTGAGCAACCATCCAGTGTATTTAACTTCCACAGAGGAACCAGATTCAACAGGTGATCCCTCACCAACAGTTAGATCTTGTGAAACTACACTGTCCAGACCAGATCCTGAACTTAGAGCTTTAGCCAAACCAATCTACAAGATATATAGAAAAAAGATTTACACATTATCAACATGTCTCTTATGGTCAGAAATGTGTGTTATTCCAAATGGATTGTTCCCAATCAAAAATACCCCCCCCCCCAAAAAAAAATATAAAAAATAAAAAATAAAATAAAAAATAAAAATAAACAAAAAAATAACAACACCAAAAGTATATTTTAAAGTAGAATGTTTTTGATGAGAAAAAAATCTTTATTGAAAATTACTGGTTGTTTTAAATTCCATAATCTACAACTTTCCTTGGGTTGTTCCACAACCAATTATCATCTTTTTTCACTGTATACAGGAATATTTGGGTTTATGTTGTTGTATTCACAAGGGTAAACAATTGTAATTTGCAGTCATAAAAATCTTGGTTAAAGTAATACATTTTCTTATTTGATATAAAAATACACAAAAAGACTTTAATATGGACAAACAAGTTAAAACACTACTTACATTTTTAGCAAACTGTTTAAGATTTTGTTCTGAGTCAAAAAGTAATGACCAAGTCTGTCGAGTATCATCATACATTATAGCATAGTTGTTTGGCTGAACCTGGATGAAAGAAAACAAAATATAATGGTTGTAAATGTGGAACAAAATGAACATGGATTGTGCTTAGAAAATAGCATAAGATTTAGTTCCTTCATAGATTATGTGTGTTTAAAGGAAATATAAGTTATACGTTTTCTTGAAGGGAAGAAATACTTGATTAAAGCCAAAATAAACTATCAATGCTTTCATTTAATTAACGTTTACAGTTTTAAATTGTATTATGATTTTATATGGCAAATAATGTCAACCCTTAGGACTTAAACCTTATCTAAAAACTTACAGTAAATACAAAAGCTGGTGTAATCTTGGCATTGGTCACCTGTTGTTGTTTAGAAACATACAGTAAAACTCTATACTGAAAACAAATAGAATAAAGCATTAGGATGTGTATATTCAATTTAAAGAAAAAATGCAATACCAACTTTCCTTTAATGGTTACAAACATCATATCAAAATTTTATAACAATTGGTTCACTACAACTAAAGTTATTGCACGGAAACCAAAGTGTCTACAGACAACGACCAAGTCAATGACGAAAACGACATCGCATAACATAATATGATTGGAAAAATTTGAAGTCGTTTAAAAATTCAACTACTATAATGGCTTTGCAGTTTTTTTTAAAATATTGAAATGATTCCATTTTTTAAAATTTATAATCTGTCATGATCAATTGATATGGTTTAAATATCATAATCACAAATATCTTATTTTTAATTTATCTCTAGAATGTCCAACAGATGATGATAAACATGTACAATGGATTACTTTAATAAATCTAAAAAATTTCTCTATAATCGTGGTCAATGAAAATCCACCAAAAATAGTTGACGCCAATATGCAAATATTTTTTTAAATAAAAAAATGATAAATAAACCACAAAAAAATTAATATTGGCAAAATAGACATTTGAACATACATGTAAGCACAATAGACATAAGGGACCGCAAAAATTAATATTACAGTATGATAAATCAGACAAAACACATCTAGAAAAGTTAGTTTTTAGGGGGAAGTCAAATATCCGAGACAGAATAAAAAGATATGGACAGATAACTGGTAAACTAGTTCAATATGGATTAATTACACATATAGATTTATTCAGAGAACTGATTTTGCACATTTCAGGCTGAGATGTTATCTAAACTTTAAAACTTACATCACCTGAGGAATGGTTGGCCAGTATAGCAGCACCAAGTTTACCTTGTGAGGCATATTTACCATCAACACTAAAAGAAAACAAATATAACACTACATAAAGGTTAAATGACATGTGTAAGATTAAATGACACATGTAGATTTAAAGCCAGAATGTCTGTATCAAATATCAGATGTCTAGAAAGAATGCTTAATTTGTAACTTTATAAATGGGAGCTAATTATCATTTTTAGTTTTTGGCTCTCCTTAAATTTGGTTTTCATTATTGTGTACAAATATTTTGTATTTTCATAGTTTTAGTAGGGAGCTACATGTAATATAAAACATGTTTAATAAACTTGATATGTGGCTGTCCTTAATCTACATACTATTTATAGGCTGTTACTGCTGTGGCAAATAACACACTAGGTGCTCCTTCTGATTGTGGAGTGGGCTCTGAAATATAAAAAAATAGAATCATACATGTTAACTATCCAAAAGTAAAATAATCATTGCATGTAACAAATACTAAAAGTACTGAAATCTATCTGTTTAAGATACAAATATTTTTGTAGGATAATTTCATAATTTGACCATAGCATGCATATGACTATATAATTTTATAAATCTTGTATGTGTGATCTGATCACGGGGAGGACTGCTATAACAAATGTTTTTTGTTGTTTTTGTTTTTACTTGTAATTTATCAATGTAGGGTAATGAAATATTGGTCATTTTTTGTATCCATACTCTTTGAACAAGTATATATATAGTATCTGCATTAAGCTATCTATTTATCATAATCTTATACTTTATTTTATTCTCTGTTATAATGTAATCATTGTAATGATGCTGCCCTTTGAGGGACCATAATTGGAAAATAAATTATGTCTTATGTCTTATGGCTGTCTGTTAGATATCTCCTTCTTTTAAACTACTTTAAAAATAAACTATTCCCACAGGAAGAAATTCTAGAAGGCAATTAAAGTAACAGGTAATCCTCACATACAATTGAAATTTCAACAGGAGTTCAAATTAAAATTGGAGAGCAAATTTAAGTCCAGGACTTTTTGAATTTCTAGGTGAAAATTCCTTCAGATTTTATTTTAAAATAAAGTCCTCAGTCCTCACTATGAATTACTGTAAATACATGCAGGCCCAGAATTTTGTAAATTAAATTCAAAAGGTCAAGAATCAAACTTTGAAGGTCTGGACATGGAATCAGTGCTAATTGAAGCCCTATTATAACCCTTATATCCTTATATGTTCAGGTGATGTATACATACAATTTTGAAACACAAAAATTAACATGAAATTTCAATGATTGCGGAGGAAAATGAATACTATCAAAATAAAAAAAAATTAAAAAAAATAAGTTAAGGCCCGCTAACATGTGTCTAATGCTCTATGTAAGAAAATACCTTTCCTTTCAAATGACCTTGGGTGTGTAAGGCTTACATGTACCTTTTGATTTTGGCTGTTTTGGAGCTGTATATGTTAGTGATTCATTGCCTCCCTTAGAACTAGCCTTATCTATTCCAAATAAATTTGCCAACCTTGATCTAAAATAATAAAATTAGTAAAAGTCACTTTAAAATCACAAAATATAATAGTTTTTTTTTTTACATTTGTACATTAATAATACACAATGGTATTATGCATGGGGTAATGCAAATGTGTAATGGTAATGCATTGCAATGCATTAAATTTTTCAAAGTAATGACAGTTAGCTGTCAGTAAGCTGGGTTTTATTTGATTTTTCATTTCGGACTGGCTACGATTACTCGCTACGAGTAACAATAAGATTTTTTCATTGTTACTCCCATGACTAAATGGGAATGGTTTCCGGATACGGCACCTTTTCAGTCCGGAATCTCATGAGTAACAATAAAAAATAAGATTAGGATTACTCACAAAAATAAAAGCATTATTAATTGTGAATATTGTACATTTTATGAACAGACAATACAAAGAAATTATTACTAAAAAGCTGCATTTTATCAATAATTAATTATTTTCCTTGTGCATTTCGATTGTTGCCGTAGGTTATAATAAGATCTACATACTATCGTGGGCCCTGGCTCAAAGATTAGTATTCAGTGACCACTTTTCAAAAAAGTATTTTGTAAACAATGGTGTGACATCGATGTCCACGTTTTCACTGCAATTGTGTGTGAAGGGTGCCTGGAACAGCACCATTTAAAGTGTATTGGACTCAAAGCACCACAAAAAACAACCAATTGACTGTGTCAAAAATGTCATAAAACAACATGAATTTTAAAACTAGAGGCTCCCAGGAGCCTGAATCGCTCACCTGGTCCTTAAGGCATAATGGTCTCTTCTTTAATGGGTCAAGTCCCAACTTAGACACAACAGAGACTTTCCTGAGTCTAAATGAGCTGAACATTAAAGCAAGCCCCACCTTTTTTCTATCTGCAATAGTTTTTATTCAATAGGGCAAAAAAACATGAAAAAACGCTATTTTTGACCTTAAATGGACCATTACTCCTATAAGGGTTTATCTGACAACTTCATCCCTATTGAGACTTTTGTAAAGCTTAATGAGCTAAACATTTAAGCAAGCAACACCTTTTCTCTATCTGCAATAGTTTTCATTCTATAGGGCAAAAATATGAAAAAACGCTATTTTTTACCTTAAAAGGGCCATAACCCCTATTAGGGGTCATCTGACAGCTTCGACCCAATGGAGACTGTTGTAGAGCTTAATGAGCTCAACATTTAAGCAAGAACACCTTTTCTCTATCTGCAATAGTTTTTATTCTTTAGGGCAAAAACATGAAAAACGCTATTTTTGACCTCAAAAGGGCCATGACCCCTATAAGGAGTCATCAGACAACTTCAACCCAATGGAGACTTTTGTAGAGCTTAATGAGCTGAACATTTTAGCAGGCAACAGTTTTTCTCTGTCTACAATAGTTTTCATTCTATAGGGCAAAAAACATGAAAAAACGCTATTTTTGAACTTAAAAGGGCCATAACCCCTATTAAGGGTCATCTGACAACTTCAACCCAATAAAGACTATTGTAGAGCTTAATGAGCTGAACATTTTAGCAGGCAACAGCTTTTCTCTATCTGCAATAGTTTTCATTCTATAGGGCTAAAACATGAAAAAACGCTATTTTTTACCTTAAAAGGGCCGTAACCCCTATTAGGGGTCATCTGACAGCTTCGACAGAATGGAGACTGTTGTAGAGCTTAATGAGCTCAACATTTAAGCAAGCAATACCTTTTCTCTATCTGCAATAGTTTTTATTCTTTAGGGCAAAAACATGAAAAAACGCTATTTTTTACCTCAAAAGGGTCATAACCCCTATTAGGGGTCATCAGACAACTTGGACCCAATGGAGACTTTTGTAGAGCTTAATGAGCTGAAAATTTTAGCAGGCAACAGTTTTTCTCTATCTGCAATAGTTTTCATTCTATAGGGCTGAAAATAAAATCCTAATCCATCCTTATCCTATGTGGTCCCTCAAACTGACAAAGTTAAATGATCATTTGGATACGTCGTCATTTTCCACCAGGTTTCTAAATCAATCTTTTGCAGACAGTACTTGGCAATTATAGATACGGGTATACAAAAAATATAACAAAACCTGGCAGAAGAGCGGTGACATTTTGATGTCTTCATGTTTACAGTCTGCTTGTCGAATGATATGACGTTACTAAGTTATGGATGATGTTGTCCCGGCCGCAAACCATATTTTGGCGTTTTTACGGATAATACATTTTTTTCAAATAAATTATTAAATTTTTATCCAAAAGTGGACCCTCTTACCTATTGATCCAGCCAATGTATTTTGACATTTTTTTCCAGATCCAATTAAGACCCCCCTCCCCCAATTAAGATTAAACCCAGTTTTGGTTGCACCTATTATCATATTGATTTTGTATCTTAGCAAGCTTTTAGGGCAGAGCCATTATCATATTATTGTTACTCGTGAGATTCCGGACTGAAAAGGTGACGTTTCCAGAAACCGTTCCCGTTTTAGCCACGCAAGTAACAATAAAAAAAATCTTATTGTTACTCGTAGCGAATAATTATAGCCTCGGCCTTTTTATTTTGACAAAAAGTTGTCATTTGGGCATTGTCAAAATGTTAGAAAGCAGCAAACAAATTGACTTTACCCTGATCCAGCTGACATGAAATCTTGATCATCATCTTCGGCACTGAAAAACATGTCGTTTAACAGAGAGTTGTTCTTACAATCACCAAAAACATCAATATACAAAATGTTATCTTTTTGGAACTGCCCTCCCGGAAGTCATATGAGTTTGGGCAAAGCTGACCTTAAATAGTTTCGTACTTAAACTAAAAATCAAAACATTGGATTATTTATCCTTTAATCAAAAATAACGAAAGCTTATAAATTCGAAATTATGTTTTTTGCATGAAATTTGATTTTTATAAAGAAAATTAGTGGTTTAATGGAACTATCGTTTTTCGAAAGAATGGTCTCCTGAGTGTTTATGTCACGTTTCGTAAGATTGACAGGTAGCATATTGACTTTTTTTGGTGCTGATAAAAACATAATTGTCCTTTCCGAGCATCAAATAATTTCATTTTTAAAGAGACACTGACTTTTCCTTCATCAACAGATTCAAATTACTTCAAAAAATCATCTAGTAGACCAACAACTGGTCTTGGATTATTGACTTAGCTTGGTAAGTCTTATGTTCCTTGACTGGCAAAAGTTATCAAAACCGAATATTCAGACAACAACTTAGCTATTTTTTTCCAAATGTCTAGTCAGTAGTGATTGATGTCTTTTGTGTGTCTTAAAAAGTTTTTAACTAAACAAACACTGTCAATTGCAATAGGCCTTGGAATATTCATCTATTTGTACTTGCACTGAGATAATTAAACTAAAGAGATTTGTCTCTCCCGATAAGTTCAAAATAACAGCGTCTCCGCGCTAATTTGTAGATTCAGATTCGGCCTGTTGAAATAGGCACTTGCATTACAAGCGAGTAAACTTTTTCATAATGAATCGTACATATGAAATATATACATCGTTGGAAAGGGTATATTTTGCTGCTTTGTTTAGACTACTTTTCTTTTCATTTTTATCACACATTTTTCCAAAGGAACAGTTTAAAGTCAGTCGTACATTTTTTCCAATTTCAAACTTAGAAATAGACCTCTTGGAAATCTAAGACATTTTAAATCAAATCTTACCTTATAGTATCTTATTTAGTACTGTTAAAAAGCAAAATGATTCGAGAATAATCAGGTGAAATTTGAAGGTAATTTGATAAATTCAAGTCAACTAATTAACAGTTTGAAGTTGGTCGATTTCCTGTTTTAACAGGACGCCCGCTGGCCGATAACTCTCGATAAGGAAATTTGTTTATTGTGACAAATATCAGTCTGTTCGCGTGGTGTTTGATTTTTTATTTTTTACCATCCTTCAGATTTTATTAAATTACAAACAAAATAATAAATAAAACACTTTGAAAATAATATCAAACAATGTACGAGAAATTCAGCTATCTAAAGATACTTTTATATTTGAATATACTGTAGAAACACCAAAGTTTAATCGAGAGGATCCTAGATCTTCACAAGAACGACACTGTTATTTTCAGCCATTTCCTATGTTTAATAGGATGATTCGATTCTCTTCGATATGATTTTCTCAGACTTGCATGAAGCGGGAGAACCCACAAAGTCATATTTCGTAAGAGTTTATAGTCAAATATTTATCCCTATATAGAATCTTGGCCTTTTCCCAACAATTCTCATTCACACTAGTTATGAAAACATAACCCTCACTCTGTTACCCCACTCTTTATCTCAACGGAGTACAGTGAAACTACATGTAATTGGCGGCACTTGATTGAGTATTAAAAAAGACAATTTATGACACTGGCTCTCTTAGTTTATGATTTTTATTGCATCTTTTTCGATTATTACATTAACTTTTGAAGATATATTTACTTAGTAATTAATGTAAGTAAAATTCTGATCTTTACATTGTTACTTCATAAAATTCAAGATCAGCATGTATTTTGAAAATATCATATTTTAACCTGAAGTTTACGATATATCTGGAAATTTAGCAACACAGTCATGACAGTTGATTGAAATTAATATCAAACATACATGTGTTATTACTGTATTGACTCCATATAAAAAATATACAAAAAAGATAAGAATAAGTATATTTGTATGTAATAAAGTAAATCTTTTCGCTCCACTGAGGTCAATGGTAGGGAATTGTAACCCTCACAGCAGGGGTTCTAATAAGCACTGGTCCAAGGTCCAGGACCTTTAAAAGTTTATTTTCAAAAGTCATAGGCCTGCAATGTATTCATGGTATTTACAGTAACAAATAGTGGACTTTCCACTTAGACTATTTTAAAAGCACTGGACCTTTTACTCACAAGTGTTAATTTGAACCCATGTCATGGAGAATCTTAGGGAGTGATACATTATTGTAACTGCATTCACACAAGTTTGTTTCATACTGATACATGTATATATATTATAGTCCTTTCATCTTACATGTTTATTTGTTAGACCATTGTAAAAAAAAATATTGCACATAAAGTCAATTTAAGTCTAACAGTTAATTGTTAGCCTTTTATCATCAATGAATTTGATCATGACAAAAACGGCTAATTAACACAATACGCAATTAATTTGCATTAGGTTTTGGTTATAAAGTTATAATTGTTTGTGTATGGGGCTGTATGGGCTTTATTATTTCATATTATTTTGTATCCATAATTTTTTGTCTCGCCTGCGAAGCAGAGCGGGACATAGGTGTTACTTTACCGGCGACGGCGACGGCGGCGGCGGCGACGGCGGCGTTATCTTTTTGGAAAAGTTTTATGAGCACCTCCATATCTCAAGAACTATAAGTCCTAGGTTGATGAAACTTGGTATGCATATGCCCCAGTAGTAGCTTAGCACAGTTGCATCCCCATCTTTTGACCTTGACCTTGATTTTATGGTTGAGTGACTTTGACAATTTTCAATACATATAATAGCAATGGAAAAGTTTTGCGAGCACCTTCATATCTCAAGAACTATAGGTCCTAGGTTGATGAAACTTGGTATGCATATGCCCCAGTAGTAGCTTAGCACAGTTGCATCCCCATCTTTTGACCTTGACCTTGATTTTCTGGTTGAGTGACTTTGACAATTTTCAATACATATAATAGCAATGGAAAAGTTTTGCGAGCACCTCCATATCTCAAGAACTATAGGTCCTAGTTTGATGAAACTTGGTATGCATATGCCCCAGTAGTAGCTTAGCCCAGTTGCATCCCCATCTTTTGACCTTGACCTTGATTTTCCGGTTGAGTGACTTTGACAATATTCAATACATATAATAGCAATGGAAAAGTTTTGAGAGCACCTCCATATCTCAAGAACTATAGGTCCTAGGTTGATGAAACTTGGTATGCATATGCCCCAGTAGTAGCTTAGCCCAGTTGCATCCCCATCTTTTGACCTTGACCTTGATTTTCTGGTTGAGTGACTTTGGTTATTTTTATTGCATATATTTGCAATGTTTAAGTTCTTTAAACATCTTTTGATCTTAGAAACTGAAAATCCATGTAAATTCAAAATATAATGGAAGTAAGAAAGAATAATTGTTTCTGATGGTGCCGGCAGGCGAGACATACTTTAGTGTTAACTCTTGTATTAGACAATGTTAGAATAATAATAATAATAATGACATATTAAAAAGAGAAAAAATGAAACAAAGATTTTCATAAAAACAACTCTAATCAAACATGTACAGTAACCATGGTTACAGGGTAAAAATGTTTCATTTATAGCTGTCCTATACAAATGTACCATAGACCTATATATTAGAATATACACATGTACACATGATACAGGTTTACCTATACTCAGTATAACAAACAATAAGAACAACTGTTTTATGGCTTAAAATGAAAAAACATAGGTAAATACAAATAAAAAGATGCAAGAGAACTGACTTAAACAATAATTACTCTAAAAGATAGGTACATTGTGTACCACCACTGCACCAACTTACAAATGTACATGACTTATTCACTTTATCAATAAGAAACAAGCCAGTATGATCAGGTCTCATTACAAAACAACCTGATACCTTCATATACATTTACATGTAGCATATTCCCTGGCTGTGATAGAGAAGATTCAGACCATGTACATTTTTCTGTCACAATATTTTTCTAGTATGTAATTTACTGGTTTAATGGGCTACAGAATCCTGGTCATTTTACTCTGAAGAAGATGGCATTGAAATTATACGAAAACTGTCTTTTTTTTGGTTTAAAAATTATGAATTATTT
This sequence comes from Arcuatula senhousia, assembly GCA_963971305.1. Taxonomy (NCBI): domain Eukaryota; kingdom Metazoa; phylum Mollusca; class Bivalvia; order Mytilida; family Mytilidae; genus Arcuatula; species Arcuatula senhousia. Next base: position 46,258,636 of record OZ020311.1, read on the forward strand.
TGTCCTTTGAAGAAAAAGTGACCCTACCTGAAATATATACTGGGGTATTTTTTATTTGTTCAATGAATGTTGCCTTGCTCACTGTTGAACATTTGTTTATTTGCCCCATTCTCTTGACAAAGTTCATTGGTGACCTGGAGCAAAATAGGATTTTAATACTAAGTATTAATTTTTTTGGCAATCCCATGACAAAATGTTCTATGTACATTCACCACTTTGTCCTTGAATATCCACTGGTCCCATTTTTTTGTGGCCCATCAAAAAGTACCAGTAACAAGGTGTTAAATAAAACTGGAATTCCATATGAAAATAAGAAATATTGTAGAATTTGGCATATCAGACATTAGCACTTTATTTTCATCAATTTTAAATTATTACTAAGCTGCACTAGCCCCATGCATGCATGGCCTTAGCTCCATTTAGCATGGGGTAAGGGAGGTTTGAACTAGTGAATTTTCGACTAACAATATCTTGAAGAATATCAAAAAAACAAAAACTGAATTTTTAAAAATAAAAAATAGGTACACATATAAAATTAACCAAAATACATTGTACAGTATGGTAATGTCTGATCATGATGATAAACAAAGGCCAAATTAAGATAATGCGAGGTTTTCTTATTTTCAAATTTAATTCCAGTTTTATTTAATACATTGTTCACAGTGTTCCGGCTAGGCCATTTTGACAGGGGAAATCTCCCACCCTTTTTTTAAATCTCCCTGTTTCCCTTTTTTAAAATCCCTGCCCTGTTCATGTCACTAAATTTTCATTTCATGCTCAATAGTTATAGAAATTGTGTTTTAATGGATTATCTCCCATGTATGATTCATGCTGCATGTATTGATATAAGCCACTATTAATTTGTAATAGGTCATTTTGTAAAAAAAACTAATGAATCAGTTTACCTTTTTCTGAAATAAAATGTGCCCTTTTTGGAATCAGCTTCCTGCCCTTTTGAAAATCTAGCTGGAACACTGGTTCAGTATACATGTATGCATACAGAACAATGTTCCATGACTAGGCCTATCTGCATGTACAAATGTATCTACACCTATGTTGTTGATGCCCATCACCCAAATTTTAGTTTTAGAGTAATGAAACTTGGCACATATATACATGTTCTAAAATGAGTTTACTATGATGTCAAAACATTTGATTGGGGGGGGGGGGGAACCATCGAATAGTATTACTTTCCGTTGGCAGCGGCGGTGGCGGCAGCAAGGCGTAAACTTTTTTGTAAGACTTTTGTGGACAATGAATTGCTTGAAAAGTATAATAGCTAGGCATCTGATATTTGGTGTACAGACAGTTCAGGTTATGGTCTACGCAACTGTCACCATGTTATGTGACCCTGACCCCATTTTCACGCTCCAGTGACTCTGTGAAATTAGGTCTTTTTTCAGGCTGTAAATTTTTTGTAAGACTTTTGTGGACGATGAATTGCTGGAAAAGTATATTAGCAAGGCATCTAATATATGGTAAACAGACAGTTCAGGTGATGGTCTACGCAACTGTCACCATGCCATGTGACCCCGACCCCATTTTCACGCTCCAGTGACTCTTTTTCAGGATGTAAACTTTTTTGTAAGACTTTTGTGGACAATGAATTGCTGGAAAAGTATATTAGCTAGGCATCTGATATTAAGTATACAGACAGTTTAGGTTATGGTCTACGCAACTGTCACCATGCCGCATAACCCTGACCCCATTTTTACGCTCTAGTGACTCTGTGAACTTAGGTCTTTTTCAGGCCGAAAACCTTTTTTGTAAGACTTTTGTGGACGATGAATTGCTGGAAAATTATAATAGCTAGGCATCTGATATAGGGTATACATACAGTTGCGGTTATGGTTAACGCAACTGTCACCATGCCATGTGACCATGACCCCATTTTTACGCTCCAGTGACTCTGTGAACTTAGGTCTTTTTTTCAGACAGAAAACTTTTTGTAATACTTGTGTGGACAATGGATTGCTTGAATAGTATAATAGCTAGGCATCTGATATTGGGTATACAAACACTTTTTGTGTTTATATGAACAAATGAAAGCTTAGGTAGTTGATTTTAGTGATGGTGCCGGCAGGCGAGACATACTTTTAGTGGCCACACTTGTTTTATGTTGTGATTTAAAAAAACAACTTTAAATTTACAGTACTTAATTCAATGGAAGGCTCAGCTAATGTGTCTTAAGCAATTGCTTTCAATCTTCACTGATCCTGAAGAAGCCTCCAGAAATGTACATGTATATGTCCTTAGAAATAAATTTGATTATATAATATTATTACATGTATTACATGTAATTTTTGTCCCCTGCTGCAATGCAATGGAAGACCAAGTAATGGTCTACGTCTCTCCAACACGCCTGGGACAACCAAATTTCAGGCACTCGATTTTTGTGATTTACATTTAATGTAATAAACTTGAGAAATCAAAGAATGTCACTCCATGTATATTTGTTGAATAATTGTAAATAAAGCAAAAACTGTTTATTTTGTTCAACTCATAACGATGAATTACATTTTTCCTTAAATTTGGACTTGTCCTGGTTAATAGAATCACCTTGACAATATAAAAATGATTTCTGGCTTAAAATACAGGCTTAACTTTTATTTTTGGTATGTTTAAGATCTGTGACAAATTTCACATGGAGTGACATTCTCTGATTCTTGCAAAAAGTGTTCTATCACTTAGTATCAATAAACTTCCGGGTAACAATATTTGGTTGCGACTAGCGAATTTCCCAGGCGTGTCCAAGCATCTGTCACAATAATTTGGACACAACTCCCCAGAGACCCCTCTATGGATTTTTATGAAATTTTTTAGGACTAATTGTCATGATATGTAGTTGATCATATCCCAACATCATTTTGATTTGACAAATTTTATAGGAGTTTATTATGGGACTTATCAAGTTTGTTCATTTTTTAGGTCATTGAAACACTTTGTGGACACAGCTCCTCTGAGAACACTCAACAGATTTTGATTAAATTTTGTTAGATTGTTTTTCATGATATACAGTTTATCATATCACACTGCCATGCCATTATGATTTGACAAATTTTGTAGGAGTTATCAGACTTAATTAACTTTGTTCATATTAAACAGGTTATAGGAACACTTTGTGGACACAACTCCTCTACAGTACACGTAGCAATCTTGTTAAACTTGAAAGATTCTAAAATGTGGATCTTTACTAGATTTATCAATTATATCGGGGTTCATTCAGGTTTCTTGTACATTATATACATGTAAAGTCCGCTATGGTCGTGTACACTTTTGTTACTGCACATTAGCTAGAGTTAAAGTATTCATACATGTACATTGCTATAAGATTATTGTCAAGTACTGGTATGCAAAATCATGCATGAGCAATCTAAAAACATATCTATATCTTTAAATTTAGATAAGGGGGAGATAATTGGTTAGTATATAAAGGTAAAGTCACCTGCCCGTTAAGTTTTTCAAGGTAAACTTCCCAGTTAATCAGTCAATTACTATTGAGCAGGTATGTCATATTATCTCCTTGTTATACCATTGATCATGGAAAAAGTACATGTTCAAATAATTTTTTTTATTTTGAAATTTAGAAAAAAAAATTGTGTGTAATTTTTGTTTTTAAAAGGACAAAAAACTTTAGTTTTATTGTTGAAATTGCGATGAACTTTAATCAATATTTTTACAAGCTCAAGAATCGTTGATTTACTGTTTATTTATTTTCAAGTTTTCCTTTAAGTAAATGAAAATATGACATTTATATATTTATTGTAAGTTTATCAAGACAAAAGACAAATGCAAAAAAGATTTTTTTTACTAATTTTTCTATCAAATATAATGATTAATAGGAAGATGCTGTAAGTTGACAATGGATGTTGGGAAATATTACAAATTTTCATAAGGGTCAGACTTTTAATGTAAGTAACAGCTGTTCTATTAAACTTCATCAGTAGTCATGGTAGTTAATTAGGAAATATAGGGATGTTCATGTTTTACATGAATTTATTTTATTTTCTGCTCATAATTCAAATTTGATTTTCACACTTGGTATTTTGACACATGGAACAGGATGGGACACAAAAGATGAGGTTTTACAAAACCTATGAATGTCTGCCATTGATCATAGGTCCTTAAATGTGTTCAAGATCAAAATGTTTATTAGTAAAAAAGAAAAAAAAAATCAAGCAATAGCCATAAAAAAAATTTATTTTCTAAGTTGAATCTTTGCATTTCTACCTGGGCTGCAGAAGGCAAAAACAGGTCTAGTAGTCAGGTCACTCCAACCATCTGTCTGTCTGTCTGTTGCACTATAGGTGTGCTTGACATGTTTATTAAATAAAAAAAGTTGTACATGTATAAGCTTCGACTTAATCTTGCCTTCTCTGTTTTATTTTAGTTGTATACATGTACATTTTGTAAATGCAATTTATACTTTATACTAAACAGATGTTGACACAGAGGTACAAAACATGTATTTTGAAAAACAAATAACATCCAATACTGTATTATTGGTAAATTGCGTGATAAAGGGGATAATGAAACTAAATATGTGAATGAAGGAAGATAATAGTACATATAACTTGGTGTAAGTTAAAAGGTCTAAGAGAATCATATTTTCATTTTAACCTGTGATAGATCTAAAAAAAAATAACGGGGAGGTCCTCTGCAGTGTTTAAAAAGATTCTTGGACCTCTTGTTTATACCATTTGGAACTTAATTTTTTCTGTGGAAGATCATGTACCCAGGGCAATGGTCTTAAATTTGCCTTAATGTCTGATACATCAAATATGAAGGATAATATCAAACAATAGACAAAATTAATTAAGATACAAGTTACATTGTAGAACAATAATCCAAACTTACCACTAACTTGGGTTTTAGAGTTATGAAAATAAGTGATGTTTTGTGTAATGCTAAATAAAACTTGTTCTGTTGCAAGAAAACAACAATGAATGTACCTGCAATGTCTATGAGTTGTGTTAATTGATTTTTACATTTTTTTTTGTACTTTTATTACATGATTGGTTTGAGATGGTTTTCATCAAGGAAATAAAGGTGTAAGGCCAAATGAAAAATAATGTTTGTTTCAGGTTTCCCTTTTCCAATCATTATTTTTCATGCCAAATTTAATCATTTTTATTAATTTCATATTTTTGGCCTATCCAACTTTAATTTATGATGCACGAGGAGCTTACCTTTGAAAAAGTTTTCAAATGACAGATCCCCCCAAAAATAATAGTTTATATTACCCATGTTGCATCCTCAAGCACAATTCAAGCTTTCAGACATGTGAGACCAAAAAATGGATGTCAATTTTGATTACTGACTTCATAACAAAGCTGACAATAAATACGTTTCATTTCCTAACTGAATATTGACTGGGTGGGTTTTCCAGGTTTGCATTAAGTTTGTTCTTAAATAATGACGAAGACGTCATATTTTGCTATTCAGCATGTAAGTTATTCGATAAATCTTAAGTCCTTATATATATATCTGTGTTTTTTATTTATTTAAAAACTGTGATTTTGTACTTCCTAGATTTGGTATTTTAAATTGTCACAGATCAGTGATTGGGGTTTTCAAGTTAAATAAATTTCAATTATCATGTTTGGATTCAATTAAAGAATTTTATCCTGCAGCAGTCTTCAATTTATGGCCAAGTTGAAAAACTGGTAGGTTTTTTATTTATTCTTATGGTTTCAATGTACTCTTAGACTTATATTTTCATGTATCATAAAACTTCTGCTTCTATCTGCAATCTTATTTTCTCCTGTTGGCTTACTTGTTATTATGATAATAATAGTGAAACAAGTATTAGCTTTTAAGAAAAGCTTGCCTGACCTCAGTATATAATTATCACGTATAATAATTTTTAAATAGATTTTTGATATTGGCACACTTCCTGCAGTGGAGCGTGGTATACTATAAGAAAAAAGAAACTGTACATGTGCGTTTACCTTGCTCCACAGTATAGGCAAACTCAATCAATCAATCAATCAATCATTACCCTCTGACATCTTTCTCGTGCATTAGGCTCAATAAATCAATTAATTATATGTCAAATTAACACACTTGATATTTGTTCCAGTTTAAATAGATTTTTAATTTACACTTATGACCTACTTATTGTTTTGTTCGCTGGCTGACCTTATCTTTGCATGCTGATGTGTTTACATATTAAATATACATTTATGACAATTAATTTTTAACTGATAATATACACAAAACAAAATTATTATTCATTTATGATGTGAACAGTGATGCAAATTAAATTAAAAGAATAAATAAATTTATTCACTTCAGTAGGGCAATTTGCTTGTAATATAATGACAAACATTAAACTTTAACAGACAATAAAAGCATGTGAATAAAAGTGATGCTGAAACGCAACCAGGAGCAAACCCATTTATCAAATTCTTGTCAAATATCACAATGATTGACATCGTTTTTATTTACAGTGAATCAAGTAAATTTGGATGCAGGTACGGGTTCTGATTACACATTTTAGCCGTACCTTCCTGACAGCAAACATGGCGGCCTCCATGTAACAACTAGGTTATAACTGCGCAAATGCTAACAATGCATTTTTCCATAGGGGGTACCCTTGTATTCAATTTTTAAAAAAATAGTTATTGACCGATTTTCACTTTCTATGGGTCAAAATTTTTCAGTTAACATCCAAACGTTTATTTTTAGCCAATAAAAATCCTATGTCTATGCGGCGTTAATGAACGTAATTTTAGGTTGAAAAAAGGGGGGTGATTTTTCGATTTTATTTTCAATACCCAAATTTTCAAAGATGCGAGCGCCCTGTAGACACATGATTGGCACCAGAATTTCTTTGTCAATATTTAACATAAGTTTATTCATTCGTCTATATAAATATTATTTTATATCAACCAATCACGTTGCTGTCTGTATTTTATTCCACGCTTTATCTTAGGGTAAAAAAAATACCGGTGGCAGAGGTTTGCATTTGCGCAGTTGTAACCTATACTTTTTGCATAAAAATCAGAAGGAGACTTTTCTTTTATCAAAAGTATATTTAATATATCTAGACTTTATATAACTAGTGAGAAAAAATTAATCTTTTTGTTTAAGCCCTGGAGAGCTGATTTTAAATAGCCCCTCTCTTGCCAGAAAATTCTAAATTTTTAAGTGGTTGTTAGAGGAAATACGGTATTCTACCAGAACGTTCTTTAAAAGCTTAAAATTTGCCCCATATTTTATAGAAGACTTATGTATTATCTACAGATGAGATTGACTTTCGATATACCTTTGGCCTATTTGGACCAAAATATAGGTCTAAATATAAAGATATGGTAATTTTTTGGAAAATAAAAAAATTGCGGCATTTTGAAACAGACTATAACCTTCTTGTAGCACAAAAAGTTTGTGTTTTTGTGTGCAATGTGTTACATCTGCATCTATACATAAATTTTAAAATAGTTTTAAGCAGAGAATTATTTCTTTAGGTTTTTTAAATTAACAATTTTAATGCACCCCCATTGTGGACAAATGGACACAATTTTCGCTTGGGGCTTTCTAAAAAAAATGTCCTGTTTGGAATCATTATTGTGTACTTACTGGCGTTCAACAGTTACCTATGCATCTAATCAAAATAAAAAAATGCAAACAACCAATCTTTGATCGATAATAACAACAGAGTTAATTTTTTATGAGTCCCTACCTCTATATTCACCTTTTTCTATTACAGAATTAAGAAACAGACTATAGACCGGTTTTTGCGATCTAAATATAGACCAAATGTCATAATTTGTATTTACACGTCGATATTTCACGTTCCATTCACATAAAGCTTTATAACAACCAATGCAACGTAAAAAGAGGCAGTTTCTATAGGTTATAACTGCGCAAATGCTAACAATGCATTTTTCCATAGGGGGTACCCTTGTATTCAATTTTTAAAAAAATAGTTATTGACCGATTTTCACTTTCTATGGGTCAAAATTTTTCAGTTAACATCCAAACGTTTATTTTTAGCCAATAAAAATCCTATGTCTATGCGGCGTTAATGAACGTAATTTTAGGTTGAAAAAAGGGGGGTGATTTTTCGATTTTATTTTCAATACCCAAATTTTCAAAGATGCGAGCGCCCTGTAGACACATGATTGGCACCAGAATTTCTTTGTCAATATTTAACATAAGTTTATTCATTCGTCTATATAAATATTATTTTATATCAACCAATCACGTTGCTGTCTGTATTTTATTCCACGCTTTATCTTAGGGTAAAAAAAATACCGGTGGCAGAGGTTTGCATTTGCGCAGTTGTAACCTCTAAATCTTATACTGCCTGACCCCAAGGGGTCAGGCAAATATCAACTGGCAGGTCCATTTTTATTTCTCTGGATATTTTACTATGGTTTGATTTTTAACATATGTCTATTCCATAATTTTGATATTAAGACTAAATATTTTGTCATTTTTCACAAAGTGAAAGTCCTGGTTAAAAATGTAGGTGGTTGCATTAGAAAGGAAAATATTTTTTATAACAGTTTTTCATCAATTACTTATTACGTGTCTTAATATGTACATGTACAGCCTTAACATGTCTTAGGTCCCTTATCGAAGAAAATGATCAGTCTTTTTCTCAGCTACTTCCTTTTTAATGAAAACCTGCCATTTTTGTCTTTGGTCGATTTTTATTGGATTTAAATTCGCAATTAAAATGATGAAGTATTGTAAATAATACAAAATGTAAAGCTCCATTTAAAATATAAAAAGATCAAAGGCATATCATAATTGTCTAGTAAGGATCCACTTAAAAACGTCTACAGGGACGCTGAGAGACAATTTCTGGTTAAGGCTGTAATAGAATAATAATCTTACCTAGATTATTATCAAAATTTCTTTAAGAATATGGGGTAGGAGGTTGAATTTTATTTTTTTTCCATTTTACTGGAAATTAACATATAATGCCAAAAATAAAAGATGGGAGGGGATGAGAATCTAGGATAATTTTTAGATTGGCCTTACCTAAATGTGACAAGAAGTTTACTCATAATTTTGAATTGTGGCTAGTGAAATCTGGAGTCTGTTTACTCTCGTAGGGTGAGAGAGAGTAAAACTGCATTTGTCCCCCTTAAAGCATTTGAGATAAAAAATCATAGCAGTGATTTTTTGGAGTCCCAAAAAGTTGTAAAGGTGCATTTAAAACCAATGCAAGGCCTTTCAATTGTTACATATTTTGGTCAAAGTTGTATTTGTGTGTGTGAAGCTAGGTGTTTAACACACCCTTTATGATGCACCTAGGCCCTGTATGGAGGTTAGTTTTAATAGTGGAGAAAACCGGGAGTACCCAAAAGGAAACCGCAATGACCTTGGGTTCGTCAAAGTTGTAAAATGTTCTATTCTGTTGTTACTAGGATGATGCCAGTATCATATTGGGATTTTGTTGTTGTGAACTAGTGATAATGCCGTATTAAGTCTAATGTTATTTGATGTGGGTGGTAAAGGGGGGGGGGATCCCAACACGAAAATACATGCTAAAAATATGCTGAAAACGAAGCATGTGTTATTAAAATTGCTGATCAAGAAACACGACAAAATGAATTTGAAAGATTGTGAAATTCAATCAAATTCTTTTGATTTTTAAAAAGTTTTTGAGGATGTAAACAGATTTCAACACATTCCAGATTTATAGCAAATCAAATCAATTTATTGGTCATGAATCCAAAATACAAGGATTATTACTGACAAACAATAAAACATAAATGTACACACGTCATATGCCTGTGGAGGAGATGTGGCAGTATTTAAGCCTTTGACTAAAATAAGTTCTAAAAGTATAAAAATGTATATTTATATGTGATCAAATACATGTATACAGAACATGAAGTAAAATAACAATATTATTTCCAAATAGAGATTATACATATCATAAACCCTGGATATACATAATTTACACAGATCTAAATCTGTTACAGAAAATTATGAATTTAAATTTATCAAGGGGTTTCATATAAGTAAAAGATGGAACAACTTCAGTCAGAGATTTAATGAAATCCTCTCTTGGTTTTTCTAGTGGCTTACATTGGATGATGAAATGAAACTCATCTTCTATTCCAGTCTTACATAACATCAATGTCAGTTATATAGGGTAGTAGTTTGTTTGATACTAAAAACGAGACTCCTCCTCGTATATTGCAGTTAAAAGTGTTTTCACAATTTTCGTCCACACCTTTTGCTATGGAATTATATTTGTTTTTGTCGATTGTATCTAGAAAATGTAGTTGACTTTTTCTTAACCAATGTTCTGATAGAGCAATTATATCGATGTTGAATTGTAGTAACAAGTCAGATAGATATGGCACAGCGGACATAATGCCGCGACAGTTCCAACAGGCCAATTTTAGTAACATAATGATGTTGAAGATTGTTCTTTATTTTGAGATTTTTCTGAAATGAAGACTGACCATGGCAGCCAATCCTTCATAAATACACCGCTAGGCCAAAATGAGTCTCCACGTACTGTACGTTCGTCACCAGCATCAATATTAAGTTGTGCAGAAGAAGAACGCTTGTTTTGTCTGTTGAAAAATCTTAAATGTGTAACATGTACGCCTTTCTCATATAAATAAGCCCGCATAGAAGCTTCTGTCGAATGTTTGCTTATTCCACCGATATAAAACCGTTTTACACGTCTACTGGTTTTATTCGAAAAACCAATGAATTGATCGGCTTTATTCACATTGCATCGGGATGATGGAAAGTGGACGGGAATTGGTAGAGCGGAACAAGTCTTAGATTGTGATAGAGATTTTACTTTTTCAGGTAATAAGTCTTTTATGGCACCATTGGTATCATCGTCAATCGGTCTAATAGCGGGTGTTTTAGCCTCATCGTTTCGAACAGGCTGTTTCGAAGTTTCTCTAATTTCCTTCTCTGTGGTAGATAGCGACTTCAGTGTATCCGCGTAACTTTTCCCCGACTTATCTAACTCGACAATGTTCTTCTCTACTTTGTTAATACGCTTCCTTAAATCACTGATTGATTGGGTAAAAGTTGCTGCATTATATTGTGTGCTGGAAAGTGAGTCATTTATTTCTTTAATATTGACGTTCAATAAATCAGTCTTTGCTTTTAGGCTTTGGACGCCTAACACTCTGGTGTCGCTTATTTGATTCAATCTGACTGATTCTGCTTTTGTGGATCTGTTGAGGTCGTTAACATTCTTTACCAAGTCCGATATGTCGTTCTTTATTTTTCCTATATCGGTTTTTGTATCGGTCAGTTCCCTTTCGAAAACGCTATATCGTGATTGCAAGTCCAGTGTATTCTGTTTTATCTGCGTCGCCTCCTCTAATGACGTGTTAAACTTTGATTGTTGCGTCGCTGTTGATAATATCAGTTCCTTTAATGTTTTGTTCGTTTCCTCATACATGCTTCGCAAGGACGTGATCTGGTTTTGGAGGTTCTTCGATCGTTCTTGTGTTTTCGTATTACACTCCATTAGCTCTTTGTTCACTTTGGTCAAAACACTAATCTTGTTTGACAAATATTCAATTTCTTGAGTGTGGTCTCCCTTCAGAGAGTTAAGATCTCTTTCAATGCGGACTAAAGCATCTTTTAATCCAAGATTTGAAACAAAAAAGTCTGACTGGTTTTCATCAATGACAGCAGATGGTTTACGCATAGATGAATAAGTTGTTCTAACATTCAATGTGTATTTCAGATCTTCATGGTATTCCCCTAATGTGGCTAAGAAGATGAGATAGCAATCGTTCCCAATTTTACTTTCCATTGATTCACCAGACGGTTTTCTAGGACAAAGTCTTTTCTTCAAAGTGGCGTTTGCATACCAGACAGATTTTTTGGTTTAATGATAAATATATATAACGTCCCCTTTCAATTTGGAGGTAACTGTTCAAAATTCTTAATCTTGTGAAAACTTTCTTTTGGTTTCTATCTATATCGGCAAAAAGATATTTCTCAATTTCATATGAATTTTTAAACTGTCAATAAGTACGAAATTTATTACCACCTTGCTTTTTATCAATCCAAGTTCCTGCTGCAATGCAGATCTCCAAAATAAGATATAATTTTCTTCTTATTTATTACCAATTGCATGAATCAGTTTGTTCCTTGAAAAAAGTTTTCTGATTCTCCCAAACATGATTAAAATTTAACTTGGTTAGAAGGGTTTCAAATTTGTTACAGAAACTATTTTTTTATTTGTAAATTATCAATAACAGACCATCACATCACACACGGGAATCTGGTTGTCCAGAAAATACAAGAAATCAAAATCAAAATCACAAAAACACAAAAAATAAAAACATTGAAAACCTTGCATAAAAATAACCCTTTAACCAACCCCTTTGAGTAGCTTACATTATGTTTTTGAATAAAATTGACAAGTGGAAAAAAGAATTAAGACATTCAAAACAAATTATAATACAAGGGTTTGTATTAGCAAAGAATTAAAAAACAACATTTTGTTCACTTACAATTAACAACAATTTCTAATAACATTGCAGATTACATTATTAAATTAACCTTACACAAATTCAGAAGATTTATTGTGATTGTTGAGAATGCATGTTTAATTACATTTAAACTATGTACAAGCAGATGTTCAAATTTTTATGTTATTTATTTTTTTATTCAAACCCCACCCATAATAAAACATAGCATTATTTAAAGAACATCCTGTTTGTCAGATGAATCAAATGTATATGATGTAAAAGTACTTATATGTATATGTTAAAGTAAGAGAATTTATGTGCCTAAATAAAGAAAAAAGGTATACAGTACTGAGTAGATACAAAACTTGTACATCAAAAAGGAGATATCATAGTCATTTTGAAATAATTAAGATTAAAGGCTGTCTGACAAATTGTATCTGTTGAGTTCTATTTTAAGGTTTGAATATTTTTTTTCCATTTTAGATTAAAGGCTCTTAGCTGAACTTTTAAAGTAATATTTTCTTGTCTTTATTGTCACATACATTTATTTCCCATACCAGTACATGTATATGCATATTTTGTTTAGATGTAACTACTAATATTATACTTATACAGCTGGGATTCAACTTAGTTACTAAATACATGTATAAAAAAAATCTAATTTAGTATTGATGAAAATTGTGATAGAATTTCTCAATTCAAAGAACTATTTCCTTGTTTACAGGAAATAGAAATTCCAAATTATCTGTTTGTTTCATTGCAAATGATCATACATTTTTATTTTGTTTTATTACATGTGCCTGAATTATTAATTTTTTTTACTAGAATTTAAACTGCAGATTATCAAATTTTATGAAAATCATCAATATTCTGGTAGAACTTCTAATGATCCAATTCATATTGATTTCAGTTAAAACTGTAATTTCTCAATTCTAAATACTCTGTGATGTTGTATATTTTTGTACAGTTTTGTCATAATTCCCATAAAATATGAAACTATTAAAAGGTTATTTAGGTTTTCTTACATACAAATGTAACAGAAAGCAAAAACCTAATACAGTGGATTTATTTCATTTCTATGGTATCAGTTTTTGTGGTTTACCCAAAAAGAACATTTGGTTTGATTTTGTATTTCGTGGTTTGGACATATCGTCCATAATGTAATCAATATCGCTTCATGGGATTCTTATTTTTATGGTTGACTGTCACCCATGAAAATTGATAGACCAGGAAAAATAATGAAACCACAGAAATTGGAAAAAAATGAAGAATTCTAAGAATTGATTTTTCTTTTTCAGTCCCCCATACATTTGATACACAAAATGAACAATATGATGGGGACAATGGACATGTCTGGGTCGACACAGATGAACCACCACAATCACCACGACATGTCAGGGACCACAGAGATGAACCACAACATGCACAACATGAACCATAACAATCATAACATGGGCAGCCACATGAACATGCCAGATATGGACATGTGCTCTATGGATGGTATGGGTATGATGAACCACAGCATGGAGATGAAGGTGAGGTGAAAATCTAAGCTACAAAAACTAACAGTGATCAATACAGAGGGGTGTTTGGGGAGGTGCTTGGACACAACTGTTACTGGGTATATTTAAATGCAGATTTTCAGCAGCACAACAGGTGTGTTATAGCAAGCAGGAACTACGTACTCTTTCAGAGCAAATAAGTTAACTTCAGTTTGTGTTATTGTTTTGTATTCAGTAGTTTGTTGTGTTTTTATGCTGTCTGTTCCTTTGAATTGTTCTCATTCATCAGGTTACTGGATTTCTTTGCCCCTTCAGACTTTTGAAATTCATATGCTCCATTGGAACCTCTTTGGTTCTTTCAGGCAAGAGGAACTCTTAGTTAAACCCATATTTTTTGACAATTTATGGATTTGCTCCTGTCTTATTTGAACTTGTTAATCCGCCAAAGAAACTTGTCAGTCCCACCTAACATTTCTAATTTTAACCCCTGTTTCAAATAAGAAGGGTTATACATTCAACTGGTTTGGATCAGACTGTCCATACTTTCAGCTTTTCTAAACAAATCTTTTGTAACAGGGGCTATATTATACATGTATGTGACTTTCTTATTGGGCTCATATATGCTACATGTACTTGTTCACCAACTCACTTAATGTTTGACCTACAGCTACAGTATGGCTGGGGGGGTGTAGTAAGGTATTCTGAATGAGGACTACTAAAGTATACCTTATATGTGGAGGTTTAATCATTAAGACCAGTTTATCAGTTTTGTTTGTGGTCATGGTTGTCAGATGTTATGTTTTTTCAAAAACTGTTAAAACAAAGATGGATTTTCAAAGAATGTTTTTTTCTACCACCAAAAAAGCTTGATTAGAATTTTATTATAATTTTCACCATTACTATTGTTTAGTTTATCATATTGGTATTTCTGAATATTTTTGAGAAAAATTAAAATAAAAACACATTAACAGATATTTTTATCGATTTGGTTTAGTGGCTACATGATATTAAATGATAAAAATCTATAATTTATGAGAGTAGACATTTAGATGGTTCCTTTTTCAGTATTGATAAATGGCTTTGGTAATAGCATTACCTATATTCTTTTTTATCAGTTTAAAAGTGGCATGTCAGGGGTTAATAAATAAGTTTAATCTTACATCAAAATTAAAATGATATAAAAATTGTTGATTATGATCTTGTTACAGGATAATTTGCACGAAAAATAAATATTGAAGTCACGTACTCAACTTGGATTAGATATAACTTCAGTACATGTATACTTTCACATACTAATGCTTTATAAATCTGTTTAAATTCATGCATCATCCATCTTAACACGAATGCTTACTTGTCAATTATTATAGATTGAGAAAAGAGAAATTTAAGAAAATAAGGCTAATCAAGTGAGAAAATTGTATAGTGTTAAGGAGGATACTTTATAAAGTGGATTATTTACAAAACAACTCCCAGCTTTAATACTTTGTTTGTTGTATTTGATACTTTTAAGTGCTATGAGAAGGGAGAATCCATAACAATATTCAGATTAACCTGAAAATTAGTATATCATATCCTTGTTTACTGAGTGTGTACATGTTTGTTTGCTTTTTTAAGCAAGGGAGAAAAGATTTAATAAACATTTTCATTTTTGGCCTGATTTCACTAATTGAAAAAAAAAAAGGTTAATGTCGAGTGGCGGGCGGGTGGGAAGAAATTTTCGTTACAGTTTTCTCAGCAACTACTAATCACAGCCACTTGATATTTGGTATTCAGTACAGGGTGTTGTCCCATAAGGTGGGTTTCGATTTCAGGTCTGGCGCTCACCTACTTCCTGTTTAACAAAATCTGGCCATTTTGAAATTGATAGATTTTTGATTATTTTTAGGACAAAAGCTTACAAGAGAAGCTGAGCTAGTCTGTTTTACAAAGTATTATACGATTTTGTACAAATTTATTAAGATAAAACATTGGATAAAAGGATTTCAAGGACCCATATAAACCATATGTATATAGGCATCAAATAACAATATGATATTCCTTTTATTTCTAATAGATAGTTTTTATCTTCAAAATTGTTTATAAAGGAATTAAGTCCATATCTATTAAGATAATGCATATGATAAAGACTATTGCAAGAATGTCATCTTAAAGTTGTTTAATCGGACATTTTTCTTGCAAAAACAAACAAAAATAGTTTAGGGATAATATCTGTAAATAAAAGTTGCAAATAGAGTCAGTCTGCAGCAAAAGTCTGCTGTTCAGGTCGTACCCAGAAAATAAACATCCCCATGTCAGCTTTCTAGATTATCCCGCTCAAAGAAGAAAGGGATGTATTAAGATTAACTGGTCTTAAAAAGTTGAAAGTAAATAGTGTTTGAAGGAGAAAAGTCATGATAAACAGATAGATTAATAGATTAAGATGTTAGCTACCGGTTTATTTGTAATGGGGACAGGAGGACAGTCTTCATCTCCTGCCTGAGAAATTTTAATGGGTTCATCTTTCATGTTTTACAACTTGTTTGAAAGAATGTTATCAATGAAAGAAATTATAATGGTTATGGATGGATTGTTAGTTTGTTTGGTTGTTTGGTTTGGTTGTGGACCTAAGGGTTGGGATTCCGGCAGGATTTGATAACAGAATTGACCATTTGAATAAGTCCAAATTCCAGCTTCAACTAAATCAGTAATGATGTTCTATACAAAGTTAAATAGTAATGTCATACTTAAAAATAAAGGTCACAGCAAAACTACTGAACTTGGATGATCAATCTCATATATCTGAGAAGAAAAGACAAGACATTATGCAACTACCAGAGATATTGAAGATCACATTGGTTCTTACCTTTACACATGCATTTAAAAATAGGTGGGTTAAACCAGGCTTAATGGTGCCAAACCATCCTTTTACACAACACCATTGGGAGACATTATTTTTATTTTATATAAAAATGAATAAATAGCAGCAATTTTATGCATGTACATTGTACTTTTGAAAATGTGAAGAAATATGATAACTACTAGAATACAAGTTTTCTTAACTAATGAACCATGCAATCATTTTACAAGTATGCCCTGTAAAAACATTTTTCCGTGTAAAATAAAATGTTTAGAAGATATAAAATGTTAGAACTTGAAAAGAAACACCAGTTATGATATTTGTAACAAGGATGTATGGTCTTGAACCTAAATGTACTCCATGATTATCTATCACGATTTATAAAATTTTAACATATTTTGTTATGAACTTGGGATGTAACTTAATTACAATGACACCGAAAATGCCTTCATATAACCAGTACAAAATCATTTAATTCTGACTTTACAAAATTTGATATAAAATAAGAAATAGTGTTTTTCTATGTTAATTTTGTATTACATAATATTTTGTTGAAGAAAGAGTAACCCTGGAATATAAGTTTTTTTGTGGGCCTTAATTTGAAATGGCATGGCCAAATTTTTTTTGGGGTTTAAATCAACAAATTTGATATGTTAAAGTGACAGTGTAATATCATTGTTTTACATGTATTATATACTACCTGGTACTATATAGTTTATTGTTAGCAGCTGGTGCAAGGCATTAAGTGCTTAAGTGCACTTATATAATAGAAATTCAATATTTTCATAATTAATTACCCTTAAGATATGAAACGTCTTATAGCAAGAAGAAGTATAAAAGTCGTGATTCTCCACCAGTTGCAACATGTCTTCCTACACGGAAAAAGTACCTTGATTTGGGACAGACTGATTGACAAATAGATGCACATACAGGGTAGGGCTGGACTAAGAGACCCAAAGACTATATGCCAATAGACAATACACTTTCATATGTTGTGCATGAATTTAATGATATTCATATAAACTTTAAAAGCTAGTAGTCTTCCAGTGCAGATCCAGGGGCTAATGGGGTGTATGTCCCGCTTAAATGGAAAAAAATAATTTTCTTCTATGAAATTGGTCACACAACACAAATATGACATTTTTAGCAACTACGCCCCCTGTTTTAGAAACTCTGGATCCGCCCCTGCCTTCTTTGGTTACCATTAAGTGATAGTTGATTTCTTGTAAGTAAATTTTTAGACTTTAATGACCTTAGTGCACAATCATTATGCCATGTACAGTACTGAAGATGGATCTCTTATATATCTGTGCCACTTGATCTGTGCCTTAAGCAGTACATTTGTGTCAACTTCTAATAAATTTAAGATAGATAATAAATCCTCAGTGCATTTTAAGACTTCTATCAGTGCTAAATTATCTTGTGCAAGTTCCTGTTTAGGTTGCAAGTATGGCCTTTGCAGCTGCTCTATTAAGCCTACTTGAATACTCATGGAAAAAAGAAACTGTGCATGTCTATTAGAAATCAATTGTACTCATATTTCTCTTAATCAGAAAATCGTTAGAAATACAGTTATCAAGTTGAAATTTTCACTGAATGTCGAGTGGACCATGCAGATCATTTTTGGGTACAAATCCGAAAAAAAATTAATTCCAGTTTCTGAAATTCAAAAAACCACATTTTTAACCCAAAAATGAAAAATCTAGATTTTCACTCAAAATATACTCTGTTTACTTTCAACCACTAAAAGGAGAAACATTTTTGGTGAAAATCAGCTGAGAAAACTTAATTTCAAAAGTGTGCATTATTTCCAAAGTGTAATTTTGTGAATTTCAAATTGACACTACCTGATTTCAAACTGCAAACAAAACATCTTTTAAGCCCCCATCACACTGACCACGATCTTACTACCCTTTCCACGACCTTAACGATCTTAAAGATCGTAGTAGAGTCGCGACGATTGTGTTAAAACGTAGTCAGTGTGACTACCAGCACGACAGGGCTACGACCACAGTACGATAGTTCGAGGGGAATTTATTTTCAATTGTCAAATCAAGTACGATGCTACTACGACTACCACGAGTGCAGTACGTTGCTTCAGCGACTTTGCTACGACCATACTACGATTATACCACGACCAACTACGACCTTTCTACGCATCTTCTACGATCACTACGATCGTGTTACGCTTTCACTACGCTTGGTACGATTCCACTACGCTAACAAAGACTCCTCTACGATCGGTCGAACTTAAATTTTAAAACTTGGTAAGGGGTGCAGGTGCCAAGCTAGTCATGAAATGTTATATGATGTGTTTCCTTTAACACGTTAAGCAACATGAATTAAGGTGATTTTTAAACGTGATGTACCTTCTGTAAATTCATTGTATCTTACTGTAAAATTTCTGTCATGTTGCATTTGAAATTGATATCCTCTCTCATTCTCCTTTTTATACGACCGCAAAATTCTTGCGATCGTATTATGTTATGGCGATGTCGTTGTCGTCGTTGTCGTCTGTAGACACTTTGGTTTCCGTGCGATAACTTTAGTTGTAGATAACCAATTGTTATAAAATTTTGATATGATGTTTATAACCACTAAAGGAAGGTTTGTATTGCATTTGGGGTTTCTGGCCCCTACCTTTTAAGAAAAAAGGGCCAAAAGGGGCAAAAATGTGTATATTGACAAAACGTCTGTAGAATGTTTAATTTTCATCCAATTTTGATCATTCCTTTTTTATTGTATTCCTCAATAAATTCTGTCAACAAAATGTATCAACGGCTTTGATGTATCTTGTACCGTTACATTGCTACTGGGGGTCAAAAAGGGGCCACACCCCAAAAATTGACTTTTTTATTTGTGGTCCGATTTTCAAAATCTTTTTTCCATTGGAATCCTTGTGAAAATCCCTGCCTGCATTTTTCAATCAGATTTGCAATATCTCTTACCGTCTTTGAGAATTTAGGGGTCAAAGGGGCCAAAAACGTCGTTTTTAAAAGTTTGTCATATAAACCAAAAATTTAGTTGTAGTGGGCCTGCCAATTGTTATGAAGTTATAATAGGATGATTATATCCACTAAAGGAATGTTTTTGTATTTGGGGTTTGTGGCCCTTTCTGTTTTAGAAAAAAGGGCCAAAAAGGGCTAAAATGGGTGTATTGACAAATCTGTTGTAGAATGTTTATCATTCATTCGATTTTAAAACTTCTTTTTTTATTGAATTCATCATTAAATTCTATCTACCTAATGTGTCAATGATTTGGATATGTATTTCACCATTACATTGCTACAGGGGGGCTAAAGACAGGCCACGCCCTTAAAATCAACTTTTTTATTTGTGGTCCGATTTTCAAAATCTTTTTTTCATTGGATTCCTTGTGAATATTTCTGCCTTATTCTTTAATCGGATTTGCAATATTTTTACTGTTTTTGAGAAATTAGGGGTCAAAGGGCCAAAATTGTAAATTAATACATGTATATATAAATAAGGCTTTTGTGTAAATATAAATGTGTCAAAAATGCATTTTTAAGTCCACCACAGGATGCATGTGTCAAAAAGCTTTTTAAGTCCACCATGGGCTTCATGTGACCAAAGCAATGGACTATCCATACTGGGCCTCCAACGTACAGGGTTCAACTTGTTGCGGTCGTATCATGCTGCGCTGGGCGTAGCTTTTTATTATATAAAATGATAAAGTAATCATGAGATCTCTACAGAGCAGAAGGCTTTATCAAGCCATATTTTCAGTATTGCTTCTTTATTTAAAAAAAAGGCGTTAAGATGATTTTTTAAGAACACGAATGAGCCGCATACACATCGGCTGTCTAAAATTTCATATGCTGCGCACCCCACTGAAAATTTAACCAATTTTCACCAATACATTAATTAAAGAATTTATATATTTTCATATTCAATTTTAAAAATTCTATAAATTTGCAAAATGCATTTAATTTGTTAGACATGTGCGATTTTAAAAATAAACATTATGATATGATATATAGGCGCTCCATTTTCAAATCGATGAATGCTTTGCCTGGTTGATCGACAGAATGACAGATTGGGCAACTTGCCGTCGGAATCATTTCCCCAAACTCAATCACTATGGAATATTTTATGAAAAAATGATGGTATGAAATTGGAACACGAGATAGCTACTACGGGAACAACAATTTGATTTTAATGGAGGGATATGGATATTTTCATCGTCCTGCCCTTTCATTTTCAGAAAAGACTGAGCCTGATTTTTTTTTAAAGCTTTTATAAAATTTCAGCCAGAACTGTACCATCCTGCCTTTTTAGCTCACCTGACCCGAAGGGTCATGTGAGCTATTGTCATCGTTAGGCGTCCGTCGTCCGTCCGTCGTCTGTCCGTCGTCCGTTAACTTTTCTTCAAAGATCTTCTTCTCTGAAACCACTGAAGGGATTGCATTGAAACTTGGTATACTTGATCTTTAGGATGTCCTCTACCAAGTTTGTGAATTATATACATGTCGACAAACCAACATGGCCGCCGTTGCTAAAAATAGAACAGGGGGGTCAGACCATTGTTTTTGGCTTATAACTCGAAAAGTATAAGAGATAGAGAAAATCCGAAGCAACTTTTCTTGTTCAGCATCAAACGCTCTACAATTCTCTCCATTGAGTCGAAGTTGTGAAACGACTCCTTATAGGAGTTATTGCCCTTTAATCATCAAAATTGACCATTTTTGCAGTTTTTGGACTATATCTTGAAAACCATTAGAGCTATAGGAAAAGTTTGCATTGCAGAATTGTTGAGCTCATTGAGATCTACAAAAATTATTTCAGGGTCAAAATTGTCAGATAAGCCGTTTAAGAGTTATTCCCCTTTAACTGTTTTTTCCATTGATTTACACTGATTTTCAAAAATCTTCTTCTCTGAAACCACTGAAAGGATTGCATTGATACTTGGTATACTTGATCTTTAGGATGTCCTCTGCCAAGTTTGTGAATTATATACACGTCGACCAACCAACATGGCCGCCGTTGCTAAAAATAGAACAGGGGGGTCAGACCATTGTTTTTGGCTTATAACTCGAAAAGTATAAGAGATAGAGAAAATCCGAAGCAACCTTCCTTGTTCAGCATTAAAAGCTCTACAATTCTCTCCATTGAGTCGAAGTTGTGAAACGACTCCTTATAGGAGTTATTGCCCTTTAATCGTCAAAATTGACCATTTTTGCAGTTTTTGGACAATATCTTAAAAACCGTTAGAGCTAGAGGAAAAGTTAGCATTGCAGAATTGTTGAGCTCATTGAGATCTACAAAAATGATTTCAGGGTCAAAATTGTCAGATCAGCCGTTTAAGAGTTATTTCCCTTTAACTGTTTTTTCCATTGATTTACACTGATTTTCAAAAATCTTCTTCTCTGAAACCACTGAAGGGATTGCATTGATACTTGGTATACTTGATCTTTAGGATGTCCTCTACCAAGTTTGTGAATTATATACACGTCAACCAACCAACATGGCCGCCGTTGCTAAAAATAGAACAGGGGGGTCAGACCATTGTTTTTGGCTTATAACTCAAAAAGTATAAGAGATAGAGAAAATCCGAAGCAACTTTTCTTGTTCAGCATCAAAAGGTATCTAAAGGAGTTATTGCCCTTTAACTGTTTTTTTTTCTATTAATTTAAACTGATTTCCAAAAATCTTCTCTGAAACTACTGAAAGGATTGTTTTGCAACTTTGTATACTTGAAAGTTTGTAAAATTGATTCAAACTTTGGCACAAGAGATCAGGTGAGCGATTCAGGCTCCTGGGAGCCTCTAGTTTAAATTCAAAGCACTGTCCTGCCTTTTTATTTCTGGATTTTTGCCATCCTGCAATTATCAAGACTAATTGAATGTGGTTTTTCCAAATACTAGTATATTATATTTTTTTGGCTTTATTGAAACTGTTTTTTTCTGAAATCTAGGAAGGCAAATGCTGCTGCAAATGGTTATAAGGCTAGGCCAATTGATACTTTTTTGCATTTGATTTTGTCAGTGCGAGAGACAATTAATTGTTACATGTATGTAAATCGTAGAAAGATCTTGGTAGGATCGTACTAAGAACGCCAAGGGCGTGGTAGCATCATAGTGTTGTCGTGGTATGATCTTATAAGTCGTAGTATCATCGTCGTACGATTGTATAGGTTGTACTACAATCGTGGTATGATCGTGACAAGAGCGCAGCGCTAGCGTAGTGGGATCGGCTGTCAATTAAGGTACGTCCTTACCACGATTGTCCCACGACATTACTACGACTGAAGCCGACTGCTCTACGATCCTCTTACGATCTCAGTACGCTGTTAGTACGCTCTATTTTCACCACGACTGCACTACGAATGTTTTGAACATGTTCAAAATTTACGTAGTGCAGTCGTAGTCACCCACGACCTAGTACGATCACAACACGATCTCCATGACCCCAGGACGACAACACTACAATGTTCCACGATTTAGGAAAAAATCTAGATTTTAGTAAGGTCGTGGTCCAGTGTGACGGGGGCTTTAGGTGTCTAAAAGGGCATTTTTTTGTCCAGATCTTCAGAAAAATGATATTGCAATACTTCTGTGATAAAATTTATCAAATACTGAATAAAATTTTGAATTTGTGATTTTTCAAAGTGATGCACAGTTTCTTTTTTCCATTAGTATATAAAATTTAATGACCTCTGCAATTTTGACTAATTTTTTTATAAGGACCCCACATCCAATAGTTTTTTTTTTCACTTTGTCAGTCCTTCTGTCAGTTTGTCAACACTTAAACTTTTGACATTACACTATTCTGAAATTTTGTACAGTTGCTATGCAAGACCCCATAATTACACTGTATTAATTTTTTGTGCAATTTGGACAAATGTTTTGTGGGGGGAAATTAGATTGTAATAGAAAATTTCAGATTTTGAAATTAAGACTTTCGTGAGCAGTTCAAAATTATTGACAGCTTGTACATTTGCTATGATGCATTTCATCAGTGTATTTCATAATGTGACTATATTAGAATTTCATGCAAATAGTGAAATAATTTGAAGGAAAACTTGTATTTTTTAAATAGAATTTTACCAATTTTGAGAATAGGAGTTTGTGAACTATAAAACTAAAAATTTATTGATATCGAAACAGGTAAGGTCTGAAATTTTGTATGATTGCTTTGCTGCATGACTGGTGTGCATATCTAAATTTCATGCTAGTCTGTTGCATAATTTTAATAATGCCTAGATTTTTTGCTGATCTTTGTTAGTAATCTAGTTGCCATTCAATCTTTAGGTTAGCAAACCTATAAAAAAGATTATTGGCCTCACAATTTGAAATGATTTTTAATGTATTTTTTAACGCATGACAACTTTTTTTTACTTTTCAGATGTATTTCCACACCGGTACCTGTGAACACTTATTATTCAAAGAATTACTTGTATCTAATGCAGGAGGTATCTAATTTCTTTGATCCTACATTTAGTCAACTTATTCACAGACACAGGTCACTTGATATGTAGATTTAGTAGTTTAAGTAGGGTGACAAAGATTTGTGACCCTGACACAGTGACATATATTTTTTATTTGATTTGTCCATAAAAAAAGAAGATGTAATAATACTGACTACTAGATGAGATGTATCACCACAAAAAAAGCTATTCTTGTATAATGTAGACTTGTTCTTAAACTTTTAATTGTTTTATTGATAGAAATTGTGTATTGTTTTAATTATAGAGACAGTGTTATATACAATTTTTTTATTATTTTTTTCTCCCACATTAACTTCAAAATATCAGATTAAAAAAATTAGTTTGAAGAATCATTGCAATCAATGCATAAATGAAAATGATATCATGGTTTTAGTTAGATATTTGCAGTATGTTATGTACAAACATGTACACATGTTGCAGATGCGGATTCAGACAGGGGCCCCCCTAAAATGTGAAAAAAAATGTTATTTTTACCATAAAATCAATCAAAAAAGGCCAAAAAATTTTGGTCTTGCTCTGTTCAGCAGATATTTACATGTAATTGAAAATTCTGGATCCGCACCTGTGTTGTAAGAGAAGGCTTTATTTTAAATGCATTCACCTTGACCATCCATCTCTCTGTCCAAACTTTTGTAACAGATTTCTCAACTTCTATTGAAGAGATTGATTTAAAATTTGGTAGATGAATTATACTGTGCCTTCCTATTTGAGATCAGTCTGTCATCTACTTCCTGTTTTCTGAATGATTGAGTAGGGGTTTGCTTAGCATGGCTTGTAAATGTTTTCCTATTTACATCTTTTGAAAAAAATATAACACACAGACAAACAAAAAGCCAAAACAATATTCAGAATTTTTATGTATTTCTTCATTTTTCAGAAATGGTTGGTGCTTGTATTGCAATATTTTTCTTTGCCTTCTTATATGAAGGACTGAAAGTTTTCAGAGAATATCTGCTAAGGAAGGCCCTTACACCACATTTCCAGTATGAAACAACAATATCAAAATATTCGCAGTCTCAAGATACAATGGTCATAGACCCACAAACAACAAAAAGTAATGGGTAGGTATCATAAGGTCAGGTTGTTGTTTTGTTGTTTTTTTTTTTTTTTGGGGGGGGGGGGGGGGGGGTATTAAGGGTCAGGTTGTGTTTTGGGGTGTATCATAGCAGTCAAAGAAATTAGAAAGTGGAGTACGGTGGACCAAATGCCTATTTTCATCAAATTTGCTAATTTTTCTTTTATGTTTAATATAAATTAATGCAAAATTTAACTGGACCGAACCAATTTTAACTGGATATTTCCAGTAGGTCCAGCCTAATTTCAAAGACTTGGGGTCAGGTTGTGTTTTTTGGGGGTTGGGACATATCTCAATAGTGAGATAGTGAGTGTTTAAAAGTTTAAGAACTTTTATTATGCCAAATATCAAAAATGCAATCAGCCATCTCTCCCTGTGGTAAGGAACAATTTAATTGGCTTTTATATGGTTGTGGTAGGTTTCAAAATAAGAACTTGTAGTCATGATTTTTTTTAGAGAATTTGTGAATTTATCTACATAAGAAAGTGTTGTTGACATTACATGTACTGTTTTTAAGTGGCAGCTTTGGTTTGAATACCAACTATTTATCTCTTGTCAATTACCTCTTATTCCTGTTTTGTGGCAGTAATTTACAAAAATAAAATTTACAACATATAAATTCTTAGGTTTTTGTATTAGTCTATATCCCTGAAATGTATGGTATATAAAGCTGCATCTGTTGTTATACCACTATGTCATAAAATGTAACGAGATACCCTGCACTAATCATGCTTTATCAGTAGATAAGGCTAAATTCCTGAAAGACCCCCCTCATTAATTATCATAAACTTTCATTTAGCACCCTCTACAGTCCCGTGGTATAAATCAGTTATCCCCCATCGGGCATCCGCCCTCAGGGGAGTAACTAACACTTGTCTAATGACATGCATCTGAATTAGGTCACTGTGATCTTTATTTCATAGTTGAGCAACTCTCTTAGCAAACTTATAGGTGTGCAAACCAAAAAAAAAAAATAGCAATAAATTTAAGCTGACTTTTCTTTATAGAACTAACTTATAACTTTATTTATCTATGTTTATGATGCTGGTGTATTATTCTGCATGAGACAATAACTTAGGTCTGGGGTTTAATAGTCCAAGATTGTTTTTAACTTAAAGGCCTTTTTTGTCAGATGAGGTATATAAGTAAGTCATTCTTGACAGAGCAATCCTGCACTAGGTGTAAGAAGTTTATATGGTGTAACCCTTTGGTAAGCAGAGAGCCTATTTCACATAACAAAGAAAAATTATTATGATCAATGACTCCTTTGAAATCTTTTTTCTCTATGAAAAGTTTAGCTTAGATAACAGATGGATACATTGTACTATGTTAACATACTTTAAATACTTATGTAATAAAATAAATGAACTTGAAGTATACTATTATATCAGGTTTTCTTACACCGAGTCTGTTAAATCTTCTCAAAATAAAACTTTTGTTTGTTTTTATTGAGTTTTTTTAGTATATTTATGAACTTACTGCAAACTTAGCATTTTAAAATGGATTTCTTGCTAATTTTAACTACTAGTAAATCTTATTATGTAACCTTTCCTCTGCTTGCTAAGGGTTGATGACAAAAAAGGACAGGGTTTACTAACAACTAATGTTTGATTATTTTAATGCTACTTATTAGATACAGAAAGGACCCCATTGACTGTGGAACAGAAAATAAAAATACAGAAATACACAGAGGGTAACCATTCTATTTTTGTAGATAACAAGGCAAAGCTAGTTACAAAATTTTGCTATAAAATGCTTATGCAATAGAAATATAGAGCTATGTGTGAAAAGATTATGAATTATCTAAACAATTTAAATATTGTGTTTTTTTATTTTTCTAAAAGAGAGTGCTCAGGAAATCTTTATTCATCAAGGGAGATAAAAAGGTAATTGCATTGGATATTGTTCTGTATATTGAGTTATCTCCAATTTAATCACATTTTTGTTATTATAATAATTTCTATGAAGCTTTTCTTTGTAAACTGACATTTGGATCTGAGATTGTTTCACCCCCTTCTTGGAAAATATTACTTTCACTTTTACTTTGATATTAAATCAATGTTTACCTGTGTCGCTAAATGTGAAAGCAGGTCTAGAAATCAGGTAACTCTGTCCATTTTTTGTCTGTCTATTGTTCATTGGTCAATCTGTCGTGCAATAAAGATGCCTGTCCTGTTTACAAAGAAAAGCCACTGATTTCTATTAGTAATCCAATAGTTTTGTTTAATTTATGTTTTTATTTCACTTATACAACATATGAAACTATCTAACCATGGTGTTGGTTGCACAAGCTTATATAGTAAACCTTATTGTAGGTTGTTCTGACAGGTGTAAAATTTAGAAATATTTCAAAGAATTTGTTGTGCATTAAATATTTGTGAGATTTTTCTAGCAAAAGTAATTTTTTTTCCATTTTCTCTACAGCGTAAATTTACACTTTAAATAATTATGGAAATTGTCTGTTACCACTGAAATTTGCACCTCGCCAAAATGACTTGCTATAAGGTACCTAGCTCATAAACTGATAATAGTAGAAAGACATATTTAAATTGTGGAAAAAGTCAAAGTTAGACATAACAGGTCAATATTCAAAAATTTTGTTAGGAGGGTTTTCATCTGATGTCCACTCAGGACAAAAAATGGGTTCCTGCTGGAACTTCCACACAAAGTTTTGCTAAAATTCTAAATGGAATAAAACTAAATTTTCAAAGGAAAGTTCTAACCCTCTGGATATTCCGCAGCCCCTCATACTTTGTTAACTTCTACAGTACTTTTTTCTCAATATAAGTCTTGGAAGTTGTTATCTGATAAATGATACTACTTTCACTGTACATAAATGTATATACTAATATTTGTTTGCTGTAGTATGATTATTCTTGTTGTGACATGTTTAGTGAGTTCTTGTGTATTGAGCATTATCCTCTGGCTTCATTGATATGTTATTTGCTTTTGGCATAGACCTGTATATATATAAGATATACATGTATTGATGTACAGGTCTATGCTTTTGGTAAACATAATTTTATTTATTTTTTAAAAACTTGCCTTATGCAAGACACTTTCACAAAAACTCACTAAGCTTTTAATGTTTTGGTGTTGCATGTGCTGCCTTTGGGTTAAGGTGCATTTTTAAAACAGTTATTTTATCTTATTGTACTAAAATATTAATATGTTCTTTAAATCGTAATTATTATATGTATATTTTGATGCATGCACAAGATTTATTTATAGATATAAACTTATTACTATGTTATTTTCACTAGCAGCTGAAGGTGTCTGTTTTGGCCCAAATCCATATTTGATCATATTTGGACTATAAGTGTATGAATTTGACCAAATTTGATGCACCCTAAATTATATGTATACATGTACATGTAAACTGTGTTCTTTTAATACAAACATAGCTATCAATTTGTATTTGTTAATTTATACATTGTAGTTATTTTTACTGTTTGTTCTACTCCAAAAATATTCAAAATTTTCTAATAGTGATGAATATATTTTCATTATTTTGTCAATATTTAACATTCAATTTGGTTTTGTGTTACTGATAATTTGTGCAAATTGATTTTCTTATATTATATGGGATTTTTTAGTGGCCAGTAAATCTACACATTGATGTTTATATATTGATAAAGGAATAAATTACCACTATTATGTCCAATTTCTTTTCATAACTTTTTTTCTGTTAATGATTTAGTTAAGTTATTATACTTTTTTTGTTGTGATAATTGCTCTGATGTGATAAATAGGATTTTGCACCACTTTGTACAGAATCATCAGCTAGTAGTATTTATCACAAAAATAATTCTGTTCATCGGATATTATAGTAGAGTATGTAGTTAGTTGGTCCTCAGTTGGCAATTTTATTGCTTCAATCTATAATCCACTTTAAAATGAAAAACAGTGTCAAATAGTGCGGTGACCAGCTTCAATAAAGTCGATTATTAAGAGAATTTAATTTCACTTCATAACATACAGCTGAAATTTGACACATTTGTAGAAAAAATGATTATTCTTTGAATTTAGCTTGGTCGTCAAAAAGTCGTACGGTGCATTTTTTTGCAAAAGTATGTTTTTTGAGGAAAGATAATTCTACAAAAGTCGCTTTCAAAAAGTGTCTATTTCCGATTGAAAATGTCAAAAATTGTCTGTTTTTAGAACATTTTTTACAAAAACCTTCATTGTTTTACATAAAAACATAAACCTATGGAGTATAAACTCTCTGACAAAAGAAATTTTGGATTCAAAACTCATAAATTCTGCATAATAACCAGCAAACACCTACTTCCGTATTTCATTTATCAAAGATGCTACGATATTTTTGAAATTATGTATGCCGATTGACGAAAACAGTATTTAAGGCAAGAGCCTTAAAATCAAGGTGTAAAATTTCAAAATGCTCTTGTATTTATAAAGTATTCATTCATTTTCTAACATGACATGGATAGAAAAGATATGTCTATTTCACGGAAATTTCTGTTAATCCGATATGTTTTAGATACTAATCACCTTCTCAATTAAAAAACATGTCGAGTGCACCCAAAACTTGATTACTTGCTTATGTTTTTGTTGATTTATTTGAAAATTCAGCTTTTTATCAGGTTAATAATTGTACATTTATGATTAAATACATTTTTCTAAATGGTCTGTCATTTATTATTTCAAAATAGTATGTAAATAAAGTTTTAAATATCACATAATTTTAAAACAAAACCAAAGATGGCGAATCTATGATTTTTATTTGTGAAAAAGAAATTTCTCTGATTTTTACAAAAACTTGTTCTTAATAACGCCTTTTGAATGTGAACAGTACCATAAGTTTTTGTCAACAATTGTTTTTAATATTTAGCTATGCGAACTGGTCTTTTACAGGCTTTCAAAGTTGTCACCAACAGAAAGTAATCAGTTTGTGTATATTAAAGAAGCTGTCAATGCATAAACATACGTCCGAATGCAAGAGTTCAATTTAAGTATTTCTCTTTGTTGAGAAATTCATGTAGTTTTTGTCTCTACTGTATTGTACTGTGTGTCTTCTTGATTTTGTTGCCTGGTTACTTGAATTTTTATATCCTTTCGTATTACTAAGTGTGATGGACACAACCATTAAAACTCAACGAGGACCTGCGTTTTGGTATTTGTAAATTAGGAAACAGATTACTTTTCCCTATAAAAGTTATCTCATGTTATTTAAAGTTTTAGAAAAGTGTCTCGTTACCCACTGATACATGTAAACTTGTTCGTGTTGTCAGTGTTTTGTCAGTAACTGCGAGTGTTCTTAAGAGTGTTCCTTGAAGTTTCGTTGTTTTCGTATAGTACTCTTATCTAAGGTTCTCTCTTTGTGAATTGAACTTTTATCTATTTGATTTTTAAAGTGTGTTATTTTTTGTGCTTTGTACAAGATAAACAATAGGGGGAAGGTTGAGCCCAAAAAACTAGTTTAACCCTGCCACATTTTATATGTGCCTGTCCTAAGCCAGGAATCCTTGTCAAAGCTTTTGTTTCTTCTTGTCAACTATCTGTTTGTTTTTTTTATGTCCAGAAATGGGTCTTTCATTGATAATCTAGGGATTTGTTTGAATATTATGTATTGTATTTTTAGTCTTGGGCCAATGCAAGACAGCAAGCAGTAACCTCTGGTCATGATGAAGACTGCTGGCTGTTTTCCATTGTTTTTTTTTTTAATTGCTGTTTCATTAATGTTGGTTGTGTCGCGTATACTTACTCCAGATCTCTTTATCGTCTATTTATTTTTCTTAAATGTCAGGCCAAATGTACATTTGGTGTTTGCAATTGTCTGCACCAATCCTAAATATTATGCAAGCCAAATTAACTGTCGCAATACATATGTTTTTAAATGTGTTTCCTTTCTTTAGTCATGGCACATACGTTCCAATTTAAAGCTTATACATGTATTTGCAAATAGGCACAGGATACGGTTACGGCAAATTTGGACAAAACCGTAACAATAAGAAATTCTTATTGTTACGACAAAGACGAAAATCGGGAACGGATGACGGGACGAAGACCAAATCATTTACGACCGTAACAATAAGAAATTTCTTATTATTACGGCAAATCGATATTGTGACGATGTGAAATAAAAAGTGACATAACATAATACAAGCGGGCGAAGGCGAAAAGTTCTAATAATAAAAATTTAACTCAAAGTAATTTTGATAACTTATGACACATGCGACACAACCAATATTTGGTATTCGTGTTTTATTTTATTCCGGGTGAAACCATTCAGGCATCCATCTCAGACTACGGATGCCGCAGTGTGGACATGCCTGCAACAAACTGTGCAGTGGTTAAATTCTGCATTTTTTTTCCTTCAAGGATCAACACGCATTTTGAGTTCCTTCGGAGTTCCGTCCTTCGGGGTAAAACTGCTTTACTCGACTTATGTAAATGTTTTTGTCAAAGATTTGTGTCGGCAAGTCACTTGCCTCAGTTTGAGTTATGTTTTCTGTAACGATTTTATTGCCACCAATAAGAACAAGCGATACTTCTACATTTGTTCTAAGTATCCTATTGAGCATAAAATGTTAAAAAGTTGCAAAAAAGGTTAATGATAAAATATCTTATGCTTGGTAAATCTCTAACGCGAGATTTGCCGTAATAATAAGTGCCGTATTAACAATAAGAAAATTCTTATTGTTACGGTCGTAAATGATTCGGTCTCTGTCCCGTCATCCGTTCCCGGTTTTCGTCTTTGCCGTAACAATAAGAATTTCTTATTGTTACGATTTTGCAGTAATCGTATCCTGTGCCTTGCAAATATAGTAAGTCTGAAACGCCATAAATCTTAACTAGAATGATCAGTTCACAGTTGTCTTTACTTGGTACAGGCATTGCAGTAGGTAGGTTAAACCTGGTCATCACAGAAAACAAGTTTGAAAAGTTTCTTGTAGTTGAGTATTCCAGTGCAAATACAGGATTCAAAATTAATCATCATAGGAGCAATGCCTTGAAGATACTTGAAACTTATTCAATTTAAAAATCAATCTTGGAAATTTGCATTAATATTCCTTAATGTCAAAGAAAAAAGACACATACTAGCAGGCAAATGTTTTCATTGTCTACAGATTCTTCCAGGGCCTTTGTATAGGTCAAAGTGTACTTTTGAAAACCAAAAAGCAGTTTATTTTTTATGACTGAAGTCAAGTTTTTTTACATATAAAATTAGTTTCCATTTTCCTTCAAAAGTTTATTTTTCCTTTTTGTAAAATTCTGCAACTATAGTCAAATAATTAAAAACACTTTCAACACTAAGTGATAAGTATAAGTAAAGTTTGTTGTCTCATTATATTACTTGAATGATACATTGTACTTCATTTTTACTGACGCTGCTATTAACTAAGGGAGCAACCATTAGATTTTTATGGGGGGTGGGCATGGATTTTTCTTCATCTTGCCTTTTTATTTTCGGAAAATGTACACTTTTTGTGGATAGAAATAATATGGTTGCTCCATAATGCCACACTAGCTTTTCCATCATTTATGCTAAGTCTTTGAGAAATTGAAAAACTTGAAAAAGCATTAAAACTGGCTAATTCAAGAAATGATTAATACATGTGACGTTGATGTGAAATACTGTCATCCAAATGGCCTATGGAAATGTGTTATGTATATATATGTTTCAAATCTGCTTCAGAATTTAAACAACTGCCCCTTTCTGGATCTAGAACATAAATGACAAAAGAACAAAAATAATATTTGAAAAAGATTTGTGGCTACGAAAAAGCATAAATGTAATGCTTTTTGTTCGACAGAAACGAAAAATCCAAATGTGTGTATTCTCTTCAATGCATGAACAAATGCGTTAGTGATTGTAAATTTTACACTGTAATTATTAAAAATGAATGTAAATAATTTTTCATATGTAATATTTTAAACAAAGGTATTTTACTTTTACTTATATAAACCACCATCGTGATAAACTTTTTTGATAGAGTTATGATCATATATATCTGATGGCCCTCCCCCTTTTTTCTAAATAAACCTCTATGTTAGTGATTAACAAATCTGATAATTTCATGTTAAATGACGTATTGAAAAAATGTCTACTTCTAGTTTAAGATTATGCAAAAATTTAATAGTAAAATTGCAATAGTTCTGAACTTTTGTAAAAACAATTTTATTTGTAATTCACAAAGTTGTTTGGGGTACATGTCATTTTGTCCAAATTTTACCCCTTATGTTTAGTTTATGCTGATTTCCTTTTAAATATTAAAAAAGATATGATATTTCTTGCACATTTTATCAAATTTAACATTTAAAAGCTCATGGAATTTTCTAGATAAAAAACTTTTAGGTGTCAAAATGACACAAAAACCCTCCCCCTTTTCAAAGGTATATATATAATCGAGAAAGTTTATCTTTTACTTCGAATTGGCATGAAAATCGATACAAATATAGTCAAATATCAAGTCTAATTGGTTTGGTCGGTTTTGGTACCTCAAATATCTCTTCAATCGTAAGAAAATTGTGTTGATGCAAAAAGTTCAAAAAACACATGTTGACCTTTGACCTTGTTTTATGAAAATTTGCACCAATTTAGGTTTTGACGACCAATCTAATTTTGAAGAAGAGACAATAAGAAATCGAAAGAGGTATGATATAGCTGTATGTTATTCATGACGATTAAACTTTTTGAAATGTGGTCTTGGTCACCGGCCTAAAATATTATAAGAGGAGGTCTGATAGCTGTTTTGCAGGTTTTTGAATTTCATAATTAGGGCCTAGGAAGTAAAATCCAAAAAGTTTTAATTTAGTCCATCTGTTTGTCTGTCCATCTTCCAATTTTGGTGAATGCTGAAATTCAAAAACTCCAATGGATATAGATCTGAAAAATCACAGTGATTAATAGTATCAGAATAAGATTTAGACCCTTCTAAACTTTAGTATTCTATATTAATAGTTATGTTGTGTACAGTTATTCTATGTCATAATGCATTTCACCTGTACTAGTGCAATTTTATGGCCCGACCACGTATGTGGTTCTGACATATAGTTTTACCCTTGTCTGTATGTCCTTTGTCCGTACATCTGTATGTCCATAACAATTTGGTTAAGTTTTTGGTTAAGGTTCATTACTCGGATACTAGAGGTTTGGAGTCAATGATATTTCACCACTAGATGAATCTTTGTTAGGGCTACACCACCCACTAGAAATTAGGTCACTGTGACCTATATTATACACATGAATGACTTTGGTCAAGTTATTTGGTTAAGGTCTATAACATGAATACGACATGTTAGGGGTCAATGATATTTCACCTCTGAATGTGTCTTGGGTAACATGGCACCACCCACTGGAAATTATGTAACTGCGATCTACATTTTATTCATGAATGACTTTGGTTTAGTTCTTGGTTATAAAGGTCCATAACTTGGATACTACATGTTAGTGTCAATTATATTTTACCACTAGATGTTCGTTTGGTAACACAACACCACCCACTACTTGCACTAGAAATTAGGTCACTGAAATCTATATTTTACGCATAAGCATCTTAGGTTTAGGTCCATTTCCTAAGCAATACATGTTGGGGGGCAGTATTTCTAGAAGAGGAGGTCCATCATGTTGCTCATAGACACATTTTCTAGTTGAATTATTTTTAGGAAAATTATCACTACTTAGGTGTGAGATTTATCAATATTTGATTTTGCTGATCACTGATTTATTTCCCCTTCAGAATCAAACCCTTTTGCGCTGCATTAATACACACAAAATATAACATTATTTGAATGTTGACATAGTGATAATAGAGGGAGAGGACTTCATAAATACTATGTACTTGTGTCAAATTCCCATTTGAAATATATTTCAAATAAAATATGTTTAAACTAAGTGATAATAGAGTATTTATCTGACCTTTGATAGTGTTCGGGTCCGTTGGGCTGTCCGTCCCAAATCTCATTTTTCGAAGTTCCCACTTACTGACAAATGCCACATCAATCATACTGGTATGGTAGGTGCATCTAGTGATGATAATCACATTTCATTCTTCGGATGCTGGATGTGACCTATATTTTCCACATGAATGATCATGTACAGAAAAATGGTTAAAGTCTATTCCCGCTTACTGACATTAGTGCC
Source organism: Arcuatula senhousia (assembly GCA_963971305.1). Classification (NCBI taxonomy): domain Eukaryota; kingdom Metazoa; phylum Mollusca; class Bivalvia; order Mytilida; family Mytilidae; genus Arcuatula; species Arcuatula senhousia. Next base: position 46,294,050 of record OZ020311.1, read on the forward strand.
ACATCAACCATTTGTGGTATGGTTTGTGCACCTAGTGATGCTAAGCACAATTCATGCTTCGGATGCTGGCTGTGACCTATATTTTCTGCATGAATGACCACTTTTAGAATGGTTTAAGTCCATACCTTCTTACTGACAAGTGCTGTGATAGCAACCATATTGGTATGGTAGGTGAACCTAATGATGCTTAGCATGCTGCATGTTTCGGATGCTGGATGTGACCTATATTTTCTGCATGGATGGCCTCATAAAGAAGACTGGTTTAAGTCCATTCCAACTTACTGATATGTGCCACATCTACTATATTATTATGGCACCTTAGTGATGCTAAGCACAATGCATGCTTTGGATGCTGGCTGTGACCTATATTTCCCGCATGAATGACCACTTATAGAAGAATGGTTAAGTTAAAGTCCATTCCTTCTGACTGACAAGTGCCTTAATAGCAACCATGTTGATGCTTTAGTGATTGTGCAAAAAAAATAAATGTTGCGAGATGGGACATTATGTCTTTTGGAAATATTCTTGTTTTGTGTATATATTAAAAGCAATTGAAATACAAGGATGAATCTATTCATCTTAAAGACTGTGTCTACATGCTACAATTTGGAACCAATAACAGTTACATGGTCTAGATACTAGTTATAACTTATTGCCAGTCATAACTCAAATTAATATCTTGATATTTTTTTCTATTTTTAGACAACATATCATCAGCACATCACATTTTGTACAGACAGGACTACACATACTACAGGTTTTCATGAGCTACTTACTGATGTTGGTGTTCATGACATACAACGTCTGGTTGTGTTTAGCAGTCATCTTAGGAGCAGGAACAGGGTACTTCATGTTTGGATGGAAGCGGGCGGTTGTTGTGGACGTTAATGAACATTGTCATTAGTGATGGAACTTTGTTTTACTTTTGGTGTCATGAGGTGCTGGTTAGAACTGGCTCTGTGTAGGGTTACAAGTGTACCGGTAATAAGATTTCTCACCTGAATGTTTTTAAGGATAAGAATCCTTTATGTGTTTTAATGTCTTTCATTGTATGTTAAATCATTTTAGCAAATCAAATTGAAAAATTTGAATGCAAAGAATTGTTTTGTTAAAAAAAAGTATTGTATACACATACTTGTTTGAACAATTCATCAATATAAAATATATAGATATTGCCTTTCAGACACAGGTTGAATCAGAAAAAATGAAAACCGAAAGAGAAGGCAGATCAGGATCAGATCCTATTCTGGCCTCTTTTAATTTCATCAAACCAGATGGACTAAAAAATGGCAGCTCTTTTTGAAGTCTTTTTTTAATAAATACATAAATACTTTTATGGTCAACATATTGTATTATGGACCATGTTCAGTTTATTTTGGGGGGTTTTGAAACTAAGATCAGAAAGCAAATTCATTAAGTTAATTTGTTAATATACCTTTTGGTTAATTTGTGATTTTGTTCCTATTTCAATTATAAAGTGCTACACATAAGATGGAGTAAAGTATTATATTTAAATTTATCAGGGTGCTATATGTATAGAATTTTAGGTTGATAAATTATACATTATGTTAATAGATGTACATATGATTCATTTTAGATCTATGATTATTTTATGAAGACCAATGCAAATTGCTACATGTAATATGGTTTAACACTAAAAACATACTAATTAAGATTAGTATGGTTTAATTGAATATATACCTCTAACTTTAAAAGCTATATTTTTATTAATATGAGTGACATACTGTAAACCGACTTGTTTTTATGGAGGTATAGAAATTCACGAAAATATTGTTTGAATAAAATCATTTTACGTTTTTATATAACTGGAGTTAAGAAGAATATTAAAAAATAAATATCTGTGAAATTGCCCTCTTACATAAAATACAAATAAAGTAGTTGCAATTTTAATTTGGTTACAGTTCCTTACTTTGGGATTCTTCATTTAATGATATATATCATTTTGATTTAATATTTTGTACTTCATACAACAAAATAAGTTGTTAATCCACAGCAATTTAGTTTGTGATAATTATTATTTTCAAGGAAAATGATTTCTTCATTAAATGATATATAAGTTTGATTTAATCTTGTGTACTTCACAAAATAAGTTGTTAATTTACAGCAATAGAGTGTGTGACAAACATTTTGTGATAATTATTATTTTCAAGGAAAATGCCAAACATGTGATAAAAATGTAGAAATGTTTTTAGATAAAGTATTTATATATTTTAGATATTATACAATCTAGAGATATATTATATCACCTGTACATATTATAAACACATTTCTTTTCAATTGGGTTAATAAGAGGGACCAATCATACTTCATGTTATATCCTGCTCCAGTATAAATGCAGGACTTTTTATTTGGTTGTCTCTAGTTGTTCATAAGTTTCTTGTGCAAATTTTTAGACAATTTCATATGTTCCTTGTGCAAATTTTAAGACACAACATGTTAGTAATATTGGAAACTAACAATTAAATTACATCAAGTATTGAATTATTTTATGGTATTTTCATTTTGCTATTGATACTAGAATTTTTTTTAATAAGGCTGGCTGAACCACTGTGGTATTTTTATCAAAATTTTCTCAAATGAATAATTGTGCAAGTTTTTAGACATAACATGCTGGTTATTATGAAAGCAATGAATATATAACATCCAGTTTTGAACTATTTTATGGTATTTTCAATTTGCTATTGATACTATTTTAAGGCTTGTTGTACCACTGTGGTATTTTTGAATCAAAATTATCTCAAATGAATACTTGTTTAAAATTTTTGTCATAAAAAAAATATGATATCTGATTTTAAGTTTAAGTGCTTTCCATTAAAGTATAATACTTTACATTGTACGCTTGGATATATTTTTAAAGTGCTCTCCATCAAAGTATAATACTATACATTGTACGCTTTGTAAAGTTGTATTTATTTAAGATTTGAACACTGTACATTACTATAGTACTATAGTACATGTAGTGATAAGGCATTATCTCATCTATGTAAATGTCCATGAATAATTTCAATAATTTTGTTAACATTATTTGAAACATATTTATTAAGTATAAGCTGATATTTTTAATTAGAAAATTTGACAGATAATTGAAGATTTCAAAAATATTTATCCAAAAGCAATACTAATTGTTCATTGTTTCTTCCTTGGGCTTTTCCATTTTATATTTACATATGGTAATAGGACTTTATTTTCTTCAAATCTACCAACAGATTTTGACTTATAACTCTGACATAATGTAGAATTTTTTATTCAAATTCACCATAAAATTGTCAAAATTGATTTAAAAATCTATATCATAGACTTAATTGGATCGTCCCTATTTATCAGTAATGTTCATAAGTTAGTTGTTACATTGTAGGATTGTATATTGAAATAATATGAGATCAGATCTTAGTTATGATGTCACAAATTAACAATTAAAAATACATGTTAAAGATATATGAAATAAATATATTTTGTTAATCACTTGATTTATCTGTTATTGTTTGTTATGTATTGAAAAGAAAGACACATGGAGTTCATATGTATGACACAAAATTACAATTTAGACCATGGAAGTAATACAAAATACAAATGACAACAAAGTTCCAGACAATAAATTTTGCTACGCCTGATGCGCGTTTCGTCTATTCAAGACTCATCAGAGGTGCTCTACCAAAAATATTGAAAATGCCAAACACTATATGATTATGAAGAGCATAGATCAGTAAAACCCAAAATACCAAACTGGGGAAACAAATTATTACTAAGATGATCAACTTATGTCTGGGGTAGGAACTGTTTGTATTGTTGCTCTTCATTGTAAAGATACATGGATGCAAAACATGCACTTCAGTGCAAATTAAGGACGACCCTAGCAATGTCATTAGATTGAGTTTTTTTCACTTTCTTGACAGGAGTTCTGGTTATTTTAACATTGAGTTTTTATGAAAATTTATTGCAAGAAGATTTTTTCACTGAGGCAAAGCTTGCACTTCAATGCAAGTTTAGGATGTCTATAACATGGTCTTGCATGTTTAAGTTTGGATTGATGTTATTTTTTTTTTCAGAAATACCATTTGTCTTTCATGAGAGGCATTCTGATTATTTTAACATTGTCCTCTGTGTTTTTAAAAGGTTCCTTGAAAGAGGAATTTTCCAACAAAGGTCTCATTTTTTGTGCAAGTATTCAATTTCAACTGTCTTGCTCACCTACTTAATGCAAACATGTAAATGATATTTGGCATACAGCACCCTTTATAAGATTAAGTACATATACAGCTGCAAACTAAAACTATTTGTCCTCAATTGTCTTATAGTTTTGTCATTGTGTACAGAAAAGCCACTATTATTGATAAGTTTTATAGCAGGTCTTAGTCAGGAGACTTGATAGAAACAAAAAGACACTTCAATTAAATTGATATTTCAGCAATTTTTTTTCTGTATTGAAGATAAAGGTAATAACAAAACAACCAGATTGGGAGGCATCAATCCCAAATGTCCCAGAAGGTTCAGAGATATTGGGAGGATCAATCCCAAATGTCCCAGAAGGTTCAGAGATATTGGGAGGATCAATCCCAAATGTCCCAGAAGGTTCAGAGATATTGGGAGGATCAATCCCAAATGTCCCAGAAGGTTCAGAGATAATGGGAGGATCAATCCCAAATATCCCAGAAGGTTCAGAGATAATGGGAGGATCAATCCCAAATGTCCCAGAAGGTTCAGAGATATTGGGAGGATCAATCCCAAATGTCCCAGAAGGTTCAGAGATAATGGGAGGATCAATCCCAAATGTCCCAGAAGGTTCAGAGATATTGGGAGGATCAATCCCAAATGTCCCAGAAGGTTCAGAGATATTTGGAGGATCAATCCCAAATGTCCCAGAAGGTTCAGAGATATTTGGAGGATCAATCCCAAATGTCCCAGAAGGTTCAGAGATATTGGGAGGATCAATCCCAAATGTCCCAGAAGGTTCAGAGATATATTTGTTTGCACAATCTTACATAAAACAGTGAAATGTGGATAAAATTTGGAGAAAAAAACTTCACCTATAAAAAGTTTAATCAAGCTGCACTCTAAAACACTTGATTCATTTTCCAATAGTAATAGCATATTGTGTAAAATACTACAAATTGTTGAGAAATCAACAGGACCACTACCTTTTTAAAACAATATTCTAAAAATCTTAGATGTGGAAAGTGAACACAAAATATTTTCTTCCACAAGGTTTTTGACAGAAAGGACAAATTAAACTATCCTTATTTTTTTTTAAATACCACCCTAGTTACATCTATGTGTGTTCATAAGCTTCTCATAGAAATTGTTACAAAATGTATGAGATAAACAGTATAACAGTTAAGCCTCACAATCCTTTCAAGAAGGGAAGTAGATGTGGGCTAAATGGGGACAGCTTGGATATAGGCTAAATGTAGATAACAGAACTTGGATATAAGCTAAATGGAGACATTAGAACTTTTACATAAGCTAAAGGGGGGCATCAGGACTTGGATATAAGCTTAATGGAGGCATCAGAACCTGGATATAAGCTAAATGGAGGCATTAGAACATTTACATAAGCTAAATGGAGGCATCAGGACTTGGATATAAGCTTAATGGAGGCATCAGAACTTGGTTATAAGCTTAAAGGAGGCATCAGAACTTGGATATGAGGTAAATGGAGGCATGAGAACTCAGACTTGTAGTACCTGGAAAATATTTTCTTCTAAATATGGGTATAATATCAAATATAAAGCATTGTGGTCATTTTTATTTTACACAAGAGCTATCCAAGTATTGCATTAGTATTGCATTATTCTATTGCAGTACGATTTTGATGATAATTTATTTGAAAATGTGAACAGAAATAAAAGGAAAGCAATGACAGGCAAAGTATTAAACCAAACAAAACTAAACTTCTTTTAAACTATTAAAAAAATCAATAGACGCAGCCACGAATTTCCCTTTTTAATAACCAAAGAAACTAAATATAAACTGGATATGAAGTACATGTGTTAGCTGATAAAACACAATGCACTTTGATACATTCTCTCATTTTAAAAGTTTCAAAATATCTATAAAAAAAAACCCAAACAAAAAAAAACACGAAATAATTGTGTGAGCCATTGCAATATCAGTATACCCCCAATGAAATATGACAAAGGACCAACTAAGTCGCTAATTATGGAACCTGTAGTACATGACAGACCTTAATTTAATTCCGTAGATAAAAGTCATTTACCAAATTTCAAGTCGCTAGTATAAATGATTGCTGAGAAAACTGTTTTGAAAGTTTTTTTCATATAAGGATATAGTTATCCCTCAAGGAGCCTCACTCGGCATCCTGAAAAGAAGTTCTTATAAAAATAATCCTTTATTTTCTAATAAAGCAAAGGTCTTAGATGTAAAGAAAAGATACTTTAGGTATAAATTTTACCTTCTTAATTTGAAATATATTATTCAATCAAGAAATTCCTCTTGAATTATCAATAAATATAAAAAAATAAGTGCACATTGCGGAGGAATGCAAAATAAGATTGGAAGGAACATCTGGGTTAAGAATTTTTCTTAACCCCCTCCCCCTTTTTCCTTTTCCGGCCTACACCTTACAGAAAAAGTTGTTTCGCGTTAATCTTTGTATTAAAGTAAAGAGTATTATTTTTCCGTGTCTAGAATGTCTTCCATTAACGCCCAAAGATGAAAGTGCTTTTTTGTTCGCATTGCACGTATTCAAAGAACACCTTTATTATTGAACTGCATACCATGAACGGCTCGGGTCCAAAACGATACCAAAGCATACTTACCTGGTACAGGAGGCACCGTGGTCATGATGGCGGTCCTCCCAGATCGAGGCCTTTTCATTGCACTCCGATTGGGCTGAAGTCTGCGATTGCCTCAAATGTAGGCAACTCGGGTACGCAATTTTTTAGTGTGTGGGACTGCGTTCGCGCTATCCCGCGTCTATAATTTCAAATGTTTAAAGTCAGAAAATCCCACCCAAAAAGGAAAAAGAGAGAAGTTTTCTCTTTTTTGGAAAAGATAGCGCTACACTTGGCAACCTACTGTCGTTAAAATCAAACTTATTTTCAAAAGAAACATTATTATCTGGGCACGAAAAGTTAGAGGAATAATAGGGTAATCTTTTTCAGAAAGTATAAACTTTGTATCTCAGTAGGCGTTTGGATATTTAATAAAAAACCAAAAATTTGGGAACCGGGTAAATATGTGTAGGCTTTACAATGCACCCGCGTCGGAATGTTTTATATTGAAATGAACCTACGCGACTGTTCTTTGCATTTTCTTTGTTCAAAAGTATTCGTAGTGCACATAAGATGAGCTTTTGTTATAATATTCTATTTCTATAAATCTGTGGGGGAAAAATCGGAGAAAAACTGACGTTTTGTTGGTTTTCGGTGTTATATCCCAGTAAACCCGAGTTGCATACCTACTATATTTTAATAGAATGTTGGCGTACATAGATATTTGTGAATGTTGAGTGTGTCTTTGTATGTATAAACTTTGTTATTATTGTTATGTAATAATGTTATTTTATAAATAAAATGGTTGAAATCGTAGAGATTTTTTTTTCTCAAATTTGTTGCGTATAGGTCTTCATTGGTTTGCGGAACGGTCTTAATTCAACGTATTGCCAACGTATATCGTTTAGAGTTACCGGTCCTGTCATGAAACAGTCATGTTGCGTTACACCTTACAGAAAAAGTTGTTTCGCGTTAATCTTTGTATTAAAGTAAAGAGTATTATTTTTCCGTGTCTAGAATGTCTTCCATTAACGCCCAAAGATGAAAGTGCTTTTTTGTTCGCATTGCACGTATTCAAAGAACACCTTTATTATTGAACTGCATACCATGAACGGCTCGGGTCCAAAACGATACCAAAGCATACTTACCTGGTACAGGAGGCACCGTGGTCATGATGGCGGTCCTCCCAGATCGAGGCCTTTTCATTGCACTCCGATTGGGCTGAAGTCTGCGATTGCCTCAAATGTAGGCAACTCGGGTACGCAATTTTTTAGTGTGTGGGACTGCGTTCGCGCTATCCCGCGTCTATAATTTCAAATGTTTAAAGTCAGAAAATCCCACCCAAAAAGGAAAAAGAGAGAAGTTTTCTCTTTTTTGGAAAAGATAGCGCTACACTTGGCAACCTACTGTCGTTAAAATCAAACTTATTTTCAAAAGAAACATTATTATCTGGGCACGAAAAGTTAGAGGAATAATAGGGTAATCTTTTTCAGAAAGTATAAACTTTGTATCTCAGTAGGCGTTTGGATATTTAATAAAAAACCAAAAATTTGGGAACCGGGTAAATATGTGTAGGCTTTACAATGCACCCGCGTCGGAATGTTTTATATTGAAATGAACCTACGCGACTGTTCTTTGCATTTTCTTTGTTCAAAAGTATTCGTAGTGCACATAAGATGAGCTTTTGTTATAATATTCTATTTCTATAAATCTGTGGGGGAAAAATCGGAGAAAAACTGACGTTTTGTTGGTTTTCGGTGTTATATCCCAGTAAACCCGAGTTGCATACCTACTATATTTTAATAGAATGTTGGCGTACATAGATATTTGTGAATGTTGAGTGTGTCTTTGTATGTATAAACTTTGTTATTATTGTTATGTAATAATGTTATTTTATAAATAAAATGGTTGAAATCGTAGAGATTTTTTTTTCTCAAATTTGTTGCGTATAGGTCTTCATTGGTTTGCGGAACGGTCTTAATTCAACGTATTGCCAACGTATATCGTTTAGAGTTACCGGTCCTGTCATGAAACAGTCATGTTGCGTTACACCTTACAGAAAAAGTTGTTTCGCGTTAATCTTTGTATTAAAGTAAAGAGTATTATTTTTCCGTGTCTAGAATGTCTTCCATTAACGCCCAAAGATGAAAGTGCTTTTTTGTTCGCATTGCACGTATTCAAAGAACACCTTTATTATTGAACTGCATACCATGAACGGCTCGGGTCCAAAACGATACCAAAGCATACTTACCTGGTACAGGAGGCACCGTGGTCATGATGGCGGTCCTCCCAGATCGAGGCCTTTTCATTGCACTCCGATTGGGCTGAAGTCTGCGATTGCCTCAAATGTAGGCAACTCGGGTACGCAATTTTTTAGTGTGTGGGACTGCGTTCGCGCTATCCCGCGTCTATAATTTCAAATGTTTAAAGTCAGAAAATCCCACCCAAAAAGGAAAAAGAGAGAAGTTTTCTCTTTTTTGGAAAAGATAGCGCTACACTTGGCAACCTACTGTCGTTAAAATCAAACTTATTTTCAAAAGAAACATTATTATCTGGGCACGAAAAGTTAGAGGAATAATAGGGTAATCTTTTTCAGAAAGTATAAACTTTGTATCTCAGTAGGCGTTTGGATATTTAATAAAAAACCAAAAATTTGGGAACCGGGTAAATATGTGTAGGCTTTACAATGCACCCGCGTCGGAATGTTTTATATTGAAATGAACCTACGCGACTGTTCTTTGCATTTTCTTTGTTCAAAAGTATTCGTAGTGCACATAAGATGAGCTTTTGTTATAATATTCTATTTCTATAAATCTGTGGGGGAAAAATCGGAGAAAAACTGACGTTTTGTTGGTTTTCGGTGTTATATCCCAGTAAACCCGAGTTGCATACCTACTATATTTTAATAGAATGTTGGCGTACATAGATATTTGTGAATGTTGAGTGTGTCTTTGTATGTATAAACTTTGTTATTATTGTTATGTAATAATGTTATTTTATAAATAAAATGGTTGAAATCGTAGAGATTTTTTTTTCTCAAATTTGTTGCGTATAGGTCTTCATTGGTTTGCGGAACGGTCTTAATTCAACGTATTGCCAACGTATATCGTTTAGAGTTACCGGTCCTGTCATGAAACAGTCATGTTGCGTTACACCTTACAGAAAAAGTTGTTTCGCGTTAATCTTTGTATTAAAGTAAAGAGTATTATTTTTCCGTGTCTAGAATGTCTTCCATTAACGCCCAAAGATGAAAGTGCTTTTTTGTTCGCATTGCACGTATTCAAAGAACACCTTTATTATTGAACTGCATACCATGAACGGCTCGGGTCCAAAACGATACCAAAGCATACTTACCTGGTACAGGAGGCACCGTGGTCATGATGGCGGTCCTCCCAGATCGAGGCCTTTTCATTGCACTCCGATTGGGCTGAAGTCTGCGATTGCCTCAAATGTAGGCAACTCGGGTACGCAATTTTTTAGTGTGTGGGACTGCGTTCGCGCTATCCCGCGTCTATAATTTCAAATGTTTAAAGTCAGAAAATCCCACCCAAAAAGGAAAAAGAGAGAAGTTTTCTCTTTTTTGGAAAAGATAGCGCTACACTTGGCAACCTACTGTCGTTAAAATCAAACTTATTTTCAAAAGAAACATTATTATCTGGGCACGAAAAGTTAGAGGAATAATAGGGTAATCTTTTTCAGAAAGTATAAACTTTGTATCTCAGTAGGCGTTTGGATATTTAATAAAAAACCAAAAATTTGGGAACCGGGTAAATATGTGTAGGCTTTACAATGCACCCGCGTCGGAATGTTTTATATTGAAATGAACCTACGCGACTGTTCTTTGCATTTTCTTTGTTCAAAAGTATTCGTAGTGCACATAAGATGAGCTTTTGTTATAATATTCTATTTCTATAAATCTGTGGGGGAAAAATCGGAGAAAAACTGACGTTTTGTTGGTTTTCGGTGTTATATCCCAGTAAACCCGAGTTGCATACCTACTATATTTTAATAGAATGTTGGCGTACATAGATATTTGTGAATGTTGAGTGTGTCTTTGTATGTATAAACTTTGTTATTATTGTTATGTAATAATGTTATTTTATAAATAAAATGGTTGAAATCGTAGAGATTTTTTTTTCTCAAATTTGTTGCGTATAGGTCTTCATTGGTTTGCGGAACGGTCTTAATTCAACGTATTGCCAACGTATATCGTTTAGAGTTACCGGTCCTGTCATGAAACAGTCATGTTGCGTTACACCTTACAGAAAAAGTTGTTTCGCGTTAATCTTTGTATTAAAGTAAAGAGTATTATTTTTCCGTGTCTAGAATGTCTTCCATTAACGCCCAAAGATGAAAGTGCTTTTTTGTTCGCATTGCACGTATTCAAAGAACACCTTTATTATTGAACTGCATACCATGAACGGCTCGGGTCCAAAACGATACCAAAGCATACTTACCTGGTACAGGAGGCACCGTGGTCATGATGGCGGTCCTCCCAGATCGAGGCCTTTTCATTGCACTCCGATTGGGCTGAAGTCTGCGATTGCCTCAAATGTAGGCAACTCGGGTACGCAATTTTTTAGTGTGTGGGACTGCGTTCGCGCTATCCCGCGTCTATAATTTCAAATGTTTAAAGTCAGAAAATCCCACCCAAAAAGGAAAAAGAGAGAAGTTTTCTCTTTTTTGGAAAAGATAGCGCTACACTTGGCAACCTACTGTCGTTAAAATCAAACTTATTTTCAAAAGAAACATTATTATCTGGGCACGAAAAGTTAGAGGAATAATAGGGTAATCTTTTTCAGAAAGTATAAACTTTGTATCTCAGTAGGCGTTTGGATATTTAATAAAAAACCAAAAATTTGGGAACCGGGTAAATATGTGTAGGCTTTACAATGCACCCGCGTCGGAATGTTTTATATTGAAATGAACCTACGCGACTGTTCTTTGCATTTTCTTTGTTCAAAAGTATTCGTAGTGCACATAAGATGAGCTTTTGTTATAATATTCTATTTCTATAAATCTGTGGGGGAAAAATCGGAGAAAAACTGACGTTTTGTTGGTTTTCGGTGTTATATCCCAGTAAACCCGAGTTGCATACCTACTATATTTTAATAGAATGTTGGCGTACATAGATATTTGTGAATGTTGAGTGTGTCTTTGTATGTATAAACTTTGTTATTATTGTTATGTAATAATGTTATTTTATAAATAAAATGGTTGAAATCGTAGAGATTTTTTTTTCTCAAATTTGTTGCGTATAGGTCTTCATTGGTTTGCGGAACGGTCTTAATTCAACGTATTGCCAACGTATATCGTTTAGAGTTACCGGTCCTGTCATGAAACAGTCATGTTGCGTTACACCTTACAGAAAAAGTTGTTTCGCGTTAATCTTTGTATTAAAGTAAAGAGTATTATTTTTCCGTGTCTAGAATGTCTTCCATTAACGCCCAAAGATGAAAGTGCTTTTTTGTTCGCATTGCACGTATTCAAAGAACACCTTTATTATTGAACTGCATACCATGAACGGCTCGGGTCCAAAACGATACCAAAGCATACTTACCTGGTACAGGAGGCACCGTGGTCATGATGGCGGTCCTCCCAGATCGAGGCCTTTTCATTGCACTCCGATTGGGCTGAAGTCTGCGATTGCCTCAAATGTAGGCAACTCGGGTACGCAATTTTTTAGTGTGTGGGACTGCGTTCGCGCTATCCCGCGTCTATAATTTCAAATGTTTAAAGTCAGAAAATCCCACCCAAAAAGGAAAAAGAGAGAAGTTTTCTCTTTTTTGGAAAAGATAGCGCTACACTTGGCAACCTACTGTCGTTAAAATCAAACTTATTTTCAAAAGAAACATTATTATCTGGGCACGAAAAGTTAGAGGAATAATAGGGTAATCTTTTTCAGAAAGTATAAACTTTGTATCTCAGTAGGCGTTTGGATATTTAATAAAAAACCAAAAATTTGGGAACCGGGTAAATATGTGTAGGCTTTACAATGCACCCGCGTCGGAATGTTTTATATTGAAATGAACCTACGCGACTGTTCTTTGCATTTTCTTTGTTCAAAAGTATTCGTAGTGCACATAAGATGAGCTTTTGTTATAATATTCTATTTCTATAAATCTGTGGGGGAAAAATCGGAGAAAAACTGACGTTTTGTTGGTTTTCGGTGTTATATCCCAGTAAACCCGAGTTGCATACCTACTATATTTTAATAGAATGTTGGCGTACATAGATATTTGTGAATGTTGAGTGTGTCTTTGTATGTATAAACTTTGTTATTATTGTTATGTAATAATGTTATTTTATAAATAAAATGGTTGAAATCGTAGAGATTTTTTTTTCTCAAATTTGTTGCGTATAGGTCTTCATTGGTTTGCGGAACGGTCTTAATTCAACGTATTGCCAACGTATATCGTTTAGAGTTACCGGTCCTGTCATGAAACAGTCATGTTGCGTTACACCTTACAGAAAAAGTTGTTTCGCGTTAATCTTTGTATTAAAGTAAAGAGTATTATTTTTCCGTGTCTAGAATGTCTTCCATTAACGCCCAAAGATGAAAGTGCTTTTTTGTTCGCATTGCACGTATTCAAAGAACACCTTTATTATTGAACTGCATACCATGAACGGCTCGGGTCCAAAACGATACCAAAGCATACTTACCTGGTACAGGAGGCACCGTGGTCATGATGGCGGTCCTCCCAGATCGAGGCCTTTTCATTGCACTCCGATTGGGCTGAAGTCTGCGATTGCCTCAAATGTAGGCAACTCGGGTACGCAATTTTTTAGTGTGTGGGACTGCGTTCGCGCTATCCCGCGTCTATAATTTCAAATGTTTAAAGTCAGAAAATCCCACCCAAAAAGGAAAAAGAGAGAAGTTTTCTCTTTTTTGGAAAAGATAGCGCTACACTTGGCAACCTACTGTCGTTAAAATCAAACTTATTTTCAAAAGAAACATTATTATCTGGGCACGAAAAGTTAGAGGAATAATAGGGTAATCTTTTTCAGAAAGTATAAACTTTGTATCTCAGTAGGCGTTTGGATATTTAATAAAAAACCAAAAATTTGGGAACCGGGTAAATATGTGTAGGCTTTACAATGCACCCGCGTCGGAATGTTTTATATTGAAATGAACCTACGCGACTGTTCTTTGCATTTTCTTTGTTCAAAAGTATTCGTAGTGCACATAAGATGAGCTTTTGTTATAATATTCTATTTCTATAAATCTGTGGGGGAAAAATCGGAGAAAAACTGACGTTTTGTTGGTTTTCGGTGTTATATCCCAGTAAACCCGAGTTGCATACCTACTATATTTTAATAGAATGTTGGCGTACATAGATATTTGTGAATGTTGAGTGTGTCTTTGTATGTATAAACTTTGTTATTATTGTTATGTAATAATGTTATTTTATAAATAAAATGGTTGAAATCGTAGAGATTTTTTTTTCTCAAATTTGTTGCGTATAGGTCTTCATTGGTTTGCGGAACGGTCTTAATTCAACGTATTGCCAACGTATATCGTTTAGAGTTACCGGTCCTGTCATGAAACAGTCATGTTGCGTTACACCTTACAGAAAAAGTTGTTTCGCGTTAATCTTTGTATTAAAGTAAAGAGTATTATTTTTCCGTGTCTAGAATGTCTTCCATTAACGCCCAAAGATGAAAGTGCTTTTTTGTTCGCATTGCACGTATTCAAAGAACACCTTTATTATTGAACTGCATACCATGAACGGCTCGGGTCCAAAACGATACCAAAGCATACTTACCTGGTACAGGAGGCACCGTGGTCATGATGGCGGTCCTCCCAGATCGAGGCCTTTTCATTGCACTCCGATTGGGCTGAAGTCTGCGATTGCCTCAAATGTAGGCAACTCGGGTACGCAATTTTTTAGTGTGTGGGACTGCGTTCGCGCTATCCCGCGTCTATAATTTCAAATGTTTAAAGTCAGAAAATCCCACCCAAAAAGGAAAAAGAGAGAAGTTTTCTCTTTTTTGGAAAAGATAGCGCTACACTTGGCAACCTACTGTCGTTAAAATCAAACTTATTTTCAAAAGAAACATTATTATCTGGGCACGAAAAGTTAGAGGAATAATAGGGTAATCTTTTTCAGAAAGTATAAACTTTGTATCTCAGTAGGCGTTTGGATATTTAATAAAAAACCAAAAATTTGGGAACCGGGTAAATATGTGTAGGCTTTACAATGCACCCGCGTCGGAATGTTTTATATTGAAATGAACCTACGCGACTGTTCTTTGCATTTTCTTTGTTCAAAAGTATTCGTAGTGCACATAAGATGAGCTTTTGTTATAATATTCTATTTCTATAAATCTGTGGGGGAAAAATCGGAGAAAAACTGACGTTTTGTTGGTTTTCGGTGTTATATCCCAGTAAACCCGAGTTGCATACCTACTATATTTTAATAGAATGTTGGCGTACATAGATATTTGTGAATGTTGAGTGTGTCTTTGTATGTATAAACTTTGTTATTATTGTTATGTAATAATGTTATTTTATAAATAAAATGGTTGAAATCGTAGAGATTTTTTTTTCTCAAATTTGTTGCGTATAGGTCTTCATTGGTTTGCGGAACGGTCTTAATTCAACGTATTGCCAACGTATATCGTTTAGAGTTACCGGTCCTGTCATGAAACAGTCATGTTGCGTTACACCTTACAGAAAAAGTTGTTTCGCGTTAATCTTTGTATTAAAGTAAAGAGTATTATTTTTCCGTGTCTAGAATGTCTTCCATTAACGCCCAAAGATGAAAGTGCTTTTTTGTTCGCATTGCACGTATTCAAAGAACACCTTTATTATTGAACTGCATACCATGAACGGCTCGGGTCCAAAACGATACCAAAGCATACTTACCTGGTACAGGAGGCACCGTGGTCATGATGGCGGTCCTCCCAGATCGAGGCCTTTTCATTGCACTCCGATTGGGCTGAAGTCTGCGATTGCCTCAAATGTAGGCAACTCGGGTACGCAATTTTTTAGTGTGTGGGACTGCGTTCGCGCTATCCCGCGTCTATAATTTCAAATGTTTAAAGTCAGAAAATCCCACCCAAAAAGGAAAAAGAGAGAAGTTTTCTCTTTTTTGGAAAAGATAGCGCTACACTTGGCAACCTACTGTCGTTAAAATCAAACTTATTTTCAAAAGAAACATTATTATCTGGGCACGAAAAGTTAGAGGAATAATAGGGTAATCTTTTTCAGAAAGTATAAACTTTGTATCTCAGTAGGCGTTTGGATATTTAATAAAAAACCAAAAATTTGGGAACCGGGTAAATATGTGTAGGCTTTACAATGCACCCGCGTCGGAATGTTTTATATTGAAATGAACCTACGCGACTGTTCTTTGCATTTTCTTTGTTCAAAAGTATTCGTAGTGCACATAAGATGAGCTTTTGTTATAATATTCTATTTCTATAAATCTGTGGGGGAAAAATCGGAGAAAAACTGACGTTTTGTTGGTTTTCGGTGTTATATCCCAGTAAACCCGAGTTGCATACCTACTATATTTTAATAGAATGTTGGCGTACATAGATATTTGTGAATGTTGAGTGTGTCTTTGTATGTATAAACTTTGTTATTATTGTTATGTAATAATGTTATTTTATAAATAAAATGGTTGAAATCGTAGAGATTTTTTTTTCTCAAATTTGTTGCGTATAGGTCTTCATTGGTTTGCGGAACGGTCTTAATTCAACGTATTGCCAACGTATATCGTTTAGAGTTACCGGTCCTGTCATGAAACAGTCATGTTGCGTTACACCTTACAGAAAAAGTTGTTTCGCGTTAATCTTTGTATTAAAGTAAAGAGTATTATTTTTCCGTGTCTAGAATGTCTTCCATTAACGCCCAAAGATGAAAGTGCTTTTTTGTTCGCATTGCACGTATTCAAAGAACACCTTTATTATTGAACTGCATACCATGAACGGCTCGGGTCCAAAACGATACCAAAGCATACTTACCTGGTACAGGAGGCACCGTGGTCATGATGGCGGTCCTCCCAGATCGAGGCCTTTTCATTGCACTCCGATTGGGCTGAAGTCTGCGATTGCCTCAAATGTAGGCAACTCGGGTACGCAATTTTTTAGTGTGTGGGACTGCGTTCGCGCTATCCCGCGTCTATAATTTCAAATGTTTAAAGTCAGAAAATCCCACCCAAAAAGGAAAAAGAGAGAAGTTTTCTCTTTTTTGGAAAAGATAGCGCTACACTTGGCAACCTACTGTCGTTAAAATCAAACTTATTTTCAAAAGAAACATTATTATCTGGGCACGAAAAGTTAGAGGAATAATAGGGTAATCTTTTTCAGAAAGTATAAACTTTGTATCTCAGTAGGCGTTTGGATATTTAATAAAAAACCAAAAATTTGGGAACCGGGTAAATATGTGTAGGCTTTACAATGCACCCGCGTCGGAATGTTTTATATTGAAATGAACCTACGCGACTGTTCTTTGCATTTTCTTTGTTCAAAAGTATTCGTAGTGCACATAAGATGAGCTTTTGTTATAATATTCTATTTCTATAAATCTGTGGGGGAAAAATCGGAGAAAAACTGACGTTTTGTTGGTTTTCGGTGTTATATCCCAGTAAACCCGAGTTGCATACCTACTATATTTTAATAGAATGTTGGCGTACATAGATATTTGTGAATGTTG
The DNA here is from genome assembly GCA_963971305.1 of Arcuatula senhousia. Classification (NCBI taxonomy): domain Eukaryota; kingdom Metazoa; phylum Mollusca; class Bivalvia; order Mytilida; family Mytilidae; genus Arcuatula; species Arcuatula senhousia. The sequence continues at coordinate 46,311,465 of OZ020311.1, forward strand.
AGTGTGTCTTTGTATGTATAAACTTTGTTATTATTGTTATGTAATAATGTTATTTTATAAATAAAATGGTTGAAATCGTAGAGATTTTTTTTTCTCAAATTTGTTGCGTATAGGTCTTCATTGGTTTGCGGAACGGTCTTAATTCAACGTATTGCCAACGTATATCGTTTAGAGTTACCGGTCCTGTCATGAAACAGTCATGTTGCGTTACACCTTACAGAAAAAGTTGTTTCGCGTTAATCTTTGTATTAAAGTAAAGAGTATTATTTTTCCGTGTCTAGAATGTCTTCCATTAACGCCCAAAGATGAAAGTGCTTTTTTGTTCGCATTGCACGTATTCAAAGAACACCTTTATTATTGAACTGCATACCATGAACGGCTCGGGTCCAAAACGATACCAAAGCATACTTACCTGGTACAGGAGGCACCGTGGTCATGATGGCGGTCCTCCCAGATCGAGGCCTTTTCATTGCACTCCGATTGGGCTGAAGTCTGCGATTGCCTCAAATGTAGGCAACTCGGGTACGCAATTTTTTAGTGTGTGGGACTGCGTTCGCGCTATCCCGCGTCTATAATTTCAAATGTTTAAAGTCAGAAAATCCCACCCAAAAAGGAAAAAGAGAGAAGTTTTCTCTTTTTTGGAAAAGATAGCGCTACACTTGGCAACCTACTGTCGTTAAAATCAAACTTATTTTCAAAAGAAACATTATTATCTGGGCACGAAAAGTTAGAGGAATAATAGGGTAATCTTTTTCAGAAAGTATAAACTTTGTATCTCAGTAGGCGTTTGGATATTTAATAAAAAACCAAAAATTTGGGAACCGGGTAAATATGTGTAGGCTTTACAATGCACCCGCGTCGGAATGTTTTATATTGAAATGAACCTACGCGACTGTTCTTTGCATTTTCTTTGTTCAAAAGTATTCGTAGTGCACATAAGATGAGCTTTTGTTATAATATTCTATTTCTATAAATCTGTGGGGGAAAAATCGGAGAAAAACTGACGTTTTGTTGGTTTTCGGTGTTATATCCCAGTAAACCCGAGTTGCATACCTACTATATTTTAATAGAATGTTGGCGTACATAGATATTTGTGAATGTTGAGTGTGTCTTTGTATGTATAAACTTTGTTATTATTGTTATGTAATAATGTTATTTTATAAATAAAATGGTTGAAATCGTAGAGATTTTTTTTTCTCAAATTTGTTGCGTATAGGTCTTCATTGGTTTGCGGAACGGTCTTAATTCAACGTATTGCCAACGTATATCGTTTAGAGTTACCGGTCCTGTCATGAAACAGTCATGTTGCGTTACACCTTACAGAAAAAGTTGTTTCGCGTTAATCTTTGTATTAAAGTAAAGAGTATTATTTTTCCGTGTCTAGAATGTCTTCCATTAACGCCCAAAGATGAAAGTGCTTTTTTGTTCGCATTGCACGTATTCAAAGAACACCTTTATTATTGAACTGCATACCATGAACGGCTCGGGTCCAAAACGATACCAAAGCATACTTACCTGGTACAGGAGGCACCGTGGTCATGATGGCGGTCCTCCCAGATCGAGGCCTTTTCATTGCACTCCGATTGGGCTGAAGTCTGCGATTGCCTCAAATGTAGGCAACTCGGGTACGCAATTTTTTAGTGTGTGGGACTGCGTTCGCGCTATCCCGCGTCTATAATTTCAAATGTTTAAAGTCAGAAAATCCCACCCAAAAAGGAAAAAGAGAGAAGTTTTCTCTTTTTTGGAAAAGATAGCGCTACACTTGGCAACCTACTGTCGTTAAAATCAAACTTATTTTCAAAAGAAACATTATTATCTGGGCACGAAAAGTTAGAGGAATAATAGGGTAATCTTTTTCAGAAAGTATAAACTTTGTATCTCAGTAGGCGTTTGGATATTTAATAAAAAACCAAAAATTTGGGAACCGGGTAAATATGTGTAGGCTTTACAATGCACCCGCGTCGGAATGTTTTATATTGAAATGAACCTACGCGACTGTTCTTTGCATTTTCTTTGTTCAAAAGTATTCGTAGTGCACATAAGATGAGCTTTTGTTATAATATTCTATTTCTATAAATCTGTGGGGGAAAAATCGGAGAAAAACTGACGTTTTGTTGGTTTTCGGTGTTATATCCCAGTAAACCCGAGTTGCATACCTACTATATTTTAATAGAATGTTGGCGTACATAGATATTTGTGAATGTTGAGTGTGTCTTTGTATGTATAAACTTTGTTATTATTGTTATGTAATAATGTTATTTTATAAATAAAATGGTTGAAATCGTAGAGATTTTTTTTTCTCAAATTTGTTGCGTATAGGTCTTCATTGGTTTGCGGAACGGTCTTAATTCAACGTATTGCCAACGTATATCGTTTAGAGTTACCGGTCCTGTCATGAAACAGTCATGTTGCGTTACACCTTACAGAAAAAGTTGTTTCGCGTTAATCTTTGTATTAAAGTAAAGAGTATTATTTTTCCGTGTCTAGAATGTCTTCCATTAACGCCCAAAGATGAAAGTGCTTTTTTGTTCGCATTGCACGTATTCAAAGAACACCTTTATTATTGAACTGCATACCATGAACGGCTCGGGTCCAAAACGATACCAAAGCATACTTACCTGGTACAGGAGGCACCGTGGTCATGATGGCGGTCCTCCCAGATCGAGGCCTTTTCATTGCACTCCGATTGGGCTGAAGTCTGCGATTGCCTCAAATGTAGGCAACTCGGGTACGCAATTTTTTAGTGTGTGGGACTGCGTTCGCGCTATCCCGCGTCTATAATTTCAAATGTTTAAAGTCAGAAAATCCCACCCAAAAAGGAAAAAGAGAGAAGTTTTCTCTTTTTTGGAAAAGATAGCGCTACACTTGGCAACCTACTGTCGTTAAAATCAAACTTATTTTCAAAAGAAACATTATTATCTGGGCACGAAAAGTTAGAGGAATAATAGGGTAATCTTTTTCAGAAAGTATAAACTTTGTATCTCAGTAGGCGTTTGGATATTTAATAAAAAACCAAAAATTTGGGAACCGGGTAAATATGTGTAGGCTTTACAATGCACCCGCGTCGGAATGTTTTATATTGAAATGAACCTACGCGACTGTTCTTTGCATTTTCTTTGTTCAAAAGTATTCGTAGTGCACATAAGATGAGCTTTTGTTATAATATTCTATTTCTATAAATCTGTGGGGGAAAAATCGGAGAAAAACTGACGTTTTGTTGGTTTTCGGTGTTATATCCCAGTAAACCCGAGTTGCATACCTACTATATTTTAATAGAATGTTGGCGTACATAGATATTTGTGAATGTTGAGTGTGTCTTTGTATGTATAAACTTTGTTATTATTGTTATGTAATAATGTTATTTTATAAATAAAATGGTTGAAATCGTAGAGATTTTTTTTTCTCAAATTTGTTGCGTATAGGTCTTCATTGGTTTGCGGAACGGTCTTAATTCAACGTATTGCCAACGTATATCGTTTAGAGTTACCGGTCCTGTCATGAAACAGTCATGTTGCGTTACACCTTACAGAAAAAGTTGTTTCGCGTTAATCTTTGTATTAAAGTAAAGAGTATTATTTTTCCGTGTCTAGAATGTCTTCCATTAACGCCCAAAGATGAAAGTGCTTTTTTGTTCGCATTGCACGTATTCAAAGAACACCTTTATTATTGAACTGCATACCATGAACGGCTCGGGTCCAAAACGATACCAAAGCATACTTACCTGGTACAGGAGGCACCGTGGTCATGATGGCGGTCCTCCCAGATCGAGGCCTTTTCATTGCACTCCGATTGGGCTGAAGTCTGCGATTGCCTCAAATGTAGGCAACTCGGGTACGCAATTTTTTAGTGTGTGGGACTGCGTTCGCGCTATCCCGCGTCTATAATTTCAAATGTTTAAAGTCAGAAAATCCCACCCAAAAAGGAAAAAGAGAGAAGTTTTCTCTTTTTTGGAAAAGATAGCGCTACACTTGGCAACCTACTGTCGTTAAAATCAAACTTATTTTCAAAAGAAACATTATTATCTGGGCACGAAAAGTTAGAGGAATAATAGGGTAATCTTTTTCAGAAAGTATAAACTTTGTATCTCAGTAGGCGTTTGGATATTTAATAAAAAACCAAAAATTTGGGAACCGGGTAAATATGTGTAGGCTTTACAATGCACCCGCGTCGGAATGTTTTATATTGAAATGAACCTACGCGACTGTTCTTTGCATTTTCTTTGTTCAAAAGTATTCGTAGTGCACATAAGATGAGCTTTTGTTATAATATTCTATTTCTATAAATCTGTGGGGGAAAAATCGGAGAAAAACTGACGTTTTGTTGGTTTTCGGTGTTATATCCCAGTAAACCCGAGTTGCATACCTACTATATTTTAATAGAATGTTGGCGTACATAGATATTTGTGAATGTTGAGTGTGTCTTTGTATGTATAAACTTTGTTATTATTGTTATGTAATAATGTTATTTTATAAATAAAATGGTTGAAATCGTAGAGATTTTTTTTTCTCAAATTTGTTGCGTATAGGTCTTCATTGGTTTGCGGAACGGTCTTAATTCAACGTATTGCCAACGTATATCGTTTAGAGTTACCGGTCCTGTCATGAAACAGTCATGTTGCGTTACACCTTACAGAAAAAGTTGTTTCGCGTTAATCTTTGTATTAAAGTAAAGAGTATTATTTTTCCGTGTCTAGAATGTCTTCCATTAACGCCCAAAGATGAAAGTGCTTTTTTGTTCGCATTGCACGTATTCAAAGAACACCTTTATTATTGAACTGCATACCATGAACGGCTCGGGTCCAAAACGATACCAAAGCATACTTACCTGGTACAGGAGGCACCGCGCTCATTACCGATAAGTGTCAAACCTTTTATCTAAAAGGTGTTTTACAGTTGAACGTAACAGAATGGAAATGGTAGACGAGGAGATCTTGAAGTCCAGTGTAAGGTTTACCTTTGCTGAGGCCCTGCCTGACAACCCGAGGAAGTTCCTACTGGTTTTACTGAAGAAATTGGTTAGCCCGGAGAATATTACAGCTGTTTTCCGCATGGAAGAAGGCAAGACATGGTACGCCACGGTAGATTCAGAGACAACTGCTGAAGACATCGCCGCTGCTGATTTGTCATCGCTTTCGCCACCCGTAAACGTATCCAGATGTAACAAGCGGATCGTATCTTTGAGGATAAACTGGTTGCCAACGTGGACGAAGATGAGCGCTGTCGAGCAATACTTGCTGCAGTTTGGCAGGTTATTGTCTTGTCAGCGTGAGACGTTAAAGGAGGAAGGAGTAATGTTTGCCACCGGAAACATCAAGGTCGTTATGGAGTGTAACGAGAGACAGTACGACAGACTGCCGTACAGAGATTCCATTGGCGGTAAACAATGTCTGTTTACCGTCGTCGGAAGGCCACCCAAGTGTTTGAAATGTGGAGAAGTCGGTCACAACAGGAGAAACTGTAAGAAGACCCAGGATACCACGGAGAAATCAACACCCCCTGTAGGCCAAGTGCGACAGGGGGCAGCGAGGGAAAAGGACTCATCAACACCCCCTGTAGGCCAAGTGCGACAGGGGGCCCAGAAGGAAAAGGATTCAACTGTGCAAGCAGCCCCTCCTGTAGGCCAAGTGCGACAGGAGGCTACGAGGGAGAAGACGCCTACCGTATCTTCAACTTTTAAGTCGACACCGTCTTTTATTCGTGATCTCGGATGTGATATGGACACAAGACTTAGTGACCTTAAACAAAGTGCTTCAGAGGATCAATCTGCGTCAAAAAGGCCCCGAAGTGACAGTAATGAACATTATTATAGACTCAAGCTTAGTTCCAAATTTGTAGGGAATGAAGATAGACATCTTCCGCTATTGTGTGAGCTTGAACGTGGAATAGTGAGTGAGTGAGTGAGTGAGTTGGTGTTTTACGCCCGTGCAACACTATATAGGTTATTTACAGGCGATGAACATGAAAAGGATGATAAAATGAACATGAAATGGTGATGATAAATGAAATATGGAGATGGGGTGGGAAACAAAGGACCGGTAAATTTTGAAGAACCACAGGAAAAAGGGGAGAGGTGGGTAGGGGCGGAAAATTTAGCCTATGTGGTGCACTACTGGGCGGTCCACAAAGGGGTCTTTTACGTGCATGAAGCGTGGCACTCTCCACACACGTTGGCCCACTATGGTCGGCGGTCAGGGTTTCCGTATTATAGACCTGACAACCCCCGCGGACGAGGGCTACCCTATTCAGCCACCTAGGGTACACACTTGGTCGCTCTGTGGGCTGAGCACTGACCCGACGTCAGAATCCCAAGACCCTTAGTCGCCTCTTACGACAAGCTAGGCTCTGCTGCGGGCCTATTCGCCACCCGGGCCCCGCACGGGACTGAACGTGGAATAAGTTTCAACAATCTTTATATACCGGACAATCTAATTGACAAGTTGAATTCGGAACCCAATCGTAGTAAACATCCAGAACTATTGAAACCGTTCCTATTTAGTGCACGAGGTGTTAAGTTGAACATTGTACCGGACAGATGGTATCTTCAGGATACTAAACCGTTCGGAAAACCAAACTAACTTTGAACTGTGATTGTGTCAGAACTGTGTACACATGACGTTTTTTTGTATTATATTATGTTCTTGTATGTTATTTGTGTAAATGTGTTTTTCTCAATCTTTGGATTGTTTCCCCTTTTGTTAAAGTTCTAATTTACAACCTGTTGGAAGTACCCGGATAAAATAGTGAAAATTTTAAGTGCTTATTTATCGTTGTAATCGTAAACGTTTTCCCTTTAAATTCTTTTTGAGTAGTTTTTCTATATACCTGTTTTGTTAAAGTTTTATCGTTCTAATTTCTCACCGTCAAGTTTTTCACTTGAATGATTTTCTAAAGACCTCAGGTAAACGTAAAGTATAGCTGTTTCAATCGATAAATTTTCGTCTGTTAAAGTTGATTCGTATTCACCCGTAAATGTTACCCTTTTGGTAATTATAAAACGTTTCTTTACCTTTAGTAAATCGTTTCATACTATGTTATGTTCTTTTCTCAAAAGTTAATTTTTTTCCGATCTTTATGTATTTATGGAAAAGATAATTGTTTTCTTTTTCGGTCTTTATGTAACTTTTTATTCTTTCATAAAGTTTATATTCGATCTGTATGTAGTTTTTGGTAAGGATAAGTGATTCATTTCGGTCTTTATGTAACTTTAATCTCTATTGTTTAATCGTATTATACAATGTACTGTCTGTGATAATTTGTTTTATATGAATTGTATAATATGATCTTTTTGAATAAAGTATTTGAAGTTTGAAAAAAAAAAAAAAAAAAAAAAAAGGTCCTCCCAGATCGAGGCCTTTTCATTGCACTCCGATTGGGCTGAAGTCTGCGATTGCCTCAAATGTAGGCAACTCGGGTACGCAAATTTTTAGTGTGTGGGACTGCGTTCGCGCTATCCCGCGTCTATAATTTCAAATGTTTAAAGTCAGAAAATCCCACCCAAAAAGGAAAAAGAGAGAAGTTTTCTCTTTTTTGGAAAAGATAGCGCTACACTTGGCAACCTACTGTCGTTAAAATCAAACTTATTTTCAAAAGAAACATTATTATCTGGGCACGAAAAGTTAGAGGAATAATAGGGTCATCTTTTTCAGAAAGTATAAACTTTGTATCTCAGTAGGCGTTTGGATATTTAATAAAAACCAAAAATTTGGGAACCGGGTAAATATGTGTAGGCTTTTCAATGCACCCGCGTCGGAATGTTTTATATTGAAATGAACCTACGCGACTGTTCTTTTCGTTTTCTTTGTTCAAAAGTATTGGTAGTGCACATAAGATGAGCTTTTGTTATAATATTCTATTTCTATAAATCTGTGGGGAAAAAATCGGAGAAAAACTGACGTTTTGTTGGTTTTCGGTGTTATATCGCAGTAAACCCGAGTTGCATACCTACTATATTTTAATAGAATGTTGGCGTACATAGATATTTGTGAATGTTGAGTGTGTCTTTGTATGTATAAACTTTGTTATTATTGTTATGTAATAATGTTATTTTATAAATAAAATGGTTGAAATCGTAGAGATTTTTTTTCTCAAATTTGTTGCGTATAGGTCTTCATTGGTTTGCGGAACGGTCTTAATTCAACGTATTGCCAACGTATATCGTTTAGAGTTACCGGTCCTGTCATAAAACAGTCATGTTGCGTTACACCTTACAGAAAAAGTTGTTTCGCGTTAATCTTTGTATTAAAGTAAAGAGTATTATTTTTCCGTGTCTAGAATGTCTTCCATTAACGCCCAAAGATGAAAGTGCTTTTTTGTTCGCATTGCACGTATTCAAAGAACACCTTTATTATTGAACTGCATACCATGAACGGCTCGGGTCCAAAACGATACCAAAGCATACTTACCTGGTACAGGAGGCACCGTGGTCATGATGGCGGTCCTCCCAGATCACTTGTGATCTGTTGATCAAACCAATCAAAGCTATAAAGGGTGTACTCACCTTGTTGTGAGGGGCCCGATAGGGTTTGCTACGACATGTCAGACATGTGGGACCAAGACGTCCGGGAGCGGACAGTAAAGCTAAGGTTCGACGGCGGCTGGGTGACAACCAGAGATGAAGTGTTCGGGTGGATCCGGAAGATCATCGATCCTGAAGAGATCCAGGCTATATTCAAGACTGGGGACAACTCAACGTGGTATGCGACTTTTGAGTCGGCTAGGGAGGCGGCGGATTTGGCGGCGGCTGGTGAGGTGGAGCTTAGTGCTAACATGAGATTGACGGCAACACCAATGGATCTGCGACTGGTGAAGATGCGGATCCATTGGTATCCATTTTTCTGCAAAGAGAGCCTGGTTCGCGAGTGGCTGGAGAGGTTTGGTAAAATTATCACTATGAAAGAGGAACGGGAGACTGTTGGTGGCTTTAGTGTCAAGACCGGTGTGTTTTATGTTGAGATGAGATGTACCTCCAGGGCCTACAATGATATCCCCCACTTGGCTGACATCTTTGGCAGGAAGGTGTTAGTCACCATGGCCGGAAGACCCAGTCTATGCCTTAGATGTGAGACAACTGGCCATCTGAGGAGAAACTGCCCCGAGAAGACTGGAAGACGATCCTACAGTAGTGCAATACTTCGAGGAACAACTAATGAAGAGACGGAGGAGATGATGGAAGAGATGGAGGAACACCAGACGGAACACCAGAGCAGTGAAGGCACTCGGAAGAGTGCCGATGTACTGATTAGCAGTGAAGGCACTCCCCCGAGTGCTGAGGTACTGGGAGGCAGTGAAGGCGCCAGGGACGGCGCCGATGTACTGGTTAGCAGTGAAGGCGCCGTCCAGGGCGCCGAGGTACTGGGAGACAGTGGTGAAGACGCTCAGCCGAGCGCCGATGTACCGTTTGGCAGTGAAGGCACCCAACCGGGTGCCGATGTACTGACTTGCAGTGAAGACGCTCGGCCGAGCGTCGATGTACTGATGGATACGACGACCGGTGAGACGACGAGGAAGAGAGGGAGGGACGATGACATCAAGGAGGAAGAAGACGACATGAAGGACCCAAAGAAATTGATGTCGTTACCCTTGCGAGCCCCGGTGGATTTGACAGATTTGGACTGATATGGACTTTGATTTAGATTTAGTAACCCCCCTGATATGATTGCCTTTATGTTAACGGACTATGATTTTGATTGTGATTTTGATTTTTTGTCTTTTTTTCCACCTTTTTAGGTGTTTTTTGTCTTCATATTTTTGTGTACTTGTTTTTCTTGTAGAGCCTCTTCTAAGTCTTTCTTATATGTACATGTTTAATAGTGTTCACTAGTTTTGTAATCGTTCTATAATTTGTCCCTTTAATTTTCTACTGTGTAATTTTTACTCACCGTCATGAATGAAAACCGATTAAATGTTGTAACTTTAAACGTAAACGGATTGTTAAATGTTAAATGTCAATTTGCTTTAAAAGAATTTTGTTTTCGAAATAAGATTTCTATTTTATTTTTACAAGAGACTCATGTTTCTAATTCTATAGTTGTTAAAGAGTTAAATGATTTTTTTGATACTTATAAAATATTTTGGAATTTTCGAACTAATTTGAGTAACACCCGGGTTAACCCGAGATCGTGAAGTCGGTGGTAATCGTGAACTCGGTTAGGCAAAAATGTAAACAAACGAGAATTAACCAATGGGAAAGGAGAAATTACGACTAAAATGTAGTCGTTAACGCGGTTAATGTTATCGTTCAACCCGGTTTGTTCCTTTTTACTGTTATCGTGAACCACGAATTTGTATAATGTAATATGTACCAGAAAGCTTCTTTCTCTTATCAAATAGTGTTAGTTTAGATGTTTGAAACCTTTGTTAGTGTAACAAATTAACTTTTTGGTCTTTGAAATTAGAAGTATCTCATTAACAGATTAAGGAAAGAAACTAAAAATGGTAAATATAAGTAAAATTACCGGACTATAATAATGTATAATATATAGTAAGGTTGTCAACCATATGCAATTTACCACTCTTAATTACAGCCGGTGTTTGGGAAACTTGGGGTATATACATGCGTCCGATTATTTATTTCTGACTCTGTTAAAGTACTTTATAAATAATTATCGTACTTTTTTTTAATTTACTTTTCCATAACAACTTGGTTTAATTGTTTTGGTCGTGGTCCAAAAGCTTGGAACTAAATATAAACGGTATGGCAAATTACAACTTCGAATTCGGGTTTGATTTTTAAGCAAAAAAGGTTTACAAAATCCTTAGACGGACAGACAAACGGACACGAATAGATATCATTAACATAGTAAACCAACAGCTTATTCAATATTGGCACTATATACATGTGTAGTACAAATGTACGATCAATTAACTTTGTTTATATAAAAAAAATAAACCATGTCAAGACATAGTGACCGTCTTTTTGTTATACAGGATATAGATCGAGAATCACTGATTCCAATGCTATGGGGACTGCATACTTATGCTACGTACCAAATATCGAAAGGCTGCGATAAGTAGTTGTTGAGTTAATTGATTTTTAACTTCGTGGAATCCAGCAATCATATTATTGACCTTTATAATTAATTCTCAATCTTATGGCAGTCGTTATGTACAGAATATTTAACATTAAAAGGGCTTTACTTGGTTCCGAATCCGTGCGGTGCACGGGCGAATAGGCCCACAAAGGCGCTAAGCTTGTCGGAAGAAGTCCACTATAAAGAGCGCTCAGAAACGCCTGACATTGGATCCGTTCGCTTAGCCCATAAAACAACTGGGATATGTGCCTAAGGTGGTTGAATGGAACAGCCCTGTCATAATGAGTATACCGGAGTCATCATGCTATAATTCGGAAAACCTGACCGCAAACCATAGTGGGTCAAGGTGAGTGGATAGGGCCAGTGGCTGATCCAGAAATTTTGAAAGGGGGGGGGGGGCGCAATTAATAAAAGTCTTTGGGACTTCTTATTTAATACAGTTCCTAACCAAATTTTCCTGTAAAACGGGAGGGAGCGCGCCCGGCACGCCGGTCCTTAACCCACCTTTAATTAGTCATGCTTCATGCACGTAAAAGATCACTTTGAGGATCACCAAGTAATTTATCAAATATAAGCTAAATTTTTTCGCCCCTAACCACCTTGCCTTTTATCCTGTGGGTTTCAAAATTTACAGGTCTTTTGTTTCCCACCCGAACCCTTTTTTCTCGCTCAGTGTGTGTCGGTTCAACAGGATTCAGTATTGTATTTTCGACAGATAAGGGTTGCCTATGTGAACGTTAAGGGTTGGCTATATCCCACTCTGTTAAGTGTTCAAATTAGTATATGACCTCATTTCAGGTAAGGTTTCTTCATTGTCAGTCACCAAAGGTTAAAGTTTCAGATCATGCGATTTTATTTTTTGGGGGGAGGAGGGTTTCGTTATTTTCTGGGTACATTGGCCTATGGTGCATTGGGGGTACATTAGTCTTATGAGTTGGTACATTTCCTTCTCGTTTATGGTCGTACATTAGCCTTTCGCATGGCATACATGACCAAATATTTTTATTGAAAGCATTATTCTTTATATAACAGAAATCCTTTTCTATGTTTATCTGAACCTGCGCTGTCAAAACATATTTTTAATAAAAAAAAAGAAGATTTATCATGTTTTTGTTTTTTTATCGGAAATGATCAGTCGCACTTAAATACTGTGCAAAAGTATGCTGTTAAAATTGTATAGAAATACTTTAAGTGTGTAGGTCTATGATGATGATTTACTGGCAACGCAATAATATTAAACTATAAGTATTTCGGTAAAACTGGTTTTAGTTTGTTATCAAAATAATGCTCGTTTGATTCAGTCCAGAAAAGCAAGAGGTATAGGTTGTACACGGTTTTTTATTTTGTGATTTTAGATTTTTTTTTTATTTTGTCACAACAATTTGTATATTGTATGAATCTGCATACTCCGTTTATCATTTTATGGGGTGTTAACAACTATTAAGGAAATACATTTTATGTATTTTTTTAATGATCATAGAGAAAATGCTTCATAAATCGTTAGTGTACAAATCCGGGAATTCCGTTCTAAAACGTTCATTGTAAACCTTTTGTTTTAGTTATTTCAACAGAATAGTGTCATTAAAACAATTGCAATACGTTTTAAAACTAGAAGTTACCGTTGAAGGCATATGTGACCATGTTATGTTGACGATAACTTAAACCGAGTTAAACGATAACAGCTTTGATTTTTAACCGCGTTAACGACTACATTTTAGTCGTAATTTCTCTTTTCCCATTGGTCAATTCTCGTTTGTTTACATTTTGCTTAACCGAGTTCACGATAACCACCGACTTCACGATCTCGGGTTAACCCGGGTGGAGTAAAGGGACAGCTATTTTTATTTCTTTTTCTTTAGATTTTTCTGTTATAAAATACCACAGAGATTTAGACGGTCGTTTTCAGTATATTGATGTTAAATTTGATGATATTTTGTATAGATTGTTTAATGTATATGCGCCTAATGATACTTGTGAAAGAAAAGATTTTTTTATTCAATTTATCCTTTTTTTTTATCAAACAGTTATAAAATTTTAGGTGGTGATTTTAATTGTATTGTTAATCCAAAGATTGATAAGATAGGGGGTAATAAGAATAAAGGTTGTGAAGGTTTTGATAAATTAAAAGAGATTATTTTTGATTTAGAATTGTATGATGTTTTTAGATCCTTTTATCCAAATGATTTAAATGTAACGTTTAGAAGTCCGAACATTTCTTGTCGTTTAGATAGATTGTATTTTTGTAAAGATTTAAAATCCAATGTTAAAAGTTGTTTTAATGTACCGTTTTCTTTTTCCGATCACGATAGTGTCATGTGTACTTTTGTAAACCCTACGGAAGTGAGGTCCGGTAGAGGTTATTGGAAATTAAATAATTCTATTTTAAATGATAAAGTTTTTTGTTCCAAGTTTAGAGAATGGTTTTCTGTTTTTATTGAAGATTTAGATATTTGTATTGATGTTTGGGATCATTGTAAGGACATATTAAAACTTTTTGTATTGATTATTGTAAGCAAAAGAATAAAGTCAAATATAGTGTAATTAGAAGTTTAGAGAAAAGGTATTTTAACTTATGTAAATTAGAACGTTTTTCACCGGGGGGATTATTGTGAACAGATTAAAGCTTTAAAAGATGAAATCAAAATGTATTATTGTAATGATTTTAGAGGTTGTCAGATTAGAAGTAAAGCTAAAGTATTAGATAATAGTGAAACTTGTTCAAAATATTTTTTTAAGAGAGAAATTAATAGAGGTAGAAAAAAATGATTAAAGAAATTAGGAATGATGGTTGTATTTTTAATAAACAAGAAGATATTGTTAAACAGTTTGAAAACTTTTATTCTGATCTTTTTACTGCTGAAGATATTGATGTTAACGTTATGAATTATTTTTTGGAAGATTTACCTGTTTTAAATGATAATGATAAAAGTTTTTGTGATGAAGATATAGATATTGATGAAATTGTTAATGCTTTAAAGAATATGGATAATGATAAATCGCCCGGTCCAGATGGTTTAAGTAAAGAGTTTTATTTAAAATTTATAGATATTTTTGGTCCTATATTTTTAACTTTATATAATAATATTTTTGAAGAGAGATCGCTTTCAGACTCTCAAAAACTTAGCTATATTACTTTAATTTGTAAAGATTTGTCTAAGCATTATGATGTGAAATTTTATAGACCTATTAGTTTGATGAATATTGATGTTAAAATCTTAAGTAAACTTATTTGTAATCGCATGACTGTTGTATCTGATTCTATTGTTGGTATTGATCAATCTTGTGCAATTAGGGGGAGATCTATTTTAGATAACTGTCATTTACATAGGAATATTGTTGATTATGTTAATCAGAAGAATTTAAACTGTGCATTTATTTCTTTAGACCAAGAAAAAGCTTTTGATCGTGTTAACCATTCTTTTATGTTTAAAGTTTTAGAAAAGTTTAATTTTGGACCAGAGTTAATTCAATGGATAAAGATTTTGTATACTGATTTATCTTCTAGTATTTTAGTTAATAATTTTATTTCTAATCCTGTTAAGATTACTCGTTCTGTGAAACAAGGATGTAGTTTGTCACCACTTTTGTACATTTTATGTTTAGAGCCTTTTGTTAGAAAAGTTGTACTTGATAAAGATATTAAAGGTATAAGCTTACCGGGTATTAATAACGATTGTAAAATCTCTGTTTTTGCAGATGATTCGACAGGTATTTTAACTGATGATAAAAGTATAGATAGATATATTTATTTGATTGATTTATTTGGAAAAGGATCTGGTAGTAAATTGAATAAAAGTAAAACTAAGGGTGTATTTTTGGGAGCTTGGAAAAAGAGAAAAGAGAATCATCGTTTTGGAATTGATTTTTTAGATAGTATTAAGATTGTTGGTATTAAGATTGGTAATGATTTAACACAAGATGATATTTGGAATCCTGTATTTTTGAAATTTGAGAAATGTTTGAATATGTGGAAAAGTAGAAGTTTATCTTTAATTGAGAAATTTATAATTGTAAAATCTTTAGCAGCGTCTAAGATATGGTATGTTGGTAGTGTTGTTTCTATGTCAAAATTTTATGTTAAGAAATTTCAACGTTGTATTTTTAATTTTATATGGAATGATAAAGTTGAAATGGTTAGCAGAAAGAATTTATATTTAGATTATTGTAAAGGGGGTTTAAATGTTGTTGATATTGATGTTAAATTGAAAGCGTTACGCTTGAAACATATAAGTGATATCATCAATAATAAGAGTGCTAAGTTTGTAAAGTTTTCTATCTATTGGATTGGATTTAATTTACGTTTTTATAATATTGATTTTGCTTCTTTAAATGTGCCACATAGTAAACTTGTATCACCTTTTTATAGAGAGTGTATTGATGTTTTTACGGAGTTTAAATTAAATAATGATAATGATCTAAGGTCAGTAACCACTAGAGCTTTGTATTTTTCCATTTTAGAATATAAGTATTTGGATTATGTACCGAAAGTTTGTGAAAAAAATCCTACTGTTGATTATGTTCCAATTTTTAAGAATGTTTTTAATAAGTTTATAGATAGGTTTTATATACCTTTGTAAATATATCGCCGAAAAAATAAAGAATGCCGAAAGCCACTGATCAAGATTTAGGATCTTTTTTGTACCCTCTTCCTTAAACCCCAACTTTTGCCCATTTTTCCCATCCCAGTTAACACAAGCTTAAACTCTTTTTCATCAGCCTGAATTCCTTGCAAGTCTACATATTCCCCAGACCAAATTTGATTTCTTATCTTATCAGGCACCTGGGCTGACAATGGGACATTATGATGTATAAAATTATTGACATTACCATTAGAGTCATTTAAAATGTCTGATCTGGAAGTCATATCCATCTCCAATCCTGGTACAATCATAGACTGTGTATTAGTACTGCTATTAATGTCACTGTGATGAATGTTTGCACTCAATGGGACATTGTTATTTCCTGCGGAAATATCTCTTGAATTAAAATTCCACGGAATATGTGTAGTTCCAACTCTATTCGCGTTGCTGGTAGTTAGCATGTTGACGTTGGTGCTATTGTTTATGTTCATTTGTGGTTGATCAAAGGCGGCGGCTGATTGTTGAGGGCTCATACTTGATGTTAATGTTTGTATGTTTCCCGAAACTGAATAAATCGGTACTGTTTCCGATGTCGACGTCGCTTTTGTGCCTTTACTGACTGTTAAGTGTTCCAACACAGTTTTCTTGAAACTTTGAAAACTTTCAGAAAGTTCTCTCAAGGCACCGACAATACCATCTCCATATGCACTTTGTCCTGGTGTTTCTGAGGAATCTTCCGTGGCCCTCTGATTATCACTCTGACTTGATGTTTCGGTAATATCCCCCGTGGCCCTTCGATTAATGCCGGCTCTTCTTTCCGTTATCCTCTTCGATCTTCGCTCCCGAGTTACTCGGGAGCCAGGCATCCTGAAATTACAATAAAACGGCAGAGTCTTTTTCTTGACCGGGATCCCTTATTTTGCAATTAAAATGAGAAACATGCAAATCCCGTACCATCCAAAACTTCAATTAATAATAATATAATTGGAACATGCAATATTATTTTCTTTAAATAGTGCCAACCACAGACAAACTAGGCGACTAAGATAAATAAATAATCATGTAACGTAAATCTGGTATGTAACCAATATGACTATGATACATTAAAAGTATAGAATATGTACAAATAAAAAAATAATAATTTAAAATATGACTTATGTAAAGAATACAATAATAACCATCAAATATATGGTAACAAATAACGCTTTAAAAGTGTCCACTGGCACAACATATAATAAAACCTCTAAGACTTCGATAAAACTTATCGAATCCAGCCACATTCAAATGAACACCATCAATCCCCAATATTTCTTTCATTGGCGATTGCAAACCTTTATGTTTCCAAAATATAAAATCACCGATACTAACATGCATGTGTTCTAAAATAGCATTTACACATGCCACCTTATAGTTGTAGACTTCGACACTCATCAATCCCCTTAAACTATATCTATAAAAATTCAAACCAACTGCTACAACATTAACTTTTAATTTCCGGACAAAGGACAAGATATGATAAGGGCCGTTTTGGGCCCCTTTCAGAAAATGTCCATATTTTGACTAGAGTTAGTCCATAATGTATAGTATCAAGATACATCAATTATTTTATGTTAAGTGCACACGTGCGTTGCCTAGCAACCGATAAACAAGTGGTCGAAAACCGTATTTTTTATGTGATTTTTGTATATCTATTGATTATAATTTTAAGGGTTTCCTTTTAAAGCTTTCTAAAAAAATATTTATTAATGGATAAACATATTATGATTGGTAAAATTTTATTTTTATGTGATAAAACTTGTTTATGCTATTATCAGGCTCTTTAAGGGTAAAAAAACACCTACCTTTTTAGGTGCGAACTCCGTCTTTTCTTCTATTATAACAACTACTTATATGTAGATATTCATGGAAAAAGACCTGTTGCTTCAGCACAAGTACATATACATTAAATGTAACCTATACATGTTGCCATCTAGCCATACCAGGGCGGGAAGGGGACGGGGGGGGGGCTGGGGGGGGGGGTACCGCAGACCTTATTATCGGGTTAGCAACCAATTTTTCAGGAAAAGCAATTTATCATGTTTTGTAAAGATTGTTGGTGTATAAACACTGTCACGTGTTTTAAATATTGTTTGAAATAATTTTGAACGGTCAGAAACTAGGTATACGGTGAGTGACCTCACAGAATATATCTTGCTTCATTATCAGAAAAATATAAAGGATAATTATCTCCCTTTAGGACATTTTCTTCATGCATATTTCCATATGATTCATCTCCTTCATTTAAAGTTTTTATTACAATCTATCAAACGGTTAAGAAGGGCTTGCGCTTACGATATACGTGGGCAGACAGACTGACGGACAGAATTATTACTATACACCCCAAACTTTGTTTGCGGGAAGGGGGGGGGGGTTATAATTGAACCCACCATTAAAAGTAAAGAAAAAAAAACGGGTGTTTCTATTGAGTTTTATAAACTAATTCTCTTTAAATAGAAAATCTGCTTTTAAATAGAAAATCTGCTATCAAGGTTTTGTTATTCATTTAAAACATGTTTTGTTTTGTACTAAACCAGAAATGTATTCCATTTACATCTTATTGTCCCCAGCCGCAACACGGTGCGTGGACATTGAAATGCCAGGCGTCTGTCCGTGCGTGTGTGTGTGTCTGTCCGGCACATATATTTCTCAGCTACTATCAATCCTAGGTTTTCCATATTTAGTGTGCAGCCTCGGGTAGAGGGCTCATATTGTGAAATGCGTTTCCAGGTTTGTCGCTTACCTTCTTCCTGTTTAACGAGATGACTTAGAACTTTTTAAGGTTAAAAACAAATTGAACAATTGTTACCCTTCAAGCTGGTGTACAGCTTCAGGTAGAGGTTTCATATGGTGAAAAGCGTTTTCAGGTCTGTCACTTATCTGCTTCCTGTTTATGATGTTTGCCAATCGGCGGGGACCTAGGAATTTCGTTCTTGTAAAGAAAAACATCAAACCAATGAAAGAATTGTAAAAAAAAATAGAAGTCATTTTGAATAGTTTGAAAATACTATTCAATTGTACATTAATATTGCTATTAGTATTTTGTTCCTGTAACCATCATGGTAACATAAATTAAAAACAAGAGTTAACACTAAAGTATGTCTCGCCTGCTGGCACCATCCGAATAAATTGTTTAATTCAAATTCTCAACATTTTTCAGATGACCCACTTAAGTGATTCTAGGTATCATAGTCATTGAAATACAAAGTTAACATAAAAGATTTTACACACAAAAACAATATTGACAGTCATTAAGGTTAATACAGACAGGTGTCACATGACTTTTGTACCTTTAAAAATGCAAAATTTAAGACCAGTGTCTTTAAAGTCAATAATAAAAAATAGAATATTTGAATTTATTGAAATGAGTAATAGATATTCAATTGTTTAACAATTGCATCATTCGTTTCTTGAATGACGCATTTTTTGGCAAAAACAAGGGAGATAACTCACTCCAAAGTTACCCTAAATTTACAATGAAATTGAATAGTAGACAAAAATCTAAGCTGGTGACCCCCTGTTTTCTATGTTTTATCTTAATATATGGGTAAAAATATAACTTTTGACAAAATAAAAACAAGATCCTAATGTAAGGATTTTTTCTAAGACATGATTTTATGCCTAAAATTTGGCCTTTCCTATATAATCTATTGTAATTCAGGCATACTTTAACCTCTTATATTGCAAAAACGAGCATGGTGACCTATCCTTATTTTTATTTTAAGTAAAGGATATAAATAACATGTTTCATTTTAGACCATAAAATCAAAAGTTTAATGACAGATTTTTTTTCAGTATAGGTATCCACATTAACCTTAAGTAAAGGTAATAACAAAACTACCTAACTTGAATGATCAATCTCATAGTCCAGAGAAAATGACAAAAAGGAATCAGTCATACCGGAGAATTGGTGGATCGCAATGGTCCTGACTTGGTACAGGCATTTCAAACAAAATGATGGGTTAAGCCAGGTTTTATGGCGCCAAATCTCCATCTTAAGTGTAGAAATAAGGTCAGGGTCAGGGTCAGATGACATGGTGACAGACACAAAAAACCCTAATTTATTTCATCGATGTCCTAAATATCAGATATTTTCAAGAAATTCATTTTCCACGAAAGTCTTACAAAGAAGTTTACAGCCTAAAAAATACCAAAGTTCACAAAGTCACTGAAGCGTCAAAATGGGGTCAAGGTCCAATGTAATGGCGACAGTTGACTAGACAATAACCCCAATATTCTGTATACCAAATACTAGACGCCTAGCTATTATACTTTTCAAACAGTTCATTGTCCACAAAAGTCTTATAAAAAGTTTACAGCCTGAAAAAAGACCACAGTTCATAGAATCATTGGAGTGTAAAAATGGGGTCAGGGTCACACGGCATGGTTACAGTTGCATAGACCATACCATCAACTGTCTGTATACCCATTGTAAGATGCCTAGCTATTATACTTTTCCAGCAAATCATCGTCCACAAAAGTCTACGCCGCCACCGGAGCCTCGCCTTCCGCGACTATTCGTCGCAGGCGAGACAAAACCAGAACCAGTCTGTTTAAAGCAATTACAGTTTGGTTTGTTTTATGTATTTATTTTTTTTAGTTATATTTTCTTAGTAATTGTGTTCTTGTTTTAATGAATATGTATTGGTTAAGAAAAATGTCGATTGGAGCAACCAATAATCACATATAATCTTTTTATAAAATCTACACTTCTTTAATTACAACATTGAAGAAGACTTATATATAGCATACAGTTTAAATGAGTAAAGATAGATAAAATTGCAATTCCACAAAATTAGGAATGTAAATAACTTTCATAATAGCATGATAAGATCACTGTAT
Organism: Arcuatula senhousia; assembly: GCA_963971305.1. Classification (NCBI taxonomy): domain Eukaryota; kingdom Metazoa; phylum Mollusca; class Bivalvia; order Mytilida; family Mytilidae; genus Arcuatula; species Arcuatula senhousia. Next base: position 46,331,952 of record OZ020311.1, read on the forward strand.
CATTCTTCCACTGAACTACATTCACTCTCTGGATCAGAGTCAGACAGTATGATATTGTCAGCATCTATAACAGAGCTAGAGAATCGGTCTTTCGGAAATGCTCTGTCATTTTGTAATCTATGAAACCCTAAATACCACAGAATGCTTGCAATGTGGGCACAACAGCCCACTACTCGTGATCCAACCTTACAGGTACAGTACCATCCTGTAATCTCACCATCAAGTGTGTACTGTATAAAAACAGTGTATGCCGTGCTGGACCTGTGACGGGATTGAATTTTTACTTTCAGTAAGTTAGGAAGAACTTTTGATACAAACAGACTATAAGATTTATCTTCACCAATATGTTCTCTGGCATATAATGGTGCCTGTTTAAGCTGATACACACCCATTGTAATAGAGCGAAGTTTTTCCTCTGACAAGACAGGGAACTCTTTCAATTCGTCGGACGACCCGTCAATTTCAATATATTTTGACTTCCTCCGCAACAGATTTTCTCTTTCTACTAAGTCCTTTATGTGATTTGGTTCTTTACTTTTCCGTAACATTTCCTGAGCGATCCTTATGTCATCATCTGATGTATTCAATAAGTTTGGCCTGTACTTATTGCAGATTGCTGCTATAAAACGAAGCAAGTCACCTATAAATGGTATATAATGATTGCAAACTACTTGATTGAAAAATCGCCATTGTTTTAGTCTACCATTTACACTTTCTACGATCCACCTTATTTTAGTCCACCAAGCGGCTTGTGTTAGCGTCTTCGGTGGAGTGTTGTTTTTCACCCTTTTTTAAATATATCGGCATTTGTACAGCAAATCCACGCTCTTCTAAAAAACTTACAACATCTCGAAAACCTCTGTCAACAATACACTGATCCTTCTCCAGCCATTCATTAATACCTTCCGCATTTGAGTATATCATGTGTTTTGTTATAGCCGCATCATTGTTTTTCGCATTTGATAGATATGGCCCTAAGACACTGAGAATGTACCCGTCGGTACCTACCACAACCATAGGCTTAACCAAAGGACGGTTTTTATGAAGGCTAAACGATTGCCTTTGGAATTTATAGTGTGAGCTCTTTTGAATGTACACATAGGTGCCATCCATAACAACTATTGCTGTATTATCATCCTCACTGAAGAGCGTCTTGGCAATTGTGCTTGTGTGATTTGCAATAAAATCGTCGCGAGATATATGGTTAAACCCTACGTTACGTTCCGTAAATAATTCTAAGGACCTCCTGGCACTGTGAAAGCATCTTTGTATTTGACCTTTTGTCATAGAAAATATTGTGCCTAGAATATGGTTAGGTAGACCGGTTCGAAGTTTTGTTAACATGACGGCTACACATGTTCTTACGGATCGAACACCTGACGGTCGCAGTGACACTGCATGCGACGATAAATCGTCAAATTGAGACTTGGACAGACCCGTAAGGTTGAAATAGTCATTTTCTGATAATTTTGACGGGTGGTCAAAATCTAAAATCGAAGTTTTTAACAGTGTTAATCGTACATTTTCGAGTAAGGCAGTTATTTCAGTCCTGTTGAAAAACGAATGATTGTATTTTGCTGTCAGATTAACAATGGATCCTTGAGAAAAATAGCTGCCTTGTAAATGTGAAGAGCAGCACCGGGCTTGAGATCCTATAAAAACAGAAGAATGTATAAAAGCCTGCGTTCTAGCCTGAAGAGGCACTGTACACAGTTTAACTCGCTGATTGCTTTGCTTCTTGCAAATGACACAATATTTGTGGGATGTATGGGTTGATTGTATATTAAGCTGGATTGTTTTAGGACTTTGTATAAGATTTTTATTTGCAGAAGGTTGGCATGGAATAAAATCTTCATCCCCATTGGTACTGTCTCTGTCATTGTTTAAGTTACATGCATTTTTCTTCAAGGATTTGTAATAAATTATTCGGCATTTGCCGCAAACTATGTCGTCATTCTCTACAGACCGTCCTATTGCATGTGAAATGTACTTTTTAAATGTAGATATTGTGATTGGCCGCCTATCTTTTCCTTTCAGATGGACTTTTTTGCAAAGGCATCATTTGAAGTCTTTAGGCATCTATAAAGAAAACAAAACGAATCCATACTACGTATAACAATATTCTAAGAGAAGCATTTAGGTTTAAATTCTTATAAAAACGGCCTTATGAGCATATGTTACTGAAACTCAAGCGCATACAAGATATTTCCATTTTTATCTTATGGTTTTTGATTTATCAAGATACGACTACGATATATATTTGAAATATATTGCTTTGGAGTTGTATTGTATGTTTCTATACAAACGAAATACTATAACAGCAAACGAGAATAACTTAAACAAGGTGAAAGGTTACCTATTTTCGTTAAAAAAGGATTACTTCTGTTTATACATTTCCTTCTATTTACAACAATACAATGCAAAGTAAATTGTTCAGAACAGATATTTATTTTTTAGGAAAAATCCGTCATGTTCAGAGATACATGTATCCTTTAGTGCTAAACTATTTACCTTTCATCATTGAATAAAGTAAAAGTTTCTTTTCACAGTCAGTTAATGGTAGGTTCATACCCGTATACATTTACGTGTAGCATCTTGGTATCTAAAACTTAAGACAAAGCAATTCATAAGAATAAATGCTAAGACTAGCCCATCAAAAGCACCAGATTTCATTCTTAATCAAAGCACTAGTTATAATAAGTATGAAATGTATAAAAATGTAGTTTTTATTTTAAAACAAAGATATCGATGACAATAAAAAAACCTAAATGTATTTGAAGTCATGGATTTAGTCCCGACACATTGTTACAGTGTATGTGTTTTTTTTTCTTTTTGAGCAACGAGGAATGTGTCAATGGAACACGAATCCCCCGCAAGGCCCCAATTTATGAATTAGGAAGTAGAAGTCTGGCAGGTCTGAAAGTATCTTAGGACATACAGTTCGTCATACTTAACCATCTTACCAAGTTTCAAGTCATTCTCATGTACGCTTCCACGGAAATTCGTAGTATGAACGGATAGACGAACGGTAGTACGGACGGACATGAGTAAAACTAAATGCCCCGAGTAACGACAAGAATGGGGAAAAATTTAAATTTACAAAAAAAAATTTGCACCGACTAGTATCGAACCGCTAACTTTTATTTCGCTAGTTCAAAACGCAACCCTCTGACCGATTGCGCTACAAACACCGTAACATCATAATGCTAAAAACTAATACTTGAACGTTATAAATCAGTTAATATAAAAAAAATATATATAAATCAGCTTATAAAATAAAAAAATATATGTATCTCAATCTAAGTAAGATGTGATTGATTTATCTTTATTTTTACAGAATTGTTTATAAAGGTATTGTAATAATCACTTGCTTAATGTATCATATTTTAAAAGTTTTTTTTCTTCGTGTATCAATAAATTATTTTGAATTTTGAGCAATTTGGATGAAAGAAAAAAAAATGCAAAAACCAACAATAAAAGCAAAAAAAAAAAACAACAGTTATAACAATAAAAGCACACACCCAAAAATAATGTCCGATCTAAGCACGAACTCAAGCATGGATTCCTTCCATACTGTAAAAGCAACGACTTAACCGATTGAGCTACGTCAGTTGAGTTTTTACAATGAAAAAAAATATACTATTAATTGAGGTTACCTGTGACTTATTTCACGTCATTTTATTTCACTACTTACAATAATATTAGAAACGCTTACATTTACTTAATTGAATAATGAATTAGGAAAGGGGAAATACAACGTTAATCCGAGGTTCGAACACCCGATGCCGATTTATAAAAAGGAGAAGTTAACTAGACAACGACGACATATCCAATACCGCTACGGTTCCTGAGAAACAAGAAGGAAAATATAGTTTTTACTTTAATTTCCATTTTCGCCATGCAAACATATGTAAACTTTCGTGGGATTTTTACAAGTATTTGATGCGTGTCGTCTGCACAGGAACATATTTTAAAGGGTATTTTCTGTTTTATATAGAATCCGATTACATAAAAGCACTTCAAATTTTCGTATTTTCATTTAATCTAATACTTTTTTATCAGTAAATTTACCTCATCTCCAAAATTGATTACTTTTTCAGACGATTCGTGACATCCTTCGTTTTCCATAAAATCCGCAAAAAAACCGTCGTTGGTTCGACTCCGATCGTGAATTAGTAATTATCATAAACAAACCGCAACTTTGGAGTGAAAAAAGTTAAAAATTAAGTATGAGCCACGCAGAGTACCACTAAGATACTTTGTGAGGGCTATCTTATATATAACTAGGTAAAACCCGCGAATTCGCGGAAAAATCAATCGTTGCGTTGCTTTAAAAAATAGACCACAAAATAAAAACATTGCATATGCATGACCTTACTGTACGTGGTTGTGCTAATCGCAAATTAAAGGTTCTAAGATTATTTTACTCTAAATTAGTTTTTGGTTTATTATCTTTTATTGTTTGTTACCCCACCTTTAGGTCCAATGGCATACAAGTTTCAATCAATCGCTACGCTATTTTGTCAATTTATTGACATCGTTGAGCCTAATTATTAATTTGAAACAATTTAAACAGTGTTTAGTCTTGGGAGCCAAATACCCGCTCGAGCGCTTCCTAGCGCTTTTTAGTATGACCACAGGAAATTTGTTCATAGGTGTAGTTCCGGAACGATGACGGTTATAGGGTTTCCGGATCAATTAATTAAGTTAATAAGCAAACTGCAGACATAATTGCGTATGTGCTAATGAAATTTTCAAAGGGCACAACAATCCCCTATTTTTGATATATGAAGCTTAGTCGTAGCATTTGTTGTTTAGGCTGCAACCCGGCTAATATAAAACGCTTCGTTATTTTAGTAGTATAGATAGTAGTCTGGGTTTTAAATATCTTTGTGGTACTCTGCGTGGCTCATAGTAAACATCTGTTGTATTTATCTGGAAACTCGTGTTTTTTAACGATTTCGTAGATAATGACCCTTTTTAGCAGGAAAGTATATTTTTTTACCATGTTTAAATTACGAGTTTTGGCCAATTCTGAAAAGATTAGATATTATGCTTTTGAAAAAAAAATTGTTTGGTTAGGTATATTGATTTTAATTTTTAATGGCAAAAGGGGGCCGTTTCATGTATCTTATCATATCTTGTCCTTTTAAAATATCATTTGCAACTTGAACAGCCGGAATCTTTTTATTAGTAAGATCGTTTCCCCCAATTTGAATAAAGGCAGCATCAGGATTAAAATCCCGAATTTCAGGCATTAAAGAATACATGTCATTTATTTTACCGCCACTTATACCCATTATTCTTATATTATGCTGTGGCAAACCAAAATTATAAGACTTTCGACCAAAATGTCGAATATGAGAACTACCAATAATAAAAATCCTCATGATTATCAATTAAACAATTAATTCTCACCTTATATTATTGAAAATAAATCCACAAAATCAAAAAGCTTAATAAAGATTATAAAATTATCCGCTAACTTATAAAATTATTAACAAAATTTATAATTATGTGAAACAGTTCTTTAACAAAAATATTATGAATGTTCAACATCTAATACAAAACATGTTAAGCACTTGCATTGTTTTCATTGGTCAAAACGTCATTGGTTAGCAGACCGATTATCAGATGCTTGAATATTCATGAAGCCGTACAAAATTCCACAAAATAATTTATGCAATAAATTTGTATTTATTCTTTGAGTGTAGTCTTTTTTCTCAATTATTGTTATTACTGAAGAATTGGATTTTTGCTTTGTCAAATGGTTTAATTTCTTTAGACTTTAAACACATTTCATTGATGTTATTGGTAAATATAGAAAGAGTGTTATTTTATTATTGATTTCATTGTATTGTAAAACTATTTGGCTCAAACGAAATTTGATAGAAAACATGTGTTAGGTAATGATGTTTATGTATTCTTTCTTAATCAATTGCGATTAAGAATTTTAGCTGATTATGAGAGACTTCCTTTAGGAAAATTTGATCAGTATTGGTGTTTTACAGATCTTTTTTGTAAAGTACAAGATGAACGTTTAGAGATAAATTTTCTTTGAGTTTTACATATTGTTACATATTTAAGGTAAAGTGTCCTTGAAAGTAGTAGTTTTTCTCGAAATTGGGGGGTGGAATCTTGTGGTTTACAATAAATGTGTTCAAACAGTTGCTTATTTGATTATAAGGGGCTGTTTTATTACTACTCTATCTTTAATTATATTTGCAAAACTTAACTTTCAAATATTGTTATTTACGCTGGAAAATATTTAGAGATCTCAATGTATTTATGTTAGTTAGTTAGTTAGTTATTGCTTTACTCCCAAGCAGCACGATTTCGGCTATATCTGGGAGATGAACATGAAAGTGGTGATACAATGAACATGAAATGATGATGAAGTGGAGGGAATGGGGACACAAGGCCAATCGGGAAGGAGAGTTTTGACTGCCACTGGAAAAAGGAGTGATGGGTAGGGACTGGAAATTTAGCCTCCTGCATGGGGATCCTACGGGTCCTACTCTTACCGAGACCTGCAGCAGGGTTCTTTAACGTGCGAGGAACGTGACATTTTTCCCAACACGGTGCACCACTATGGTTTGCGGTCAGGTTTTCCGCATTATCGCCCGACGACCCCGCATCACTAGATGTCAGGGCTGCCCCGAAAAGATAAAGAAGTTAATTGTTGTTTATAAATCGATCGATATGTAACTATGATAAATGCTTTGACTTAATTGTATTATGCACTGTACATATCTGTGATATTTGTGTTTTTATATGCATTGTATGATATAATTTACTTGAATAAAGTATTTGAAGTTTGAAAAAAAAAAAAAAAAAAAAAAAGGTCCTCCCAGATCGAGGCCTTTTCATTGCACTCCGATTGGGCTGAAGTCTGCGATTGCCTCAAATGTAGGCAACTCGGGTACGCAATTTTTTAGTGTGTGGGACTGCGTTCGCGCTATCCCGCGTCTATAATTTCAAATGTTTAAAGTCAGAAAATCCCACCCAAAAAGAAAAAAGAGAGAAGTTTTCTCTTTTTTGGAAAAGATAGCGCTACACTAGGCAACCTACTGTCGTAAAAATCAAACTTATTTTCAAAAGAAACATTATTATCTGGGCATGAAAAGTTAGAGGAATAATAGGGTCATCTTTTTCAGAAAGTATAAACTTTGTATCTCAGTAGGCGTTTGGATATTTAATAAAAAAAAAAAAAATTTGGGAACCGGGTAAATATGTGTAGACTTTACAATGCACCCGCGTCGGAATGTTTTATATTGAAATGAACCCCACGCAACTGTTCTTTTCATTTTCTTTGTTCAAAAGTATTCGTAGTGCACATAAGATGAGCTTTTGTTATAGTATTCTATTTCTATAAATCTGTGGAAAAAAATCGGAAAAAACTGACGTTTTGTTGGTTTTCGGTGTTATATCGCAGTAAACCCGAGTTGCATACCTACTATAGTTTAACAGTGAGTGAGTGAGTTGGTGTTTTACGCCCGTGCAACGCTATATAGGTTATTTACAGGCGATGAACATGAAAAGGATGATGAAATGAACATGAAATGATGATGATAAAGGAAATATGGGGATGGGGTGGGACACAAAGGACCGGTAAATTTTGAAGAACCACAGGAAAAGTGGAGAGGTGGGTAGGGGCGGAAAATTTAGCCTATGTGGTGCACTACTGGGCGGTCCACAAAGGGGTCTTTTACGTGCATGAAGCGTGGCACTCTTCACACACGTTGGCCCACTATGGTCGGCGGTCAGGGTTTCCGTATTATAGACCTGACAACCCCCGCGGACGAGGGCTACCCTATTCAGCCACCTAGGGTACACACTTGGTCGCTCTGTGGGCTGAGCACTGACCCGACGTCAGAATCCCAAGACCCTTAGTCGCCTCTTACGACAAGCTAGGCTCTGCTGCGGGCCTATTCGCCACCCGGGCCCCGCACGGGACTATAGTTTAACAGAATGTTGGCGTACATATATATTTGTGCATGTTGATTATGTCTTTGTATGCATAAACTTTGTTATTATTGTTATGTAATAATGTTATTTTATAAATAAAATGGTTGAAATCGTATAGATTTTTTTTCTCAAATTTGTTGCGTATAGGTCTTCATTGGTTTGCGGAACGGTCTTAATTCAACGTATTGCCAACGTATATCGTTTAGAGTTATCGGTCCTGTCATAAAACAGTCATGTTGCGTTACACCTTACAGAAAAAGTTGTTTCGCGTTAAACTTGGTATTAAAGTAAAGAGTATTATTTTTCCGTGTCTAGAATGTCTTCCATTTACGCCCAAAGATGAAAGTGCTCTTTTGTTCGCATTGCACGTATTCAAAGAACACCTTCATTATTGAACTGCATACCATGAACGGCTCGGGTCCAAAACGATACCAAAGCATACTTACATGGTACAGGAGGCACCGTGGTCATGATGGCGATCCTCCCAGATCACTTGTGATCTGTTAACAAGCCGAAAAAGTTTTAAAGGGTGTACTCACCTTGTTGTGAGGGGCCCGTCGGTTTGCAACGACAATGACGTGGGACCAAGACGTCCGGGAGCGGACTGTGCGCTTACGTTTTGACGGTGGCTGGGTAACATCTAGAGAAGAAGTCTTCGTGTGGATCCGCAAGATTGTCGACCCCGAGGAGATCCAGGCCATCTTTAAAACGGGAGACAATTCAGCATGGTATGTGACGTTTGAATCATCGAGAGAGGCGGCAGACTTAGCGGCAGCCGGTGAAGTTGAACTTGGCAACACCTTAAAAGTGACGGCGACACCGATGGACTTGCGTTTGGTGAAGATGAGGATCCACTGGTATCCGCTTTTTTGCAAGGAAAGCCTGATCAGTCTTTGGTTAGAGAAGTTTGGGAAAGTGGTACTTGTAAAGGAGGAACGAGAGACTGTTGGAGGTTTCAGTGTGAAGACGGGTGTTTTTTATGTCGAGATGAGGTGTACTTCCAGAGGTTACCATGGCATCCCCCACTTGGGTGACATCTTTGGCAGAAAGGTTTTGATCACCATGGCCGGAAGACCTAGCTACTGCCTTAGATGTCAGTCAACTGGACACTTGCGGAGAGACTGCCCTGAGACAGTGACGAAAAGGACCTATAGCGGCGCGGTGCTTGGAGGAACGACAAATGAAGAAACGGATCAACTAATGGACGAAGACGAGACGGAACATCAGCGGACGGAACATCAGCAGACGGAACAGAGCAGTGAAGGCACTCGGGGGAGTGCCGATGTACTGATTAGCAGTGAAGGCACTCACCCGAGTGCTGAGGTACTGGGAGGCAGTGAAGGCGCCATGGACGGCGCCGATGTACTGATAGGCAGTGAAGGCGCCGTCCAGGGCGCTGAGGTACTGGGATCCAGAGGTGAAGACGCTCGGCCGAGCGTTGAGGTACCTACCAGCAGTGAAGGCGCCCAACCGGGCGCCGATGTACTGACTTGCGGTGAAGACGCTCGGCCGAGCGTCGAGGTACCGATGGATATGACGACCAGTGAGACAACGAGGAAGAGAGGGCGAGATGAGGACATCAAGGAGGAGGAAGAAGATGTAAAAGACCCAAAGAAGTTGATGTCGTTACCCTTGCGAGCCCCGGTGGATTTGACGGATTTGACAGATTTGGACTGATATGGACTTTGATTTAGATGTAAACGCCCCTGATATGATTGCCTTTATGTTAATGGACTATGATTTTGATTGTGATTTTGATTTTTTGTCTTTTTTTCACCTTTTTAGGTGTTTTTTTGTCTTTATATTTTTGTGTACTTGTTTTTCTTGTAGAGCCTCTTCTAAGTCTTTCTTATATGTACATGTTTAACTGTTTAATAGTGTTCACTTGTTTTGTAATCGTTCTATAATTTGTCCCTTTAATTTTCTACTGTGTAATTTTTACTCACCGTCATGAATGAAAACCGATTAAATGTTGTAACTTTAAACGTAAACGGATTGTTAAATGTTAAATGTCAATTTGCTTTAAAAGATTTTTGTTTTCGAAATAAGATTTCTATTTTATTTTTACAAGAGACCCATGTTTCTAATTCTATAGTTGTTAAAGAGTTAAATGATTTTTTTGATACTTATAAAATATTTTGGAATTTTGGAACTAATTTGAGTAAAGGGACAGCTATTTTTATTTCTTTTTCTTTAGATTTTTCTGTTTTAAAATACCACAGAGATTTAGACGGTCGTTTTCAGTATATTGATGTCAAATTTGATGATATTTTGTATAGATTGTTTAATGTATGTGCGCCTAATGATGCTTGTGAAAGAAAAGATTTTTTTGATTCAATTTATCCTTTTTTTGTATCAAACAGTTATAAAATTTTAGGTGGTGATTTTAATTGTATTGTTAATCCAAAGATTGATAAGTGAGTGAGTGAGTTGGTGTTTTACGCCCGTGCAACGCTATATAGGTTATTTACAGGCGATGAACATGAAAAGGATGATAAAATGAACATGAAACGATGATGATAAATGAAATATGGAGATGGGGTGGGAAACAAAGGACCGGTAAATTTTGAAGAACCACAGGAAAAAGGGGAGAGGTGGGTAGGGGCGGAAAATTTAGCCTATGTGGTGCACTACTGGGCGGTCCACAAAGGGGTCTTTTACGTGCATGAAGCGTGGCACTCTCCACACACGTTGGCCCACTATGGTCGGCGGTCAGGGTTTCCGTATTATAGACCTGACAACCCCCGCGGACGAGGGCTACCCTATTCAGCCACCTAGGGTACACACTTGGTCGCTCTGTGGGCTGAGCACTGACCCGACGTCAGAATCCCAAGACCCTTAGTCGCCTCTTACGACAAGCTAGGCTCTGCTGCGGGCCTATTCGCCACCCGGGCCCCGCACGGGACAAGATTGATAAGATAGGGGGTAATAAGAATAAAGGTTGTGAAGATTTTGATAAATTAAAAGAGATTATTTTTGATTTAGAATTGTATGATGTTTTTAGATCCTTTTATCCAAATGATTTAAATGTAACGTTTAGAAGTCCGAACATTTCTTGTCGTTTAGATAGATTGTATTTTTGTAAAGATTTAAAATCCAATGTTAAAAGTTGTTTTAATGTACCGTTTTCTTTTTCCGATCACGATAGTGTCATGTGTACTTTTGTAAACCCTACGGAAGTAAGGTCCGGTAGAGGTTATTGGAAATTAAATAATTCTATTTTAAATGATAAAGTTTTTTGTTCTAAGTTTAGAGAATGGTTTTCCGTTTTTATTGAAGATTTGGATATTTGTATTGATGTTTGGGATCATTGTAAGGAAAATATTAAAACTTTTTGTATTGATTATTGTAAGCAAAAGAATAAAGTCAAATATAGTGTAATTAGAAGTTTAGAGAAAAGGTATTTTAACTTATGTAAATTAGAGCGTTTTTCGCCGGGGGATTATTGTGAACAGATTAAAGCTTTAAAAGATGAAATCAAAATGTATTATTGTAATGATTTTAGAGGTTGTCAGATTAGAAGTAAAGCTAAATTATTAGATAATAGTGAAACTTGTTCAAAATATTTTTTTAAGAGAGAAATTAATAGAGGTAGAAAAAAAAATGATTAAAGAAATTAGGAATGATGGTTGTATTTTTAATAAACAAGAAGATATTGTTAAACAGTTTGAAAATTTTTATTCTGATCTTTTTACTGCTGAAGATATTGATGTTAACGTTATGAATTATTTTTTGGAAGATTTACCTGTTTTAAATGATAATGATAAAAGTTTCTGTGATGAAGATATAGATATTGATGAAATTGTTAATGCTTTAAAGAATATGGATAATGATAAATCGCCCGGTCCAGATGGTTTAAGTAAAGAGTTTTATTTTAAATTTATAGATATTTTTGGTCCTATATTTTTAACTTTATATAATAATATTTTTGAAGAGAGATCGCTTTCAGACTCTCAAAAACTTAGCTATATTACTTTAATTTGTAAAGATTTGTCTAAACATTATGATGTGAAATTTTATAGACCTATTAGTTTGATGAATATTGATGTTAAAATCTTAAGTAAACTTATTTGTAATCGCATGACTGTTGTATCTGATTCTATTGTTGGTATTGATCAATCTTGTGCAATTAGGGGGAGATCTATTTTAGATAACTGTCATTTACATAGGAATATTGTTGATTATGTTAATCAGAAGAATTTAAACTGTGCATTTATTTCTTTAGACCAAGAAAAAGCTTTTGATCGTGTTAACCATTCTTTTATGTTTAAAGTTTTAGAAAAGTTTAATTTTGGACCAAAGTTAATTCAATGGATAAAGATTTTGTATACTGATTTATCTTCTAGTATTTTAGTTAATAATTTTATTTCTAATCCTGTTAAAATTACTCGTTCTGTGAAACAAGGATGTAGTTTGTCACCACTTTTGTACATTTTATGTTTAGAGCCTTTTGTTAGAAAAGTTGTACTTGATAAAGATATTAAAGGTATAAGTTTACCGGGTATTAATAATGATTGTAAAATCTCTGTTTTTTGCAGATAATTCGACAGGTATTTTAACTGATGATAAAAGTATAGATAGATATATTTATTTGATTGATTTATTTGGAAAAGGATCTGGTAGTAAGTTAAATAAAAGTAAAACTAAGGGTGTATTTTTGGGAGCTTGGAAAAAGAGAAAAGAGAATCATCGTTTTGGAATTGAATTTTTAGATAGTATTAAGATTGTTGGTATTAAGATTGGTAATGATTTAACATAAGATGATATTTGGAATCCTGTATTTTTGAAAGGAGTAGGGGCGATAAGGCCTGTTTTTGGCCTAAAATTCTACCCAATTCTCAACCTTTGACTACTGTTGTCAGATGCTGATAAAATATTTATCAAATATCTAAAAAATGAGAAACTTAATACATTTTTCAATTTTGAATGATTGTTTTGGTAAAAAAATATGAACGAAACCGACCTTCATTCAGAAAATCTCGAATTTACATCAAATTTCAGTATGTTTAAGATACATTTTGGATTAGAAAAGTATCTCCGCACACAAGAAACAACTAAATATTTCTACAGATTGTTTATACAGCTTATATAAACCTTCTCTAAAAATACGAACTTGTTTCTCATGTGCGGACGATGTTTCCTGGTCCAAAATGTACTATGAAATCGACCAAAAATTCTCATTTTTTGTCATTTTTGCTAAAACCACTAGAATTATGACGTCATTATTACGCTTCAATATTAGATTTTAAAATTTTTAGACATGTTTTCCTTTTAGGCAGGGTTTATGCTATATTGTAACCAGAAATGGACACTTTTGCATAACCTTCATATTTTTAGGCTAAATAATGGCCTTATCGCCCCTACTCCTTTGAGAAATGTTTGAATATGTGGAAAAGTAGAAATTTATCTTTAATTGAGAAATCTATAATTGTAAAATCTTTAGCAGCGTCTAAGATATGGTATGTTGGTAGTGTTGTTTCTATGTCGAAATTTTATGTTAAGAAATTTCAACGTTGTATTTTTAATTTTATATGGAATGATAAAGTTGAAATGGTTAGCAGAAAGAATTTATATTTAGATTATTGTAAAGGGGGTTTAAATGTTGTTGATATTGATGTTAAATTGAAAGCGTTACGCTTGAAACATATAAGTGATATCATCAATAATAAGAGTGCTAAGTTTGTCAAGTTTTCTATCTATTGGATTGGATTTAATTTACGTTTTTATAATATTGATTTTGCTTCTTTAAATGTGCCACATAGTGAACTTGTATCACCTTTTTAGCTCACCTGACCCGAAGGGTCATGTGAGCTATTGTCATCACTTGGCGTCCGTCGTCCGTCCGTCGTCCGTCGTCCGTAAACTTTTTAAAACGTTAACTCCTCTGACACCATAAGTCCAATTGCAACCAAACTTGGTATGGTTGTTCATTAGCATTCGGTGCTTAGAACTAATGTGGGGATTTTTGATTCGTCGTAAAACATGGCCGCCATGGCTAAAAATAGAACATAGGGGTAAAATGCAGTTTTTTGCAAATAACTCAAAAACGGCTACAGATATCAAAATTCTGGCATAGGGTAAAAGTGATCAGCACCTCAAGATCTACCTACCCTGAAATTTTGAAGAAAATCCAACGACCCATGTAGGAGTTATTGCCCTTTTTGTGGATTTTTTGCAAATTTTGCACCTGTTTAGCTCAATATCTTGAAAACTATACTAGGTATTTAAGAAATTTAAATTGCATATTGTTAAGCACATCAAGATCTACAAAATATGTAACAGGGTCAACGTTGTAGGACCTTTCCTTTTAGGAGTTATTGCCCTTAGAACGTCAAAATTTAGCATTTTAACAGCATTTCCTCATTACATTGAAAACGTTAACTCCTCTGACACTTTAAGTCCAAATGGAACCAAACTTGGTATAGTTGTTTATTAGCATTAGGTGTATAGAACTGATGTGGGGATTTTTGATTGGTTGTAAAACATGGCCGCTGTGGCTAAAAATAGAACATATGGGTAAATGGCAGTTTTTTGCAAATAACTCTCAAACGGTGACAGATTTCAAAATTTTGATTGGAACAAAAGTGATCAGCACCTGAAGATCTACCAGCTCTGAAATTTTGAAGAAAATCCAACAACCCATGTAGGAGTTATTGCCCTTTTTGTGGATTTTTGGCAAATTTTGCACCTGTTTAGCTCAATATCTTGAAAACTATACAAGATATTTGAGAAATTTAAATTGCATATTGTTAAGCACATCAAGATCTACAAAATATGTAATATGGTCAACGTTGTAGGACCTTTCCTTTTAGGAGTTATTGCCCTTAGAACGTCAAAATTTAGCATTTTAACAGCATTTCCTCATTACATTGAAAACGTTAACTCCTCTGACACTTTAAGTCCAAATGGAACCAAACTTGGTATAGTTGTTTATTAGCATTAGGTGTATAGAATTGATGTGGTGATTTTTGATTGGTCGTAAAACATGGCCGCTGTGGCTAAAAATAGAACATAGGGGTAAATGGCAGTTTTTTGCAAATAACTCGAAAACGGTGACAGATTTTAAAATTTTGATTGGGAACAAAAGTGATCAGCACCTCAAGATCTACCAGCTCTGAAATTTTGAAGAAAATCCAACAACCCATGTAGGAGTTATTGCCCTTTTTGTGGATTTTCTTGCAAATTTTGCACCTGTTTAACTCAATATCTTGAAAACTATACAAGATATTTGAGAAATTTAAATTGCATTTTGTTTAGCTCATCAAGATCTACAAAATTTGTAACAGGGTCAACGTTGTAGGACCTTTCCTTTGAGGAGTTATTGCCCTTGGAATGTCAAAATTGAGCATTTTAACTGCATTTCCATATATTGAAAATGTTAACTCCTCTGACACTTTAAGTCCAAATGGAACCAAACTTGGTATTATTGCTTATTATGATTAGGTGTATAGAACTGTAGTGGTGATTTTTGATTGGTTGTAAAACATGGCCGCTGTGGCTAAAAATAGAACATTAGGTTAAACTGCATTTTTTTGCAAATAACTCAAAAAGGGTGACAGATTTTTAGATTTTGATTGAGAACAAAAATGATCAGCACCTTTAGATCCACCATATTGTCAGATGACCCCCTTATTAATCTTATGACCCTTTCAACTTTAAATAGATTTTGCCTTATAACCTTTACTTCAGGCACATTTGTCAGGTGAGCGATTCAGGCTCCTGGGAGCCTCTTGTTATAGAGAGTGTATTGATGTTTTTACGGAGTTTAAATTAAATAATGACAATGATCTAAGGGTAGTAACTACTAGAGCTTTGTATTTTTCCATTTTAGAATATAAGTATTTGGATTATGTACCAAAAGTTTGTGAAAAAAACCCTACTGTTGATTATGTTCCAATTTAAGAATGTTTTTAATAAGTTTATAGATAGGTTTTCAAGAGATATCATGTTTAAAATTGTGCATCAAGTTTTGCCTACAAATAGTTTATTGTTTAATCATAATGTTTATAAGAGTAACAGGTGTACTTTTTGTGTTAGATTTCCGGAAACTTTAAAACATTTATTCTTTGAGTGTAGTCTTTTTTCTCAATTATTGTTATTACTGAAGAATTGGATTTTTGCTTTGTCAAATGGTTTAATTATGTCTCCCAAACGAAGTTTGGAGACATGTTGTTTTTGCTCTGGTTTAATTTCATTTAATATTTAATCTTACATTCAGATATATTGATGATGTCCTTTCTATCAATAACACTTCATTTGGTAGATGGATTCCTTCAATATATCCTCCGGAGTTGGAGATTAAAGAGACCACCGAATCAAATTGCTTCACGTCTTTCTTGGATTTGCACCTCGAATTTGACCCAGGTGGTCATCTCAGTACAAAAATTTACGATAAACGAGACGATTTTAATTTTAAAATTATTAATTTTCCTAATCTACAGAGCAATATACCTACTTCTCCTGCATACGGTGTTTATATTTCACAACTAATTCGATATGCCAGAGCTTGCACACATTTCACAGATTTTTTGATCAGACACCGATTTCTTCGTGACCGACTTTTGGAGCAGGGCTATAAGAAAATACGTCTCATACGGTCACTGAAAAAATTCTTTCTTCGTTATCAGCCACTGGTAGAAAAGTTCAAAATTGAGTTAAAAGATATGATAGTTAATTGTTTTAATTAGTGTTTGACTGGTCTGCTGTACTGAGATGATCACCTCAATATCCCTATTGTGTCTCACAACTATGTTGTGATCTATGGTCATTACCGGATCCTAAGATCGCAATGGAAGAGGGAGGTTTGGCGCCATAAAACCTGGTTTAACCCACCATTTCGTTTGAAATGCCTGTACCAAGTCAGGACCATTGCGATCCACCAATTCTCCGGTGTGACTGATTCGTTTTTGTCGTTTTCTCTGGACTATGAGATTGATCATTCAAGTTCGGTAGTTTTGTTAGTACCTTTATATTCTTTAGACTTTAAACACATTTCTTTTAAGGATATTGATGTTATAGGTAAATATAGAAAGAGTGTTATTTTATTATTGATTTCATTGTATTGTAAAACTATTTGGCTCAAACGAAATGAAAAGAAATTTGATAGAAAACATGTGTTAGGTAATGATGTTTATGTATTCTTTCTTAATCAATTGCGATTAAGAATTTTAGCTGATTATGAGAGACTTCCTTTAGGGAAATTTGATCAGTATTGGTGTTTTACAGATCTTTTTTGTAAAGTACAAGATGAACGTTTAGAGATAAATTTCCTTTGAGTTTTACATATTGTTACATATTTAAGGTAAAGTGTCCTTGAAGTAGTAGTTTTTGTTTTATTTATTATTTTCCTTTTTTCTCGAAATTGGGGGGTGGAATCTTGTGGTTTACAATAAATGTGTTCAAACAGTTGCTTATTTGATTATAAGGGGCTGTTTTATTACTACTCTATCTTTAATTATATTTGAAAAACTTATCTTTCAAATATTGTTATTTACGCTGGAAAATATTTAGAGATCTCAATGTATTTATGGAAAAAGATAAAGAAGTTAATTGTTGTTTATATTTCGATCGTTATGTAACTTTGATAAATGCTTTGTTTGACTTAATTGTATTATGCACTGTACATATCTGTGATATTTGTGTTTTTATATGCATTGTATGATATGATTTACTTGAATAAAGAATTTGAAGTTTGAAAAAAAGGTCCTCCCAGATCAGTTGTGATCTGTTAACAAACCAAAATAAGTTATAAAGGGTGTACTCACCTTGTTGTGAGGGGCCCGATAGGGTTTGCTACGACATGTCAGACATGTGGGACCAAGACGTCCGGGAGCGGACAGTAAAGCTAAGGTTCGACGGCGGCTGGGTGACAACCAGAGACGAAGTGTTCGGGTGGATCCGGAAGATCATCGATCCTGAAGAGATCCACGCTATATTCAAGACTGGGGACAACTCAACGTGGTATGCGACTTTTGAGACGGCTAGGGAGGCGGCGGATTTGGCGGCGGCTGGTGAGGTGGAGCTTAGTGCTAACATGAGATTGACGGCGACACCAATGGATCTTCGACTGGTGAAGATGCGGATCCATTGGTATCCACTTTTCTTCAAAGAGAGCCTGGTTCGCGAGTGGCTGGAAAGGTTTGGTAAAATTATTACTATGAAAGAGGAACGGGAGACTGTTGGTGGCTTCAGTGTCAAGACCGGTGTGTTTTATATTGAGATGAGATGTACCTCCAGGGCCTACCATGCTATCCCCCACTTGGCTGACATCTTTGGCAGGAAGGTGTTAGTCACCATGGCCGGAAGACCCAGTCTATGCCTTAGATGTGAGTCAACTGGTCATCTGAGGAGAGACTGTCCCGAGAAGACTGGAAGACGATCCTACAGTAGCGCAATACTTCGAGGAACAACTAATGAAGAGACGGAGGAACACAAGAGCAGTGAAGGCACTCGGGAGAGTGCCGATGTACTGATTAGCAGTGAAGGCACTCCCCCGAGTGCTGAGGTACTGGGAGGCAGTGAAGGCGTCACGGACGGCGCCGATGTACTGGTTAGCAGTGAAGGCGCCGTCCAGGGCGCTGATGTACTGGGAGGCAGCGGTGAAGACGCTCAGCCGAGCGTCGATGTACCGATCCGCAGTGAAGGCGCCCAACCGGGTGCCGATGTACTGACTCGCGGTGAAGACAGCGTCGATGTATCGATGGATATGACGAGATTTTTTACCTGGTACAGGAGGCACCTGCTAAACGTCCAGACGTATCATAACCCTCGAGGTTTACTATCAATCATTATGGAGAGAAGTCAGATGGAGATGATGGACAGGACCGTGAGGATCCTAGTCGGAGGAAGGGACGCTAGGAAGATAAACCGAGATAGAATTATTTCCCGCTTGGTGCTTGTTTTGGGCGACAAGACGAGTTTACAGTCGTTATGGCGGACTGAGCCAGGGATCAACTGGTTTGCAACCTGTTTTAAGAAAGACGATGCAGAGAGACTTTTTTGGGCTAGAGCAGCGTCTGACGACGACTTTACGTTGGTTTTTAGCCCTTGTAATAGGAAGAGAGTATCGTTGAGGGTGCATTGGCTCCCGATTTGGATTGAAAACCACCAGATGGTGTCCTTCTTCGAAGATTATGGGAAGGTTTTACGATCTTATGAGGAGGTGATGTCTCATCACCAGCTCAAGACGGGATATGGGACTGGCGTGAGACGAGTGGAGATGGAGATTCGTGAGGGACAACAACACGATATCCCCTATAGAGCATCTATTGGCAACCGCTAATGTCTGATCACTATTCAGGGGAGACCCCCTTTATGCTTAAAATGTTTCGAGTTGGGGCACTTTAGAGCTAACTGCCCTCAGAACAGGAGACGAGACGAATATGGCCAATCTCGTAGGAGTTTTGCGGAAGTTGTAAGAGAGGGTGATGGGGAAGACTTGTCGGCGGAGCAAGGTCAGGAGGTTCAGAGTCCCAGAGAGCCGACTGCTGAGCCTACGGTATCTGCAGCGACAGCCACTGAGATGGAAGAGATAAGGGGCATCTCATTAGCTTCTTACCCGGAGGTTTCAGTTGAGGAACAGACTAATGAGATACCAATTAGAGGGATTTCTCAAGTGACGCCATCGGTACCCAATAGTTCAGGCATACCTGCTGATTCATCGCAGGTTGAGGTGACAGCAGAGGTTCATGCACATCAGGAAGAAGTAGACGAGATTTCTCAGATGGATGAGTCAGACATAGACTCCGATCCTGACGATGGTGATGATGAACTCGACAGTAATTCTGAGATTGGGAGACAATTACCAACAAAAAGGACAGGAAACAGAAATCACAGAAAAGGAAGACTTCCTCTACCTTAGACCGTAAATTAGTTAAACTGACGAAGGAGGCTGGCTGCTCCGTACCCCACATGGAGAATCCTTTGTCTCAAAACAGCAGGATGGAAGATCCCCATGTTGTAAGACTAGAGAAGTCAACCGACATTTAAACTATGATGATGAAGAAGACAACAAGAACTGTATTCACGGACTCCGAGCTTGATTATGGACTGGATTTGGCTGCTAAATTTCGGTTTCTAAGAGCTTTGCTCTTTTTTGCTTTTCATTTTGTATTGCTTTTTATTTTTGCTGTGTTTTCTTCATGTTTCTTTTTGATTATGTTATGTCTTATTTTTCTGTGTTTTTTTTGCTATTTCTTTTGTCTTTTCATTTTTCATACCTTTTTTAATATGACCAACTACAATATTTCAACCTTCAACTGTAACGGTCTTTTAAATGCGACCACACAATATGAAATTAAAGATTTGGTTTATTCTTTTAAAATAGACATTCTTTTTCTTCAGGAAATACATGTTTATTCAAAAATACAAGAACAAAAGTTGGAAAAAATTTAAAATTTTGATCTTGATAAAAGAGGAAAAAATTCAAAAAAAGTCGGTTCTAAAAATATTTTTTCTATTTTTTTCTGATTTTAATCTATTAGATGCTTATCGTCATCTTTTTCCTGATTTAGTTTTTACTACTTGGAACTGTTATTCTACTAAAGTTTCTTGTCGTCTTGACAGAATATATATTAGCGCTTGTCTGAAAGATTGCATACAGAATGTGTCTAATCATTTAGTTTGTTGTAGTGACCATGATTTAGTCTTGTTAACTTTCCAAAATAATGCTAGTATAACTACTGGTCCAGGTTATTGGAAATTTAACACTTCGATTTTAAAAGATAAACCTTTTCAATAATCATTTAAAACTTTTTGGAATAACTTTATTGATGGTTATGAAAATTTTGACCAACATTTTTGGACAATATGCAAAGATAATATACAAGCTTTTGTCAAAAACTATTGTAAACTAAAAACAAAAAAGTCAAAAGACAAATTCTTAAGGAGTATCAAAATAAATATTATAATTTACAAAAGTGTGAAAAATCAGATCCTGGGAATTTTATAGATCAAGTTAAAAATATGAAAGAAGTTATTGAAAATTTTCAAAAACAAAACTATGAAGGATCAATTATCCGATCAAAAGCTAGAACGTAAGATAATTCTGAGAAACCATCAAAATTTTTTTTTCAAGTAAGAATCATCCCGAGGAAGGAAGAAATTAAATACTGAAATTGTTGAAGATTCTACATCCCATTCTTGTTCCTCTGATATTTCTAATCAATTTCATCAACTTTATTCTAAACTTTTTATGACTGAAGGTATTGATCCTGAACTTTCTGATTTTTTCTTAAATGATTTGCCATCTTTAGATGATTTTGACTCGGACCTTCTTCAACAACCTTTTTCTAAAGAGGAAATCTTGAAAGCCTTAAAAGGAATGGAAAATAATAAATCGCCAGGACCTGATGGTATTCCTAAAGAATTTTACATTACATTTTTTGATATTCTGTCCGATTCTTTGTTACAAATGTATAATAACATTTTTATGGATGGTTTACTTTCAAATGATCAAAGGTTGTCATATATTACTTTGATATGTAAAGATCCCGAACATCCTGAATCGATGAAGAATTATCGTCCCATCTCTCTTTTGAATGTTGAAGTTAAAATCATTTCTAAAATGATTACGAATCGTTTCTTGTCAGTTATGCATCTGTTAGTCCATCCCGATCAACGTGTGCTGTCAACGATCGTTCTATTTTAGATAACGCACATCTTCTTAGGAATATCTCTGATTATGTTGAGCAAAAAAATCTTCCTTGTGCCTTTATCAGTCTTGATCAAGAGAAGGCCTTTGATCGTGTTGAATATGAGTTCCTTTTCAAAGCCCTGGAAAAATATAATTTTGGTCCTAACATTAGAAAGTGGATTAAGATTTTATATACAGATATTTCTTCTTCGGTCATTGTTAATAATAGACCAATCGCGAGTTAATCCATTCCGGAACATTCCGGAATTACAAATACCAAAATGCGGGTATAAACGGTTAATTTGGGTATTGGATATTAGAATGTCCAATTATCAAAGGTCAACTGAGGTAAGATCTGACGTCAGAACATTGGGAGCAATGGAAGCAACATGTTTACCGATTTATTTTAGGAAAAGAAAATTGAATAAAAAGTTTTGTTCCTCAATTTGTAATGGTCAAAGAAATATAAAAACAAACATTTCCAAGGGATTGGAGATAGGACAAGGTTTCCCTGTCCCTGTTTTATTTATCACAGAGTAGGTACAAGTTTTCCAGTAAAATCGAGGTGAAATGGCGGCTATTTTGGAACTCGCGATCCGGGTATTTCATTTCTGAAATTTTTCTTCTCACACGTGGTGTCAAACAAGGATGCAGTCTGTCTCTTTTATTATATGTTTTAGTTTAGAACCTTTTCCTCGTAAAGTGAGATCATATCCTGAGATCCATGGTGTAGAACTGCCGGGAATCATGTAAAATTTCATTGCATGCAGATGATGCAAACGGTATTTGTTCCGATGATCATTCCATTTCAAGAATTTTTTATTGGTGTGAGTTTTATGATAACGCTTCGGGTGCTAAACTTAATGAAATGAAAACGAAAGGTTTATTTCTTGGTAAATGGAAAAGTCGTTCAGATCACCTGTTTGGTATTTCATGGGCTGATAAAATTAAAATTATTGGAATAACCTTTGGTCACAATGTTAGTCAAGATGATATATGGCATCCTATCTTCAAAAAAAATTTATAATGTCTTAAAGTATTGGAAGTCATACAGAAAAATATCATTATGGAGCAAAGCCAATTGAAAATGATGAACAGGACGGTGAGGATTCTTGTTGGTGGCAAGGATGCGAAGAAGATAAACCGGGATTCCGTTATCTCCCGCCTTGTCGTTTTGGGGGATAAGACTAACCTTTCGTCTTTATGGAGAACAGAGCCAGGGATCCATTGGTTTGCCACCTGCCATAAGGAGGAGGACGCCGAGAGGCTACTTTTGGCTAGAGTAGCGTCTGATGAGACTTTCACCTTGGTCTTCAGTCCGTGTAACAGAAAGAGGATTTCGGTACGAGTTCATTGGCTACCGATTTGGATAGAGAACTATCAAATCGTTTCTTTCTTTGAGGAGTATGGGAAGGTGTCAAAAACGTATGAGGAGGTGATGAGTCATCATGAGCTGAAGACGGGATATGGAACAGGGGTCCGTCGAGTCGAGATGGAGATACGAGAGGGGCATGAACATGATATTCCCTACAGGGCCAGCATAGGAAACAGACAGTGCCTCATCACGATTCAGGGAAGGCCGCCACTATGCTTGAAATGTTTTGATATAGGTCATTTTAGGTCGAACTGTCCGCTTAATCGCAACCGTTAAGATTACCGCCAACCTAGTTTTGCTGATGTGCTTCGGCGAGGAGATGATGGGGACTTGTCGGCTGAGCAGACCCCAGTCGCTACTGAGGAGATGCCCACTGCGACCGAAGAGACCCCCACTTTACAGGGTGATGATCAACATATGACAACTGAACAGACAGATGAGGTCCACATAAGAGGGATCTCTCAAGTGACACCAAGTCCCGTGCGGGGCCCGGGAGGCGAATAGGCCCGCAGCAGCGCTAAGCTGGTCGGTAAAAATCCACTAAAGAGCGCTCAGAAACCTGACATCGGGGTCAGGCCGCTTTGCCCTTAAAGCGACTGGGATGTGTGCCCCAGGTGGTTGAATGGGGCAGCCCTGACATCGAGAGATGCCGGGTCGTCAGGCGATAATGCGGAAAACCTGACCGCAAACCATAGTGGTGCACCGTGTTGGGAAAAATGTCACGTTCCTCGCACGTTAAAGAACCCTGCTGCAGGTCTCGGTAAGAGTAGGACCCGTAGGATCCCCATGCAGGAGGCAAAATTTCCCGTCCCTACCCATCACTCCTTTTTCCAGTGGCAGTCAAAACTATCCTACCCGATTGGCCTTGTGTCCCCATTTCCTCCACTTTATCATCATTTCATGTTCATTGTATCACCATTTGCATGTTCATCTCCCGGATATAGCCGAAATTGTGCTTCTTGGGAGTAAAGCAATAACTAACTAACTAACAAGTGACACCATCTTTGGATCCGGAAGTCCCTGCCGATTCATCTCGGATTGAGGTATCTGCCGATGTACACCGGGAAGAGGTTTGCGAGGAGACACAGATACAGTCTGATTTAGATTCAGACCATGAGGATGGAGACGACGAGTTGGATAGTGGCTCTGATGAGTGGCAGACCGTCGCTACCAGGAAAGACAAGAAACACAGGGTTCTTGGTATTTCACAGAGTGAGTGAGTTGGTGTTTTACGCCCGTGCAACGCTATATAGGTTATTTACAGGCGATGAACATGAAAAGGATGATAAAATGAACATGAAATGATGATAAATGAAATATGGGGATGGGGTGGGAAACAAAGCAACGGTAAATTTTGAAGAACCACAGGAAAGTTGGAGAGGTGGGTAGGGGCGGAAAATTTAGCCTATGTGGTGCACTACTTGGAGGTCCACAAAGGGGTCTTTAACGTGCATGAAGCGTGGAACTCTCCACACACGTTGGCCCACTATGGTCGGCGGTCAGGGTTTTCGTATTATAGACCTGACAACCCCCGCGGACGAGGGCCACCCTATTCAGCCACCTAGGGTACACACTTGGTCGCTCTGTGGGATGAGCACTGACCCGACGTCAGAATCCCAAGACCCTTAGTCGCCTCTTACGACAAGCTAGGCTCTGCTGCGGGCCTATTCGCCACCCGGGCCCCGCACGGGACAGTGCTAAGTTGTTCGGTAGTGTGGATTTCATATCTCGCCATGGCAGTCTCAGTTTATACTTCCCATTCTTATGAGTAATTGTTGACTCTATAATCTCTAACGCTCGTTTATCTTCCACGGACATTCCACATTTGTCGGATCTGATCGTATCTTTGAAGTCTGTCGTCCACATACGCTCAAGTTGTTCATCCAATCTATCGGCCTCAGACGTGATTCCATCGTGTGCATCGCTTGTCTTTGTAGCAGATCTATCGGTCCAAGGATCGCCCATCCAAGATTCGTTCGCACGGCATACGGCTGGTGTTCATCACCGGATCTAACCTCAAGCGGAATGTGAGCATTAGGGGCGTCGGTACCAATCAGCAGCATTACTTTACTTTCGTCAATTTCCGGATTTTAATATAAGCGAGGTGGGGAAACTTCTTGACGTCAAGTTTCGTGGCTAAATTTCTGGCAGAAATGGGTAAGTATTTAACCGACCAGACACGCTCAATCCGTACAAATTTGTTGTCGTTTAATGCGCTGACCTCAATGTTGACTTCGCGTCCCTGTATCCTGTCATCAGAGGAATTGACAGTTGACATAGCAAATGAAACAGGCTTGCTTTTCAATTTCAGTCTAGTCACCAGTCTTTGGTCAATCAGCGTTTTGTCAGAACCATTATCCAGAAGTGCGTAAGTGTTACAAAGTTTGTCGCCATCGTCGCCCTTTACAATTATAGGTATAATTCCCAGACAATTCTTAACTGTTCGGGTTTCTCTTGATTCAGTACAGTTCACGGTAGACTGAACTACCTTGTGATTAGCCTCGGGTTTCGACCAACAATGGAGTAAATGATGGTGTTTCTCATAATAATTAGAAACTGTACAAGACTTAGGATTACTACACTTATTAACAAAATGATTATCTTTTAAACAATTATAACAAAGTTTTGCAGTGCGTACAAAGCTGCGCCTGTCAGATAAACTCATAGATTTAAACTTTTGACACATTGATATATCAGTACATGTACCTGAACAACACTTACATGTATGCTTAACTTGTGACGTCTGGTTTACACTATTAGTAGCTAGTGTGCTAACTCTACCCTTGTGGCTATCATGTTTACTATTGTGATCATTACGTACACTTTGTTTACCATTTTCTTGAGTAAGATCAATAACATACATCGAATTTGCAATACGTGATTTTTCATCTATATATCTACTAAGATCAGAAAATCAAGGTTCTCTACCTGACTCTGTATTGCTATGTGTGACGTCAACCCATTTAGTTTTTAAATGCATAGGTAGCCTTCTTACAAGAAGCCTTAAGTTTTAAGTGAGATAATGTAGTGTCACATTTTTGCATTTCTAGAGCTAACCTTGATAGACTATTAATATCTGAAGATTTAATCCGACTACCGTGTACCAAGTTACTAATATACGATCTAGCAATAATATGTGGTCTACCATATCTAGATTGTAACAATTCTTGAGTACGAACATACCCTTTATCAGCACCTAACAAAACAAAGTCTTCAATACACTCTCTGGCTTCTCCCTACACGGTATTGTATTAAGTAACTCAGCCTTGTCTGATTGTCACTGATTTTACTTTCAATGTTAGTTTCAAAGTTCTTAATAAATTTCAAATAACTGGTAGGAGAGCCACAAATGTCAATAACTCCGGCTTCGGCAAGTTGAATCCTTCTTGAAGAGTTTCAGCCAACTTCTGGAATGCGCTGCCAATGGTGCTGCCACTGGATACACCTCTCTGAATTTCACTGGATACATCTCTGTGTATGTCACTATTATAGCTCTCTTTCGGTCGACTGTTGTTATTCTGAGTGCGGCTATCTACTTTACCGTCACACGTAGATTCCGACCGTGCAATCGGTTCACTTTGCTTCACGTTTGGAGTATTGTTTATATACTCCTCTTCCGACACTGCACCTCGCCAAACGCTTTCCTCAACTCTCACTTCTTCGACTTCTGACTGGTATTCGAGAAGCTGTTGCTCAATATCAAGTTCTTTCTTTTTCCGTTCCAGTTCCATCTTAGCCGTGACACTTTTTAGCCTCTGTTCAGCAACAAGTCTTTTTGCCATCGCTGTTCGTAACTTGGACCGCGACGAAACAGTTGATCTATATGAACTTCTTCCGCTGATGACGGACACTTTTTCTTCCTCGGACGTTTTCTTCTCCTTCTCGCCTTCCGCGATCCACTCTGAATAACGATCCTTGAATTCTTCAAAGTTCCTCACACAACTTTCAAAGTTCTCCATTAGATTCTCGGCAATTTGTTGTTCCTCACACAGGTCTAAACATAGCTTGTTTGTTTCTCGGAATTGTTCAAATCGGTCACACAACTTTACGTAACATTGCTTAACATTTTCCATATTCTCATACGACATCATCCGTCTTTCTAGGTCGTTGTATGTCCGTGTCAATTGCGCTTAATTTGGACTTCGTGTCTTTTTCACACTTTCAAAGTCCCGAATTTCTCTCCGGTCAGACATTATTCAACTTCTTCCGTTAGACAAAAATCGAGAATCGTAGAGGATATTCAGGGAATAAATACGAGTATGCGCTTTCAATTAATAAATGTTTTATTCAATACAATCCAACATGGGCATAAATGGAAGCATAATTGTAGCGTAATGTAAGCGTAATGTTAGCGAATTTCTGAAAAATACAAATATTCACAAATTATAGATCCAATATAACAAATTCTTATAAAAAGATTGACAATCATCCTCGGAAACCCAGGGGCTCTTCCCTCGCTTACTTATTCATCACATGCGATGAATGAGTAAGCGATAGAAGAACCCCTGGGTTTCCGAGGATGATTGACAATACATACAGATTTAGATTTCAAACAGAAATAGTTTATTTGAGTGAGTTGGTGTTTTACGCCCGTGCAACGCTACATAGGTTATTTACAGGCGATGAACATGAAAAGGATGATGATAAATGAACATGAAATGAGTGAGTGAGTGAGTTGGTGTTTTACGCCCGTGCAACGCTATATAGGTTATTTACAGGCGATGAACATGAAAAGGATGATAAAATGAACATGAAATGATGATGATAAATGAAATATGGGGATGGGGTGGGAAACAAAGGACCGGTAAATTTTGAAGAACCACAGGAAAAAGGGGAGAGGTGGGTAGGGTCGGAAAATTTAGCCTATGTGGTGCACTACTGGGCGGTCCACAAAGGGGTCTTTTACGTGCATGAAGCGTGGCACTCTCCACACACGTTGGCCCACTATGGTCGGCGGTCAGGGTTTCCGTATTATAGACCTGACAACCCCCGCGGACGAGGGCTACCCTATTCAGCCACCTAGTTTACCATAAACCTTTGTACAATCAAATAAAAAAATAAAGTATAGTTTTGTTCATGTTAAAACTTCGAAATTAAATAAATTTAATATACAGTCTGGTAAAAATATAATCATAATCTAACATAACAACGATAAATACATAAACATACCGATTTTTTGGCCTTTCCCTATAAATAGTTCCTCTCTGTAATAAAAAAGTCTATTCAAGTTTGTCATCAAAGCGCCCATACAAGACGTTGCTAAAGTGGACGTAATAATACGACAATGGAAAACGGGAAAACGTTACAAATGTTTCCCGCGGATTTGACGTTATGAAAAAAGTTAAAATTACAATGTTACAAAGTTAAAAATAAAAAAAAGAGCTGTACGTACATGGCCATGAAGGGCTCATCTACCTACTAGGGGTGACGGACTCCTGGAGGAGTCTCAGGTACCCGGAAGCAGTTACGGTTCCAGCCGGGACTCAGGTACTGTCAACAAGAGCAGTGACGGTCCCGATCGGGACCTAGGTACTGACACATCAAAGAAGAGGAGCTTGGATAATGTGGCCGATGCAGACGATGGCGATGATGAGGATAAGAAGAAGGCGAAGGAAGAGAACGGAGCTCCTAACTGGTTCGACGGGAATAAGGTGGAAATGGCGACGGACGGAAAACTCCGAATTGTTCTAAGCTAGTGACTCTGTTAACAATCTTTTTGTTTATTGGACTACGATTTTTTGTGTAATTCTCCCTGATTTGACTGCCTTTTGTCTCTGATTTTGTATCACTTTTTAGTGCTTGTATTAATTTTGAATTATTTTCTTCAAGAGCCTAACTTATTTTTTCTCCAATTTTACGTTAAGTCTTTATTTTACATTTTTGATTTTGAGAACACATTTTGGTAATTGCTTATTTGTCTAATATTGATCAGTTCTTTAATTTTTGTTTTACTTTTGTTTTAAATTGTTATGCTTTATTAATGCAAAAGATTATACATTGTACTATCTGTTATATTGTGTTTTTATATGTATTGTATGATATATTTACTCAATAAAGTATTTGAAGTCTAAAAAAAAAGGTCCTCCCAGATCGAGGCCTTTTCATTGCACTATTATTTGGCTGAAGTCTGCGATTGCCTAAAATGTAGACAACTCGGGTACGCAATTTTTTAGTGTGTGGGACTGCGTTCGCGCTATCCCGCGTTTATAATTTCAAATGTTTAAAGTCAGAAAATCCCATCCAAAATGAAAAAAAGAGAGAAGTGTTCTTTTTTTTTCGTAAAAGATTGCGCTACACTGGGCAACCTGCTGTGGTAAAATTAAACTTACTTTCAACTAAACATTATTATCTGGGCATGAAAAGTTAGAGTAATGATAGGGCAATCTTTTTCAGAAAGTATAAACTTTGTATCCCAGTTTGCGTTTGAATATTTAATGAAAAACCAAAAAATAGGGAACCGGGTAAATATTTGAAGAAGCAAAGGTGTACCAAAGGGGTAATCAGTATCATAAAACCGTGAAGACAAAGACAAAACCGGCAGACAAAAAATCATCACAACAAAACAAACCACATAACAACATAAAACACACACACATAACAACAAAACCGCATTCAGCAACGCGAACTCAAGTCGAAACGAGAGTGAACTCAGGTGCTCCGGAAGAGTAAGCAGTTCCTGCTTGCTATAGCACACCCGTCACGTTGCCAAAGATCGATTAAGTGTTGGTCAAATCCGGAAAGGATGACATTACAAAACTCTATGTCAAACCAACATCTGTGCTCATCTGAGAGATAGAAATCCCGTATTTGCATACAAGCACATGATGTCGTCCGTAAAATTTCTTGAGTGATGACAACAACCTGGGAGCAACGTACCTCTGTGTTAACAATTTGCTTGTCAGCCGTGTAGCTCTATCAAGGAAGTCGTTGTACTCCCCACATGTTCTGGAATAACGAATCAATTGTGATACGTAAACTCCATATGCTGGAGCGGACGGAATGTTGCTACACAGAAATGGAAAGTTGAAGTCATCACGTTTGTCATAGAGCCTTGTACAAAGCCTTCCTTGTGTGTCAATTTCGAGAAATAGATCCAAATATGAAGCAGACCTCCTAGAATCTGTAGTGTCCTTTACCTCAAGTTCCTTCGGATATATGAGATGTAAATAGTCACCAAATCGAGGATTGTTTAGTGAAAGGGAAGACTTTACAATGCACCCGCGTCGGAATGTTTTACAAAAAAATGGACGTACGCAACTGTTCTTTTCATTTTATTTGTTCAATTGTATTCGTTGTGCACATTAAATGCGCATTTGTTGTAATATTCTATTTTTATACATGTGTGAAAAAAAAAACGGAGAAAAACGGACTTTTTGTTGGTTTTCGCTGTTATATCGCAGTAAACCCGAGTTGCATACATATTATATTTTAATGGAATGTAAGCGTTCATATATATTTGTGCATGTTCAATATGTCTTTTTATGTATAAACTTAATTATTAGTGTTATGTAATAATGTTAATTGAAAAATAAAATGGTTGAAATCGTAGAGATTTTTTTCTCAAATTTGTTGTGTATAGGTCGTCATTTTCAAAAAACGTATTGCCAACGTTATAAAACAGTCATGTTGCGTTACACCTGACAGAAAAGGTTGTTTCGCGTTCAACTTGGTATTAAAGTAAAGAGTATTATTTTTCCGTGTCTAGAATGTCATCCATTAAAGCCCAAAGATGAAACTGCTTTTTAGTTCGCATTGCACGTATTCAAAGAACACCTTTATTATTGAACTGCATACCATGAACGGCTCGGGTCCAAAACGATACCAAAGCATACTTACCTGGTACAGGAGGCACCGCTCTCCTGTACTTTTGTTTAAAATCCAATTAAGTTATAAATGAGTAGACCTAGCTTGCTAGGGAACTCGATCATGGATTCATATACGGACCTAGAAGTGAAGACCAGAACCTGCCGTGTATCCGTTTATGATGGTAGACCTGTTCTAAAAAGAAGTGTAGCTGTGGAATTAGCGGATGGGGTTGCAGATGTTAGCAGACTTAAAGCGGTTTATAAGTGCGGAAACAACTCAGATTGGTATTTTACATTCGAGACAACTGGGGATATGGCCAACTTTGCCCGGGAAGAGGATTATATTCTAGCCGACGGAAGAATAATGAAGACCACCAGAATTGACAAGAGGAAGGTCAACTTCCGGGTTCACTGGTTTCCATTACATGTAAAGATGGACCTGCTGGAAGAATATCTGGACAAGTATGGTAGTGATGTCCGCCTGACTTACGAAAGGGAGGAATTGGTACGGCCGAGAATTTCGATTAAGACAGGGGTGATATCCGGATCGATGATTTGTACGGAAGAAGAGTTTGGATGTCTTCCGTACGAAGCTGATGTATATGGAAAAAAAGATACTTCTGACAGTACTAGGCAGAAGATCTCGGTGCCTAAAGTGCGGAGAGGTCGACCACACAAGTGCGCGCTGCCCGGATAGAAGGCCTTACTCAGACGTTGTGAGACAGAATGGTACAACGAGTGGTGAAGGGTCCCAGAGCGGACCTGATGTACTGGGAGGCAGTGAAGGGTCCGCCCAGGGACCTGAAGTACTGAACAGAGGTGAAGGGCTCATCCAGGAGTCCGAGGTACCTACCAGGGGTGACTCTTTGAATTTCTAAATGTACTGAAGGGCGATCCAACAGTCGAGAAAAAAAAAATATAAAATTTTGAACAAATGTTTGTTTAACAAAATGTTCTGAAGGGCGATCCAACAGTGACAGAATTTTGAAAACAAAATGCACTGAAAGGCAATCTAATAGCAAACAAATTTAAATTTAAAGATATGAATTTTATTGATATTTCAGAAGACAATATAAAATTGAAAATTAACATACGGGGTATTCCAAACAGTTTGGAGATTTGGTAAATGTTTCCATTGCACCTTGAATTTGGTTAAGGAAAATGTCGTTACCAATAAAAGACAAATGGACTCCATCGTTTTGATAAAGACCTGTCAAAATTGTATGTTCAGAAATTTCAACGTTGTATTTTTAATTTTATAAGGAATGACAAAGTTGAAATGGTTAGTAGAAAAAATTATATTTAGATTATTGTAAAGGTGGTTTAAATGTTGTTGATATTGATGTTAAATTGAAAGCGTTACGCTTGAAACATATTAGTGATATAATCAATAATAAGAGAGCTAAGTTTGTTAAGTTTTCTTTCTACTGGATTGGATTTAATTTACGTTTCTATAATATTGATTTTGCTTCTTTAAATGTCCCACATAGATAGAGAGTGTATTGATGTATTTACAGAGTTTAAATTAAATAACGATAATGATCTAAGGGCAGTAACAAATAAGTTTTTGTATAACATTATTTTAGAATATAAGTATGATGATTGATTATGTACCGAAAATTTGTGAAAAGAATCCAACTATTGATTATGTTCCGATTTTTAAGAATGTTTTTGATAAGTTTATAGATAGATTTTCTAGAGATACTATTTTTAAAATTGTCCATCAAGTTTTGCCAACTAACAGTTTACTTTTTAACCACAAGGTGTATAAATGTAATAGATGTACTTTTTGTGCGAAATTTCCGGAAACTTTAAAGCACTTGTTATTTGAATGTAATTTATTAAGGAATTTATTTGTATTGTTAAAAATTGGAATTTTTGCTTTGTCTAATGGTTTAATTAGTTTTGATTTCAAATATATTTTGTTCACAGATATCAATGTGATCGGGAAATATAGAAAAAGTTTTATTTTATTGTTAATTGCTTTGTATTGTAAAACTATTTGGATGAAAAGAAATGAAAAGAAATTTGATAGAAAACATGTATTAGGAAATGATATTTATACATTTTATTTGAATCAATTAAGATTCAGAATATTGGCTGATTTTGAGAGATTTCCGCTCGAAAAATTCGAGAAGTTTTGGTGCTTCTCGGATCTTTTTTGTAGAATACAAGATGGTAACTTTTTTCTGATTTTATTTTTCTTAAAGTGCCCTTTTCTGGTAGTAGATTTTTGTTTTTGTATAGTTTTGTTTCCCCCTTTTGTCCAAAATTGGGGGTGGAATCTTGTATTGTACAAATAATGTATTTAAACAACTGCTTATTTAGTTATAAGGAGTTGTTTTAGTATGCTTTATAGTAACTTATTATATACACCCTTTGATCATTCGTAAAGTTTATGTTCGGTCTTGATGTATTCATTATATAATTGTTAAAGGTTAAAGTTCGATATTTATGTAACCTTGTTTTAAATTGTTATAATTTATTAATGTAACTGTATTATACAATGTACTATCTGTGATATTGTGTTTTTATATGTATTGTATGATATATTTACTCAATAAATGATATGAAGTCTGAAAAAAAGGTCCTCCCAGATCACTTGTGATCTGTTAAACAAACCAATTAAGTTATAAAGGGCGGACTCACCTTCTTGTGAGGGGCCCGTTTCGGTTTGCAACGACATGGCGGATGTGTGGGACCAAGATAGTACGACTGGGATTTGATGGCGGCTGGGTCCCAACCAGAGATGAAGTTTTTGGCTTGATTATGAAAGTAGTAGATCCTGAGGAGATACAGGCCATCTTCAAAACTGGAGACAACTCTACCTGGTATGCCACCTTTGAATCATCTCGAGAGGCATGTGAGTTAGCGGCAGCTGGTGAGGTGGATTTAAGCGACGGAATGAGGTTGACGGCGACACCAATGGATCTTCGCCTGGTCAAGATGAGGATCCATTGTATCCACTTTTTTGTAAACAGAGCCACGTCCGTAATTGGCTGGAGAAGTTTGGGAAGGTTGAAGTTAGTAAGGAGGAACGGGATACTGTAGGTGGTTTCAGCTTTAAGACTGGAGTTCTTTACATTGAGATGAAATGCACGTCCAGGGCCTACCATGCCATCCCCCACTTGGCTGACATATTTGGCAGGAGGGTACTGATCACCATGGCCGGAAGACCTAGGTTCTGCCTTAGATGTGAGTCAACTGGCCACCTGAGGAGGGACTGTCCTGAGAAAGCAGAGAGGAGATCCTTTAGCAGTGTTGTATTGCGTGGAACAACGAACGCAGAGACTCAAGAGTTAATGACGGAGAAAGGAGAAGAGCAGCAGGAGGAACACTCGAGTGCCGATGTACTGATTTGCAGCGAAGGCACTCACTCGAGTGCTGAGGTACTGGGAGGCAGTGAAGGCGCCATGGACGGTGCCGATGTACTGGTTAGCAGTGAAGGCGCCGTCCAGGGCGCTGAGGTACTGGGAGACAGCGGTGAAGACGCTCAGCTGAGCGCCGATGTACCGATTAGCAGTGAAGGCGTCCAACCGGGCGCCGATGCACTGATTGGCGGTGAAGACGATCGGCCGAGCGTTGATGTACCGATGGAAACAACGACTGGCGAGATGACGAGGAAGAGAGGGCAAGAAGACGACATCAAGGAGGAGGAAGATGATGTGAAAGATCCGAAGAAATTGATGTCTTTACCATTGAGGGCCCCAGTGGACTTAACGGTGAGTGAGTGTGTGAGTTGGTGTTGTACGCCCGTGCACCGCTATATAGGTTATTTACAGGCGATGAACATGAAAAGGATGATAAAATGAACATGAGATGATGATGATAAATGAAATATGGGGATGGGGTGGGACACAAAGGACTGGTAAAATTTGAAGAACCACAGGAAAAAGGGGAGAGGTGGGTAGGGGCGGAAAAGTTAGCCTATGTGGTGCACTACTTGGCGGTCCACAAAGGGGTCTTTTACGTGCATGAAGCGTGTCACTCTCCAAACACGTTGGCCCACTATGGTCGGAGGTCAGGGTCCCGTATTATAGACCCGACAACCCCCGCGGACGAGAGCTACCCTATTCAGCCACCAAGGGTACACACTTGGTCGCTCTGTGGGCTGAGCACTGACCCGACGTCAGAATCCCAAGATCCTTAGTCGCCTCTTACGACAAGCTAGGCTCTGCTGCGGGCCTATTCGCCACTCGGGCCCCGCACGGGACTCCAGCATACAGAGGCTTGGCAGCCATATGGCTACCATGCACAAGAAAAAGGTACATTAAATCACAGGTGTTCTTCTGTTATGTGCTTATAAAATATATAAAGAAAATACATGTCTTTACTTTGAACCATGTTTATATCCCAATATTATGTACAAAATAAAAGTTACTGTTTTTTTATGTTTTGGAAGTCTATTACAAATCATTTGGTTGTTTTTATTTATTTTAACATGAGATGGTGGTTTCCCTTTTATGTCTATTCTATAAAAGAAGACGACAAAAAATTATGTGTATGATGATTGGCTAAACCACTCTTTTGAGTTAAAAAAGATTTTCACTCATACATTTCGGATGGATAAAAGATGGTGTACCTTTTTCAAGAGCAAAAAATGAAATGCATGATTAATGGCTTAAAAAGACTGTTGAGCATTAAAAATATTCATGCATACATTTCTGATGTACATTTGGAGGTTGATGACAAAACAATCATAAAAGTAAGTATTTACGTACATTTTGAATAAATCTATTTCTTCAATACCATGACATCGTGTTAGTCGTTTTTTCCTGTAATTTTTTTTTATTTACCTAGTATTAAATCCAGTTCATCCTCGTTTATTTAGAAGGCTGTACAGGAAATTCCAGAAGAACAAAGAGCCAACAAGGTAATTATGTTATACTTTCAGTATGTAATCTTTGATAAGATGACTTCAAAATGTTTTCGTTTTCCCAAACTTTTTTAGATTCTGTTATTCTCACTGTATTTATTTACTAGGTTTTTGCTGTAACCAATATAGCTAATAGAGTATAACATTGAGTGAGTTGGTCTGTTACGCCTGTGCAACGCAACATAGGTTATTTATAGGCGATGAACATGAAAAGGGTGATACAAAAAACATGAAATAATGATGATGAATGAAATATGGGTATGGGGTGGAAAACAAAGGTCCAGCAAAATTTTGAAGAACCACAGGAAAAAGGGAGAGATGGGTAGGGGCGGAAAATTTAGTCTATGTGGTGCACTACTTGGCGGTCCACAAAGGGATCGTTAACGTGCATGAAGCGTGGCACTCTCCACACACGTTGTCCCACTATGGTCAGCGGTCAGGGTTTCCGTATTATAGACCTGACAACCCCCGCGGACGAGGGCTACCCTATTCGGCCACCTAGGTTACACACTTGGTCGCTCTGTGGGCTGAGCACTGACCCGATGTCAGAATCCCAAGACCCTTAGTCGCCTCTTACGACAAGCTAGGCTGTGCTGTGGGCCTATTCGCCACCCGGGCCCCGCGCGGGACGTATAACAAAGGGAACCAAAGTTCTACAAGATATAAAAAACATGATACATTTATGTAACATATTTTCACTTGGCTGCTATAACCCCTATAAGGGGTCATCTGACAACTTCGTTCTTATGGATACTTTTGTAGAGCTTAATGAGCTGAACATTTAAGCAAGCAAAAGCTTTTCTCTATCTGCAATAGTTTTCATTCTATAGAGCAAAAACATGAAAAACGCATTTTTTGACATAACCCCTATCAACGGTCATCTGACAACTTCGACCCAATAGAGATACAAATGACAACAAAGTTCCAGACAATAAATTTTGCTACGCCTGACGCGCGAGACTTTAGTAGAGCTTTTGATTCTGTAGAGCCTTTGATCGTTCGTTTTTTTTTAATCTGTTATGGTAGCGGAGTTACAGGACATTTTAAGTGATTTTACCCTATGTTCTATTTATAGTAACAGCGGCAATCTTTTTTATCAAATCATTTTAAAATGAGAAACGTTTGTTGCCAAGATGTCATATAAGTTTCAGTTAAATTGATTCTTTGGTTTCAGAGAGGAAGATTTTAGATTTTTGAAATTGTTAACGGACGACGGACGCATAGTGATGACAAAGCTCACATGGCCTTTGACCAGGTGAGCTAAAAAGAGGTTCACATTACCCTGAATCGCTCACCTGACTTCAAGGACTGATGGAATGAAAATATTTTTGGGCATCCGAGGCAAACAACTTAAATTTTAGCCCAACAATAAATATATTTAAGAGTTGAATAAACTGAGGGTTTTTCAATAGTTTTAAATCTACAGGCCAAAAACATGAATAAATGTTATTTTTAAGTTCAAAGGGCCATAACCCCTATAAAGAGTGATTTGACAACCTCGACCCAATTTAAATTTTACAGCTGAATGTTAAAGCAAGCAACAGCTTTTCTTCATTTGCAATAGTTTGTATTCCGTAGGCCAAAATATGGTTTTTCACCTTCAAAGGGCCTTTACCCCTATAAACCCCTTTAAGAGGTCATCAGAAAACCTTGACCATCTGGAGACTTTTGTAGAGCTCAATGAGCTGAAGTGTTCAGCATGCAATAGCTTTTCTTTATCTGCTCTAATTTTTGAAAAGTTCACCACGACGACGGACGCAAAGTGATGGTAATTGGTCACCTGAAACTGATTGATTTGGTAATGCAGTTTATGCAATTTTCGATGAGTAACCTCTCATCAACAGCAATCACCATAACTGAAAAAATAGCCTTATATTTAACATGAGGCTCCCAGGAGCCTGAATCTCTCAACTGGTCTCGACCCTATTAAAGACTTTTCTAGAGCTAAATGAGCTGAACATTTAAGCAAGCAACAGCTTTTCTCTATCTACTATAGTTTTCATTCTATAGGCTAAAGATATG
The DNA here is from genome assembly GCA_963971305.1 of Arcuatula senhousia. Lineage (NCBI taxonomy): Eukaryota > Metazoa > Mollusca > Bivalvia > Mytilida > Mytilidae > Arcuatula > Arcuatula senhousia. The sequence goes on from OZ020311.1 coordinate 46,369,631, forward strand.
AAAAAAAACGTTATTTTAGGGGCCGAAATCCCTATAAGGGGTCATCTGACAACTTCGACCCAATGGAGACTTTTGTAGAGCTAAATGTTAGTTAGTTAGTTATTGCTTTACTCCCAAGCAGCACGATTTCGGCTATATCCGGGTAATGAACATGAAAGTGGTGATACAATGAACATGAAATGATGAAGTGGAGGAAATGGGGACACAAGGCCAATCGGGTTGGAGAGTTTTGACTGCCACTGAAAAAAGGAGTGATGGGTAGGGACGGGTAATTTCGCCTCCTGCATGGGGATCCTACGGGTCCTACTCTTACCGAGACCTGCAGCAGGGTTCTTTAACGTGCGAGGAACGTGACATTTTTCCCAACACGGTGCACCACTATGGTTTGCGGTCAGGTTTTCCGCATTATCGCCTGACGACCCGGCATCTCTCGATGTCAGGGCTGCCCCATTCAACCACCTGGGGCACACATCCCAGTCGCTTTGTGGGCAAATGTGCCTGGCCCCGATGTCAGGTTTCTGAGCGCTCCTTAGTGGACTTTTATCGACAAGCTTAGCGCTGCTGCGGGCCTATTCGCCTCCCGGGCCCCGCACGGGACGAGAAATTTGAGAACAATTATTTTCAAAAGACATGCATGCACATTCCGTCCCCTCCAGCTTATGGAGTTTACGTATCTCAATTGATTCGTAACTCCAGAGCGTGCAGGACTTGCTCGAAATCCTTAGCAGAGCGTCACGTCTGACTCAAAAATTGCTCACACAGGTTTATGTCGCTCCTCGGTTGCTGTCTTCACTCAAGAAATTTTACGGAAGACATCATGCACTTATAGACAAATATAAGATTTCGATCTATAAGATGAGTGCAGATGTTGGTTTGTCATAGAGGTGGGTGGTAAAGGGTTTTTTTCGTGCATCGTGTTGAGCGATTTTTATTTCCCGTTCAGCCGTGCATGGAGGTTCATCGTGCATCGTGTTTCTCTATTTCATTTTTCGTTCATCGTGATTATCATTTTTTTATTGGCCGTTCATCGTGATTGTAATTTTTTATTGGCCGTTCATCCGTGCACGTACCCCCCCTTTACCACCCCCATAGAGTTTTGTTTTGTCTTTTTTTCCCGGATTTGGCACACTGAATGGACTGTTGGCAGCGCGACGGGTGTGCTATAGCAAGCAGGAACTGTTTACTCTTCCGGAGCACCTGAGTTCATTCATGTTTCAACTGGAGTTCGCGTTGTTGATTGATATTCAGTTATTTGGTGTTTCCATGTTTTACATGTTGTCTGTTTTTGTCCCGTTCGTGTTGGTGTTTACTGGTTTTGTCTCTGCCCTATTGGACTTTTGACCTTCGGATACCCCATTGGTACCTCTGCTTCTTTCTTTTTTCCATGAGTATATATCAATGTATATGAAGACCTTAACACATGTAAATGTATAAAACTTCAACTGCAATTAATATTTATGCGCTGTATGACCATTTTCGGAAGTTTATTCCTCATCAGCAGCACTAAAACCCCGAACATAGGAAATCCACATTTAAAAAATAATAATGAAAAATGCATAATACTAGTACGATGAATGCATACATCTTTTGTAAAAATAATATAAAGAATACAGAAGTTATATTTGTATAGAATTATAGTCAAAATTGCATGCACTCCAACAAAATATAAATACGTCGTCACAAAGAAAATTTGTTCGGCAACAACACATTTCTTTCCCCACGTTCCACGTGCAATCCGTGCAGTATACTTGGTGACGTACGAAAACATCATCAAATCCTGAACTTTATATTCTTCTACTGTCATATTTCGATATTTATCTACTGTTGTGCAGATCCTGAATTAATTCTGTAGTTTGTCTGTATAACGATCCTTCTGGGCACATGTTAATCGAACGACATTTTAGTACTTCTTTTCTTCTTTCAACAATTGCTTTATAATTAATAGTTCTAATATAAAATCACTTTTTTGCTCCCAAAGTCGTGATATTTTTAACAGGATGCCATTGAACGTAACGGGGCAATCGTCTGAAAATTAAGCTTTTAGTTAAGAAGCTCCATGATACGATGTTTTTATTGTCGTTTTTAGTTTTTATAAGTTATTGAGCGTAAATTTGAGATTAAAGCTTATATTGAAGGCATGGCGTGTACCGTTTTTTACAAGGTACACAAAATTAGTATATAACCATATATAAGTGTATATATTTTTTTCCTCAATATAGATTTATATTGTCAGTTATCTTATACAAGTTTTATATAGATAAATTTTATAAAACTATGATTTTAAAAGCCTTTGCATGTTTTGCAACGCTAAAATTCTGTTAAGTTTTAGTTTCAACACTTCAAGTGAAACCATTATTGACCATTGACCAAAACACCAAATGAAACAAATATTTTTTCAACAAACACAACTGCCACTGAAAAAGGGAGAAAAGGGTATGGACGAGCGATTTGGCCTGCTCCATTGACATCTGCTTTTATCGAGACCTGCACCAGGGTTCTTTGACGCGTGAGAGAAACGTTCTATTTTCCGAACACCATGCACCACTATGATTTGCATTCAGGTGATCTGCATTAAAGCTTGACGACCCCGGCATTCATTGTGGAAGGGCTGTCTCATTCAACAACCTGGGGCACACATCCCAGTCGCTTTGTGGGCAAAGCGTCCTGACCCCATATCTGGTACCTGATCTCTCTTTAATTGATTTTTATCGACTGTTTAGCTCTGCTTAGGGCCTATTCGCCATCTTAAACCAGAATAACTGGTAATATTACTAATATTCAAGTACAAAACATTAATTATGATAAATGAAATTACGGCTTTTGTGATACTCTTACGGCTTTACTCAATTATACGACTTTGTAGCAAGTGTCTTTCCGTATGTCGAGAAGAGTGCATATTAGCCCTGATATGTCTACAAAGCGACTGAGGTGTGTGCTTAAGGATGTTGATGTCGTCAGTCCATGTACACGAAGCTAACCTGTCTGCAAGTCACAATGGGGGAAAACCTACATGTAGAACACTTGTGCAGCTCTGCATAAAAGTAGTCCCGTGCGGGGCCCGGGAGGTGACAAGGCCTGCAGCAGTGCCTAGCTTTTCGTAAAAGGCGACTAGAACCTTGGTATTCTGACGGTGGGTCAGTGCCCAGCCCACAGAGCGACCAAATGTGTACCCTAGGTTGATGAATAGGGTGGCCCTTGTCCGCGGGGGTTGTCAGGTCTTTAATACGGAAACACTTACTGCCGACCATAGTGGGCCAACATGTGTGGAAAGTACCACGATTCATGCACGTAAAAGATCCCTTTGTGGACCGCCATTTAGTGCACCACATAGGCTAAATTTTCCGCCCCTACCCACCTATCCCCTTTTTCTGTAGTTCTTCAAAATTTACTGTTCCTTGTTTCCCACTCCATCCCTATATTTCATTTCTCATCATCATTTCATGTTCATTTTATCATCCCTTTTCATGTTCATCGCCTTTAAATAACCTATATAGCGTTGAAAGGGCCTAAAACCCTTACTCAATTAAAGTTAGACTCGTTTGATTCATTTTTAATAATACGAAGTGCTTTTAGTAGGCTAAAGTGCTCGAATTACCACATCTCTTCTTATTCTAGTGGCATGTTAAAATCGTTCCCCCATCAATTTTTTTGTCCGTCCCCCTTCATACTACATCATCACCCATCAGGACGATAAATATAAAATAAACAAATGGTGTATAAGATCAGCAAATTTAGCCATGGCGCTCAACTAAGAGGACTTATTCTGCTGAAACACTGGAGCTTAACAGTGATCAGGCTATCTGTATAATGACAAGACAACCGCCGCGTCTTATGGTCACCATATGCAGCCATCTACATGAAGGCGCACTACTAGATTGTTGGATGGGCATTAGCCCAGCTTCTTCAGTCACCCGATGAAACAAGAATTGCTCCAGAACTCGAGATTAAAGAAACCACCGAATCCACTTGCTTTACATCATTCTTGGATCTACATCTCGAATTTGACCCGGACGGTCATCTCGGTACAAAAATGTACGATAAAAGAGACGATTTTAATTTCAAAATTATTAATTTTCCTAACCTGGAAAGTAACATACCAACGTCACGTCACCTGCATACGGTGTCTGTATTTCACAACTAATTCGAGATGCCAGGGCCTGTACACATTTTTTCAGATTTTTTTTATCCGACACTGCTTTCTCCATAACCGACTATTAAACCAAGGTTATATGAAAATACGTCTCATACGATCTCTAAAAAATTCTTTCTTCGTTATCGGCCACTGGTGGAAAATTTTATATCATGTTAGTCGAAATGGTTAGTTCTTGCTTTGAATAGTGTTTGGCTGGTTGATGTACTGAGATGATCACATTAGCATCCCTGATATGTCATCACAAACCTGTTGCATTTTGTGTAACTACCGGATCCAAAGATCGCAATGGAAGAGAGAGGTCATGCGCGCCTTAAAACCTGGTTTAACCCACCATTTCTTTTGAAATGTCTGTACCAAGTCAGGACCATTGCGGTCTTTGATTTTTCCGGAATGTCTTCCTTGTTTTGTCTCATCTTATGGACATTTGAGATTGATTCTCCAAGTTCGGTAAATTAGTAATTACTTTTATTAACTGTCGTATTTTCCATCCGGAATGCGCATGGGATCACTATCGTCAACGTGATGATCGTAACTGCAGTTACGAACATCGTACCAATATGGCGGAAAATTTGGACAATAATTTAAATCATCATAAAGTCCTCCTTTTGGATAACTTTTATATTTCAAACGTGGCCTCATTGATGAACTGTTTGAATGCTTTGCTAAATTAAAACCTCTTATTCTATGCAACATAGATAAAGAAGAAAGTAAAAATCGCGATAATGATCGTAACTTTATTTTTTTACTAACAAAGATTATCGTAATTTTATCAACGGATTATCGTAACTCTGATATTAAAGACACGCTCATGTGTGAATAAAACCATTTTATTTAAAATTTGCTTTTGTAAATTAAACCATATTAGATCAAAACAGATCGTCAATTTTGTAGCGCACTAGTGGTGACCAATAAATTCTCAAACAATACTAAGAAAACAGAAGCTACTGTATCTAAATAAGACTGATATGTGTATAAAGTTTCATCATTGGGAAAAAAGTAATTACCAGAAAGCGACTTCTTTATATCTTATATATCATGTATCTATTACTTAAGTGCAGCAAGACTATGATTTTTTAAACGGTTATTCTTGGACATAAAAATTCAAAGTTATATCTCGGCCCTTCCAAGATATTAAACAGGACCAAAAATAGAAGAGCTGTTCCTTACAAAAACAAGAGGCTCACAGGAGCCTGAATCGCTCACCTGGTCTTGATGTCATCCTATAAAGACTTTTCTAGAGCTAAATAAGCTGAACATTAAAGCAAGTAACAGCTTTTCTCTATCTACTATAGTTTTCGTTCTGTAGCCGTAGACCCAAAGCATGAAAAAGCGTTATTTTAAGGGTCATAACCCCTATAAGGGGTCATCTGACAACTTTGACCAAATTAAAACTTTTGTAGAGCTAAATGAACTGAACATTTAAGCAAGCAACAGTTTCTCTCTATCTCCTATAGTTTACATTCTATAGGCCAAAAACATGAAAGAACGTTATTCTAGGGGCAGTAACCCCTATAAGGGGTCATCTGACAACTTTGACTCATGAAAACTTTTGTTGAGCTATATAAACTGAACATTTAAGCAAGCAACAGCTTCTCTCTATCTGCTATAGTTTTCATTCTATAGGACAAAAGCATGAAAGAACGTTATTTTAGGGGCCGTAACCCCTATTAGGGGTCATCTGACAACTTCGACCCTATGTAGACTTTTGTACAGCTAAAAGAGCTGAACATTTGAGCAAGAATCAACTTTTCTCTATATGTAATAGTTTTCATTCTATAATCCAAAAACATGAAAAATTGCTATTTTTCACCTTTAAGGAGCCGTAACTCCTATAAGGGGTCATCTGACAACTTTGACTCAAGGAAGACTTATGTAGAGCTTGTGATGCTGAAGCAGTAGCGTGACATCAGATTTCATCTATCTCTTATACTTTTTGATTAACAAGCCAAAAACAGTAGTCTGACCCCCTGGTCTATTTTTAGTAACGACTACCATGTTGTTTGGACGGCGGTCACCATTTGTGCAATCTTGGTAGAGGACATCCCATAGATGAAGTGTGCAAAGTTTCAAAGCAATCCCTTCAGTCGTTTCGGAGAAGATTTTCAAAGTAAAGTTAACGACGACGGACGCCAAGTGATGGCAATAGCTCATATGGACCTTTGGTCCAGGTGAGCTAAAAATGAAACTTTAACCTTGAAAAGAATACAAATGTACTTTAAAAGTACATAAACTTTAAGATTCCAAAGGAAATTAACGAAAAATTAAAGAAAAAAATCTTTGGAACAAAAATTAAACTATTCAACTCAAAAGGACAAGCAGAACTGCTCAAATTTCAAAATATTGCTGGTTGCTGGTTTCAAAAGGCTGGTCAGCTAAGTGCTGGTAAGAATCTACACATTTTATTTGTACCATTTTTAGAATAATAATAATACAATAATACAATTTATTTTAATGCTCATAACACATTAAAGTCACAATTATAAAGATTCCGTCTCTAACTTTAAAAATAAAAGTTTTTGTATATTGCCACCGATTCTATTCGTAGCAATTCGGTCATTTCTGTTCATAAAATATGAGCGCCGCATAAAACACACATCTAGTACGATTTATATATTCAAATAATCTCTAGCCCATAAATAATCTTGGCTGTACTCGTATAACCATATGACAATAAGGAACACAAATTACAACAAAGTTCCAGACAATAAATTTTGCTACGCCTGACGCGCGTTTCGTCTATTGAAAACTCATCAGAGGCGCTCTACCGAAAATATTGAAAATGCCAAACATTATATATGAATATGAAGAGCATAGAACAGTAAAACCAAAAATACCAAACTTGGGAACCAAATTATTACTAAGATAATCAACCTATGTCTGGGGTAGGAAGAACCTTAGGGTTTAGACAATTTTGAAATTTAGACAGATAATTTAAAGCTTTGATGTTTTCTCCAACTCAAAAGTGTTGGTGCCGGAGCGGGCTAACCTCGGGGAATTAAAACTCCACCAGCAGTGCTAACCTTCACGTGTGTAATCATAGAAAATGAACAATTTCACTTTCCGCTACAGTGAACATATACAGATGCTGAGAAATAAAGATATTCATTATTATTCAAATACTATGAATAAAATGATACAACAGTTATTTATGCTTGGTTCTGTATACCTGTATCTGTAATTGACAGTAATATATGAAGGGGGTAGGACCTTTTTCGGGACACCGGGATTGGCCATATTTAAGCTCGGGATTCCGGGATTTGGACAATTTAATTTCGGGATTCCGGGATAGAATTATATCAACTTTACCGGGCTTCCGGATTTTCTCATTTTTAAGTCGGGATGACGAGATTTTGTAAAAATTAGTTCGGGATTCCGGGATCAGACCCCCTCCTACCCCCCCTCATATATGTCAATCAATACTGAAAATTTATATATTACATTAACCATTCTCTTGACATACAATTTAAAATATATATGTAAGCTATCGTAACTTAAGTACTTTGAACCCTATATCCCCCCACTAAAAATTTAGCGTCCCGCAAATGTTCAAAATCAATCTATCTACTTATACTAAAAAATAGAAATTTCAAGTTAAGATACATAAGCATATATATATAGTTGGATATAAAATGGTCACAACAAACTATTCAATTGTTCTAATCTTCTTCTGTCTTCCTGGTGACCACAGACTTTATCTTCTTGGAATAAGCATTTGTTGTTTGGGGCCTTCATCTACATGTATATGGAGTAGGGGGGCTACGGTTGTTTCTCAATTATAACATCATTTTTGTGTGCAAGAAACACTATATTGACTGTTTGACAGCTGAATTGGGGGTTGGTTGTACCAGCAATAGTACCACATACACGGCCACAACACTGTCTAAGGAGGAAATCATTGACAATCACAAATCTGTCATTTCCTCCTTCGGCCTTTCTGTTGGTGGCAGTAATGATGACATTCCGTCCCTGTATTGGATTCCTAAATTACATAAAAATCCATACAAACAGCGCTTCATTGCAGGGTCATCCAAATGTACAACTAAGCCTCTTTCAGTTCTGTTAACCTCATTACTTACGGCAATAAAATCCGGCCTCCAGAAATATTACGATTGTTGTTATTATAGAAATGGTGTCAATCAAATGTGGATCCTGAAGAATTCGAAAGAACTGATGGAGATTCTTAACTCTAATTCAGTTTCATCTTGTAACAGCATCAAAACATTCGATTTCTCCACACTTTACACTTCTATTCCACATGAACAACTGAAATCGCGATTGGCACAGCTGATTAAACGCAGTTTTTTCAAAAAGAATGGAAAACGCAGGTACAAATTACTCGTAGTCGATTATACCAAAACTTACTTTGTCATCAATGAGTCTAAGAAAAAGAACAAATTTACAGAAGACCAAATAATCGACATGCTCAACTTTCTTATTGACAACATATTTGTTCAGTTTGGTGGACGTGTTTTTCAGCAAACAATAGGGATTCCAATGGGCACTAATTGTGCACCTGTGCTTGCTGATTTGTTTCTTCATTCATATGAAGCAGACTTCTTACAATCTCTTCTAGACAAAAAAGACCGTAGACTAGCTCTCTCTTTCAACCTCACGTTCCGTTATATTGATGATGTCCTTTCACTAAACAATTCTCGATTTGGTGACTTTCTCCATCTCATATATCCCCAGGAGCTTGAGATAAAGGACACAACGGATTCTAGGAAGTCTGCTTCATATTTAGATCTACATCTAGAAATTGACTCACAAGGAAGACTTTCAACAAGGCTCTATGACAAACGTGATGACTTCAACTTTCCAATCGTCAACTTTCCCTTCTTGTGTAGCAACATTCCGTCCGCTCCAGCTTATGGAGTTTACGAATCTCAATTGATTCGTTACTCCAGAGCGTGCGGGACTTACATCGATTTCCTTAGCAGAGCGACACGTCTGACGCAAAAATTGCTCACACAGGGTTATGTTGCTCCTTGGTTGCTGTCTTCACTCAAGAAATTTTACGGAAGACATCATGCACTTATAGACAAATATGGGATTTCGATCTCTCAGATGAGTGCAGATGTTGGTTTGTCATAGGGTGATGTTTTGTCTTCCTTTACCGGATTTGACACGCTGAATGGACTATTGGCAACGCGACGGGTGTGCTATAGCAAGCAGGAACTGCTTACTCTTCCCGAGCACCTGAGTTCACTCTTGTTTCGACTGGAGTTCGCGTTGTTGATTGATATTCAGTTATTTGTGTTTCCATGTTTTACATGTTGTCTGTTTTTGTCCCGTTCTTGTTGGTGTTTACTGGATTTGTCTCTGCCCTTTCGGACTTTTGATATTCGGATACCCCATTGGTACCCCTGCTTCTTTCAAAGGTCCTCATCTGCCCCCTAAAGCATGAAATGTCTAGGCTAAACCTAGACATAGTCAGCTCAGAATGATTCAGCTGTGCTATAATGGCCTCTGTACTACCTGTTAGATTTTGGATTGACTCTATCATCTTTGGAATGGAAGTCATGGTTTTTTCAATATTGTTGGGTCGCTCCTCAATAGCCACCAACCTGCCACTTGCTTCCTGACACGAAGAACAGGTATGATTTTCACCGGCAGGGGCAAGGTTCTGTTCTCCCAAAAGGGTAGGGAAGATGTTATCAACTATGTCAGCATCTCTGTCCATCTGTACTATGCGTCAAACTGCTGATGATAATTCAGGAGACGGTTGCAAGGAAGGTTCGGAATCTAAGGTTGGCAGGTACTGATCAAGACTATAATGTGACAGAGGATGACGAGGTGGTGCAGGTGACGGTAGTGACAGGAACCGGAAAATATGATGTGGCTACAGGTTGAAAAGAATGGTCATGAAAGTAGGAAGATACTGGTAGTTGTGGAGAATGGGTCATGGAGGGAATCACTTGCTGTTGCGTTTGGATACGACTTCTGAATGGAATGCCGGGCTGCTAAGTTACTACAGAACATACGAAAGGCAATCCAGGTTGCTGGGGAGAAGCAGGCTGTCTGGCGGGCCTGACTTGCTCTGCCAGTGCTCCTCACTGACCTGGTGATCTAGGACTTTTTCTGTTTTCCCATCAAGGTGGTAAGGTTTCTCAGACTCTCTTAAATAAACAGAGTCTCATGGGTACGTTCCTGCATTTTCCATTTGGGTGCGTGTATTCACGTGACTGGCGAACTTGTCAATATGCTTCATACAATCTCTGACTTCTTTAGGCTCTTTGGTGGCTCTAAAAAGGCACAGGGTGCAGTATAATGGAGACCTGGATAGGGGAACATATTGTTGGTAGATGTGGGCCATCACACGTCTTTTCTCATTAATGTGTAATGACATATCTTTACAATGTAAACATTGGTAGGCCAAGCCTCTCTTCTGTGTTTGGGAAAGCGATTCATCTGTAAGAACAAGAGTCAATATCTTTACTCCAGTGAACAAGCAACTCGGGTCAATATAAAGTTGTACATCTGTTGGATAATAAAAACCTCATTTGGGTCAAATAGTGCACACTTCAGTGCTCTATAGTTTCAAACAATAATAAAAACATCAATAATCATTGATCAGGCTTGATCAACATTTCATATCTGGGTATATCGCTACATTTTACCAGACATTCATTTTGTCTGCTTTACTATTTTTGTTATCCACTTAGGGGTGCTTCTGCCTTCATGTGATGTATTAGTGTTGCTCCGCTCCTCATATTGAATAAAACAACGAATATATAAAACGATCAACTTTATTTCACACGTCTTTTACATTTCAAAATCCAGAAGCAAGAGAGAGATTACGTCATACATTACATACTTTTAAAAAATATAAAATGGAATGGAAACGTTATGTTCCAGAAAACAGTTATTACAAAAATAACAAGCATTCTGAGAGTATTGCAAAACAATACAAAGTCCCCTACCGGCCTCATATTTCAGTCACTGGTAACAATTTGTCAAACAAATGAATACCTTAACTTGATCAGTTTATTATATACAAGGAACAATAAAAAAGTGTAGAAAATAAAATTACAATGGATTTTCAAACTTCAAAGTGCCATAACTCCCATAACAATTTGTGGACTGGCAGGAAACTATAACTTAATCTGTAACTCATCATGGTAAACCCACATACCAAAAATCAGTTCATTATCTATAAGCCTTTAGAAAAAAAGTGCGGAAAACAGATATTTTATTGAATTTTCAAAGTTCAAAGGGCCATAACTCCCATAAAAAATTGTGGACCAGCATGCAACTCAAACTTGATCTGTAACTCATCAAGGTAAACTCACATACCAAAAATCAGTTCACTATCTATAAGCGTTTAGAAAAAAAGTGCGGAAAACTGAAATTTTAGTGAATTTTCAAAGTTCAAAGGGCCATAACTCCCATAAAAATTTGTGGACCGATATGAAACTCAAACTTGATCTGTAACTTATCAAGGTTAACTCACATATCAAAAATCAGTTCATTATCTTTAAGTGTTTAGAAAAAAAGTGTGGAAAACTGAAATTTTAGTGAATTTTCAAAGTTCAAAGGACCATAACTCCCATAAAAATTTGTGGACCGGCACGAAACTCAAACTTGATCTGTAACTTATAAAGGTAAACTCACACACCAAAAATCAGTTCATTATCTATAAGCGTTTAGAAAAAAAGTGCGGAAAACTGAGGCGTGACAGACAGACGGACAGACGGACGGACAGAGCGCAAACCTATAGTCCCCTTCGGCTTTCGCCGGTAGGGGACTAAAAATTAGTGTTGAAAGGGAAGTAATTCTTAAATTCAAAGATGGAAAATAGTAAAATTAACATGAACAAGTAGACCATGCCATCCTACCATATAACATCCCCCGGCAACGAAAAAATAAACGCCAGTTATTTTCCGATGGTCTAGATTTTCACAACACAAGTTAATAAGAAATACAAATATATACAAAAATTTACACTTGTCGACAAAATTTAACAAACTTTAGAAAAACAAATCATGAGAAATACCAAGTTCTCAATTGCGATCATTGGACCATTGCGATCTTTAATTCCTCTGGTTATGTGTTTGTCTCAAATAAAAATTACAACAAAGTTCCAGACGAAAGCTTCTGTTTTTTGTTCATGATAATTTCCATATCCTACATGTCCTATTATGTTCGACTTATAAAACCTAATTCCAAGAAAATTTTACAGTGTCACACTATTTTACGTAACTATATATTTTGGGTTAGGAAAATTTTACAGTGCCACACTATTCTATGTAACTATATATTTAATGGACTGGAAGATCGCAATGGAAGTGGGAGGTTTGGCGCCATAAAACCTGGTTTAACCCACCATTTCGTTTGAAATGCCTGTACCAAGTCAGGACCATTGCGATCCACCAGTTCTCCGGTATGACTGATTCGTTTTTGTCATTTTCTCTGGACTGTGAGATTGATCATTCAAGTTCGGTAGTTTTGTTATTACCTTTATTTGCAAACAATGCACGATGAAGCAAACTTCAAACTTTAACCTTTTTCAAACTGATGTACAATGCTACCTGTCTTAACATATCACGGGAACCAGTTTTATCATGTTAATGTACCAGCACTGTCCCTAGCTCTTAATAAAATATGGCCCATTTGCATTCTTCGTTTGAAAAACTAAATTTCATCAGAAATGCTGGAAATATGATAAAAAAAAACATCCATATCAAAATAAAGGGTTTTTTCTGGTATGATTTACATTAACTTTCATATGTAAAACTTTTACATGTCCCAAAATGTAAAACTAAGCTTAACGAAATATACAAATTTCAATTACAAAGCTAACAGCAACATTCAGTTATGAAAAAAAAACCTTTCCAAGAGGAAAAAAATACTGAATAATAGAAAAAATAACATACAGTAATTATCCAAAACGCACTTAAAATAGTGTCACTTCAAAACATAGAAATAAAAAACTACAATGCATCAAAATAGCGTTAATTTTATAGTAAAAAATGTGAAAATTATTTTAAGACATACGAAGTGCAATAACTTCATTTCAGCACAAAAAAAAACAACACGAAAGTCATCTGTAAGCAGTTCTTCAACTGTACACCCAGGAACTGTCATAATTATATACAGAAATAGCATGTGTAAAGAAGTGCAATAACTTGCTTTATCAATTGTCAACCATGGTACTAATCTTCCAATAATAGTCCTCACTCGGCAATAAATGTTAACAGGAACACAGATGCATAAAATAAATGCATAGTGTAAGAAGAAGCGCAATCGCTTACTTCAGCTGTGGGAGTGGTTTCCGGTTTATTACTGCTTTCGCCTGGGAGTTCATCTGGTCAAACAGAATCCACATAGCGTTCTGGGCAGGTTCACCTTTAAATTGTACTTTATACTCCTTTTTACCGTCTTTGGTTCTCTGGGCCAAAATCCGTTTGATTTTATAATAAGTGTCAGATGTTGTTGCACCATTATCTGAAGATGACGCATTGTCAAATGAAGAAGCTTCAAAACGAACTGGTATTTTTCTGATACGGGTCGTACGACGGAGTGGAGCTGGAGCTGGTGAAGGGCTGTCTGTATCTGACGATTCACTAGCGATATTGTCGACTGCCTGATTTTCGGTGTTAGTGGCTGCATCAAGAGGCTCAATATGTTCGGTATCAACAGTTTCTGTTCGAACTTCCGGAACAAAGTAATCTGTAGGCTGTGGAGCTCTGATATAAGCGATTTTCAGTCTGTCTAAATGAACATCGTTCTTTAACACTTTAGCTGTAGCGGGCATTCGAAGCTTTACTAAGTGGTCTGACACGATCGAATGCACAATGTACGGGCCATTGTATTTCGGCTGTAGTTTGCGTCATTGTCCCGTTGGATCTACAAGCATATAAACATAGTCACCGACATTTAACTTTAACGGGTTGGTTTTCTTGTTGCACCGTTCGGTCATTAACTGTCCTGCTTTCAAAGAGTTGGTTTTGACATCTTCACGAATAAAACTGATCATTTTGCTTTGTTCCTTGATGGACTCGTGAAAATCTTTGGGAATATCCGAAAATTTTGTAATACAAGCGTTGGTAAGCGGAAATTTTGGTCTGGTTCCGAAAATAATTTCAAATGGTGAATATTTTGTGGATGCTTGGACTGACGAATTCATTGAAAACGTAACTGCAGGTAAAGCAATATCCCATTGTTGACCTTTTTGAGTGAACGGAGTTAATCTTTCCGCTAAAGTACGGTGGGTTCTCTCGCAAAGACCTAAGCAGTGATGAATTGTGCTTGGTATGAAATTCTGACGTATTGCTAATAAGTTGCAAACTTCTTTGGTGCAAGCTGATATAAATTCACTGCCTTTGTCTGATATTAAAGTGTCGCATACACCGTAAAGGCAAAACATCTCAAACAAAACTAATGCGACTGTCACAGTTCGGGATTGGTACGTTGTATACGTATTTACTAAACATAGCGGTTGCCGTAAATATGTAAGTGTTTCCTCGTTGTGACATCGGAAGTGGTCCGAAAATATCAATTTGCCAAACCTGAAATGGCTCAAAAGGTGTTTTGTACGAAATAATCCCAGATTTGGTATGGGCTTTTGTCATCTTTCTGGTCTGACAGTCGTCACATGACTGGACGTACGTTGTGACGATAGACGGCAATTTCTTAAAGTAGAAATGTTCGGTAATCAAATCGATTGTGGCCTGTATTCCGCGATGTCCTCCCATCGGTGAATCGTGAAATTGCTCTAAAACTGGTCGAATTAAACAGCCGGTAACACGAGTTGATACCTCGCACGGTGGTCTGTATTTCTTTTGTTTTTCGCATGACGAACATGGTATAGCAGATCGTCGGAGATTATATAGTCTGCACTTCTAACTATTAAGCTACGTGCCTCCCTTTGCAATTAAGGTAAAGTCCCATGTTCCAAATAATCAATGATCGGTTGTAATTTCGTATCCTTTCTCTGCAATATATTGACACTTGATGGACAAAAATCTGACTTTTTGAAAAGTTCAATAGTTTCTTTGACCATCCGTTCTTCGCTTGACTCGTCGGTGATATCAGTTGTAGTATTTTCTACTGAAGTATGGTTGTTCGCGATTGCATTAACAGACAGCTCACAAACGTTATCATCAGTTTTGGCTTCGGTCTCTAACGGCTTAGAGACTACAGAATCACTATTAATTCCGTTTTCTATTTGTGTCTTTGGAACAGTGTTTTCAATTAAATTCCAAAGCGATAATTCCTTGAAATTTTCACATGAATCAACAGAAACTTATTTACACTATTGGTTAGAAATACATGTACTATTATTTGTGACCTCAAAATTGACATCAAAACTACTAGTATTGATCCTTCTTTTGTCACTATCATTACAGTTTGAGTCCCGTGTGGGGCCCGGGTGGCGAATAGGCCCGCAGCAGAGCCTAGCTTGTCGTAAGAGGCGACTAAGGGTCTTGGGATTCTGACGTTGGGTCAGTGCTCAGCCCACAGAGCGACCAAGTGTGTACCCTAGGTGGCTGAATAGGGTGGCCCTCGTCCGCGGGGGTTGTCAGGTCTATAATACGGAAACCCTGACCGCCGACCATAGTGGGCCAACGTGTGTGGAGAGTGCCACGCTTCATGCACGTAAAAGACCCCTTTGTGGACCGCCAAATAGTGCACCACATAGGCTAAATTTTCCGCCCCTACCCACCTCTCCCATTTTCCTGTGGTTCTTCAAAATTTACCGGTCCTTTGTTTCCCATCCCACCCCCATATTTCATTCATCATCATCATTTCATGTTCATTTTATCACCCTTTTCATGTTCATCGCCTGTAAATAACCTATAAAGCGTTGCACGGGCGTAAAACACCAACTCACTCACTCACTCACCCACCATTACAGTTTGAAATATTGTTAGAAATGCTGTCACTTCTAACATTCTTATATCTACCAGTATATTCATTCAACGATGAAAATTCCATTTTACGGACACATCTAGGTGATGCCTGCATAAGTCGACTAACACAAGCTTCAGAAATACTATTATTTCGAGCTTTTTCTACATCCTCCTCTGAATCTGCCGTATATCCTTCAAGATCGGTAATAACGTCGACATAATTGACCTCGATTTTATCGGTATTTCTAGGCAATTCAGCGAATTTGATTATACCGCTATGTGTCGTCATGTAGGGAAAGAACGGATCCGCTTCTTCTGGGCTAGATATGCCATCGGACGCGTCTGATCTCATGCATCGCGACAACGCATCGGGCACCTGCATTTGTGCAGCTGGCTTGTATCGTATCTCGAAGTAATACTGTTGAAGTATGGCTAGCCAACGATCGTAAATGGCTCCCTTTAGTTGTTTCTCGACAAGTGGTCGGAGAGCTTGATGATCACACTCGATGATGAATCGATTTCCGCGCAAATAGCTTGAACAATCTGTGATACTCGTAACGACACCGAGAAGCTCAAGTTTTGTCGGGCCATACGACTTTTGCCAATGATTCAATGATTTCGAACCGAAACGAATAAGGGCTGTTCCAGCAAAACATACATGGGACGGGGGGAAGGCAATTTAATTTGCTGGTATGGTTGGTTGTTAGAAACTTGTATTAAGTTCAAAGAAAATAAGGAAAGTTTAATTATTTGCTTCTATGGGTGGTACCCCTGTAGAAAAAGTGCCTTCCCCTGGTCCCATGTATGTTTTGCTGGAACAGCCCTAATACGGACTTTGTCCTCTTTAACAGTACGATCGGGATGTCGTTGGTAAAGCATGTAACCAATTCCTTTCGCTGATGTATCTACCGACAGATAAAACGGAATGTCGAACCGCGGAAATGCCAATTCATCAGAATGTAACAAGCAACTTTTGAATTCTAAGAACGCTGTTTCTTGTTCATCAGTCCATTTGAAAACGGCTCCTTTTCGTAATAACTTCGTGAGCGGCTGCGTAAGTGCGCTGTATTGAGGTATAAATTTCCGAAACCAATTAAAAAGCCCTAGAACTCGGCGTAATTGCTTGACAGTCTTCGGCGATGGATACTCTTGCAATGCACGTACGCGATCAGGCGGTGGCTTTATTCCTTCACTCGAAATGTGAGGTCCGAGTAAAATACAATTATTTTTCATGAAAGAGCACTTTTTCGGATTCAATTTTAAACCAGCCTGTCGGAAACGATCGAATATTTCATCCAAATCGGCTACGTGTTCCTCGTAGGTTTCCGAGCAAATAAGAACATCGTCCAGATAACATAAACACGAACGGAAAGTTAAACCACATAACACTTTGTCCATAAGTAACTGGAAAGAGTTCGGCGAAGAACTAAGTCCCATGTGCAAACGTTGAAATTAATAAGTACCGTAACATGTGTTGAACGATGTTTAATTGTAATACCTTATACTAATTCACTAAACTACAGTCAGACAGACAGACAGCCAGACAGACAGCCAGACAAGGTGGAGCTCGATCATTTGGCCAACTTATTTACACAACAGCTGGCTTTATACTTTTGTCATTACAAAAACATTACTCCACTGCCAAACCTCTAATTGTTTTTCCAAATGTCATTTTGTTTAAATATCACCACAGGTTCATGTAGTACTAATTGTATGTTTGATTGATGACTGCATATTTTCCACTGATTTTATCTCGCTAAAGTATATGTGTCAACGTACATTTATTCCCTATCTTAAATATTGATCATAAAACAAAACAAAATAAGGTTAATAACTTTATATAACAATATTGTCAGTTGTAAATATGTTTACAGGTTTGGCAAGAACTGGCAGCAGATATATTTTGATGGGCCTCAGGGGAGACTGCTGGTTACCTAAAACACACTGGCGACCAGTGACCTATGATCCACATAGTATCTGACCCCTGGACATTCCACGACCATGGGGGTAGTGCTTGGGGGTCCACCCGTATTGATGCCACCCCCCAGAACAAAGTGCCCCTCCTATAAAGGAGTAGACCTCCCCTCAAAGAGGTGGAGGGAGTACCAGCGATACCCAGCTGTATACCCCACATTTACACACGTTTAACCAAAATACCTGCAAATATGATATTTGTCAGGCCCGGAGAAATGGCCGATGAACTTATCCCCAACCACTAACCAGTCTCCCCCGACCCCCCCCCCCCCCCCCCGCGAAAGCATCTGCGCCACGATTAACTTTGTTTCTTCCCTTTTAATCAATTCGTGAGAATAGCGTTAAAGTCTTTACCGGAAAAATTATTTGAAAACATTATTTTAATAAAGTCTCTAGGTCATTAAAAACATATATATTAACCACGCGAAATGTCTTCATATCCTTCAAAGTGAAATAAAAATCCAAAGTCTTAATATCGTCTGGAAAACCATTTGCTAACGGGATCCATCGGAGAGCCTAGGAGTACAACTTGTTTAAATCCACATGGAAAGGACTATGCAACTGGAAACTCTGAAATATACAAAACTAAATGCAGCATCAAAAGTTCTATAGGGAGGGTTGGGCGGGAAATTTAAGAACGACTTCTAAATAATGATATAACTTTAAAATAAATCCTTGTTGTTCTGTCGGTCGCGCACGAGGAGAGAGACCATCCCGTTTCCTGTATTTTCTTTTATAGTAGGACGTACGCCGCCTATCAGAAAACATGAGTATATGCAAAGGAGGACAACTCGATTCCCCATAATAACAGAAAATCAATACTGATACGGGACAGCTAAAACAATGATTAAATTAAACCAAATTATTTGAATATAAAATTAAAATAATTTTAATTAATTGTAATACCTTATACTAATTCACTAAACTACAGTCAGACAGACAGACAGCCAGACAGACAGCCAGACAAGGTGGAGCTCGATCATTTGGCCAACTTATTTACACAACAGCTGGCTTTATACTTTTGTCATTACAAAAACATTACTCCACTGCCAAACCTCTAATTGTTTTTCCAAATGTCATTTTGTTTAAATATCACCACAGGTTCATGTAGTACTAATTGTATGTTTGATTGATGACTGCATATTTTCCACTGATTTTATCTCGCTAAAGTATATGTGTCAACGTACATTTATTCCCTATCTTAAATATTGATCATAAAACAAAACAAAATAAGGTTAATAACTTTATATAACAATATTGTCAGTTGTAAATATGTTTACAGGTTTGGCAAGAACTGGCAGCAGATATATTTTGATGGGCCTCAGGGGAGACTGCTGGTTACCTAAAACACACTGGCGACCAGTGACCTATGATCCACATAGTATCTGACCCCTGGACATTCCACGACCATGGGGGTAGTGCTTGGGGGTCCACCCGTATTGATGCCACCCCCCAGAACAAAGTGCCCCTCCTATAAAGGAGTAGACCTCCCCTCAAAGAGGTGGAGGGAGTACCAGCGATACCCAGCTGTATACCCCACATTTACGCACGTTTAACCAAAATACCTGCAAATATGATATTTGTCAGGCCCGGAGAAATGGCCGATGAACTTATCCCCAACCACTAACCAGTCTCCCCCGACGCCATGGAACAATTCCCAGAGTCCAATTATTCTGGACTCACAAGAATTGTTCTCGCCAACAAAAACTAATTATCTGCCTGACTGCAAGGATATATTTTTCCTTTTCCCTGAATTATAGCTTCAATACCCCCTTTCAAATTATTCAAAAATACTTTGTTCCCCAATTTAGACAAGTGAGTACCATCGTTTCTGAACAGTTCCATATCCTGAGCTGAAATGTTTTGATCATGCAAAATAGCTGCCCCGTTGATGTCTTTTAATACAAAGTTTTTAACCATTCTGTTAACATCCTTTCTTTTCTTATCAATTTTTGGACCGTCGCCTAAAGAGGCAAAATGCCAGTATCTTCTTTGCAACATAGTTGACCAAATTAACGTCGTGTTTTTAAAAAGTGCATTGTATCTGAGTAGAGAAGTTTTTATAACATCAAAGAGTTGCAAGCCCGATATTGGTTTTTTGAGAGGTTTGCAATCGTGACTTTTTAGATTTTCATCTTCAACCTGTTCCGTTATGTCATTTGTACCACAGTGTATTATAATGTAATCAGGATGAGGTAAAGACTGCCGTTTTGAATCCACAAGTTCATCAAGACCTGTATGGTGAAATTTAAGACCCCTTTGTCCAATCCAAAATATAGTGGTTCCTTCGAGATGTAATTTTCTTCCACCTGAAGAACGGCTTGCCTCGAGCTCTGCCCAATGTATAATAGAAGAACCAATAATCCAAATGATCTTGTGTCCTGAAATGACTTGTGTTTTGTTAATGAGGAGTAACTTAAAACGACTTATCATTCGAACATCTTATATAGCGTTGGTATGTGTTTGATTTCCATCTCCCCAGTCGCATGATTTTCTCATCTGGAAGATTTTTGTTTTTAAAATAAGTTGTGCCTCCTATTCTGAAGCTATGTGAACGAATATGATTGTTTTGTAAGCCTAAGAAAGTCAAAGCTTTCTTTAAAACTGAATTAAACTGGTATGTTGTTAACGATTTATGGTTCATATGTATGAAAAGATCACCATTTGTGCAAATTGGTCTTACACGCAGATATTTTTCTAAGTTTGCGACTGGGCAATAAACTTCCCTATTCTCGTTAATTACAATATTTGCTGGCTTACCCCTTTGCTGAGTCTTTGAATAAAAAATTTTGAGTTTTATACTGCCTTTACTAATAGAAACGTGGCTGAGCTGTAATTGTTTCGCAGCACCTAATGAATTAGTGGAGTTGTTTTTTGTAAATTCGCTTACTCGCAGTAATGCAAAAAAGGCCTTGAAAATGCAGCTGAGAAAAGCGTTGATTCATACGTAGATGAACAATAACTTGGCGAATGTTTGATCAACTGTTCAAGTGTTAGTATTGACAGTGCCTCTCTCTTATCTATTTGAGGACCTTTATTGCGTTTTAAACCTTCTACTGCCTTACTAATAACAAAAGATTTTGTTTTGTCCTCAAAGCTATTAATTTTATGATAATATGATATTCCAGACAGATAAGATGTCACTGTTGATGGTGACAAATTCTCAGATGCTAAGTAAGCGACAAAATTTAACAGATCTTGAACAGGAATTGGCCAAATATGTTGTAAACCATATTTTAACCTGAATGTAGATAATTTCTGTAGTGCCGTATCATAGTTATTCCTGGTATTTTTGGATATGCCACTTTGAACCAAGTGAGATGCTATAACTTGCAGATGTCCCAGATTGTTGAGTTTATTTTGGTCGGCCACCAGTTTGCTTCGGGTGCCTCTTTTCGGAATAGTCCCCACTGTGAACGAGATATGAAATCTGCCTTTCTGTTCAGTTTTGATGGTACCCAGACTGCCTTAATGTGTGTGTTATTGTTCAAATTCATGAGTACCATTTTCCTAACAAGTTGCATGACCCTTTCTGATTTACTTGTTTTTGTATTGATTATCTGAATGACGGATTGATTGTCAATATGGAAAAGTAGTTTTTTGTTCTTAAAACGTGTCTCCCAAGTCAACAAGGCCGCAACAACAGGGAAAAGTTCCAGAAATGTAAGGTCCCTTGTAACACCCGCTTCTACCCAACAATGAGGCCATGTGCCATGGGCCCATTCCCCTCCAATAAACCAAGTGGTGATACTTGGAGGGCATAGAATGGGGTTTCAGTAAATGGCCCAGCGACCCTTCCCGCTTGTATTTCCTTGTGCAATTTCTTTGCTACTATAAAAGGGTTATCTAAGGCACTTCGTAAATTCGTACAAAGCCTAGGTTGGCGTGGACCTGAATACTCCAGAGAAAAAACAAATTTAAAACCGTGATATAAAAATGATCTCATTGAGACTACAGGATATTTAGACAGTAATTCTTTGAGTTTAAAAACTTTGATAGGGGAATAACCTAAGGCATAGCGATTAACGGCCTTGTTGGCTTGACCTACACTGCACCCTGCGGTGTTTTCCACCACAGATTTCACATTGGTGCAGGTACCTACAACGAGGGTAAAAATGACAATCAGTACCTTGATTGTAAAAACGACATCTAAATAATGATATAACTTTAAAATAAATCCTTGTTGTTCTGTCGGTCGCGCACGAGGAGAGAGACCATCCCGTTTCCTGTATTTTCTTTTATAGTAGGACGTACGCCGCCTATCAGAAAACATGAGTATATGCAAAGGAGGACAACTCGATTCCCCATAATAACAGAAAATCAATACTGATACGGGACAGCTAAAACAATGATTAAATTAAACCAAATTATTTGAATATAAAATTAAAATAATTTTAAATATTTCGCACTATCGGGATGTATTTTCATTTGAAAGAATCCGGACAAAAGATCAACGGACGAAATAAAATTTGGTTTGCGTTCTGTAAACGACTCGGTTAACTCTTGCAAGTCTGGTATTGCATAGCTAAACGTTTCACACTGCGAGTTTAAATAACGAAAATCGCAACAAAAACGATAATGTGAAAGGCTTGATTCTTTGTCACATGCCGAGCCGGACTTTGTTTTCAAACGTTTTGTAACTAAAACTACAGGACTTGTGATCGGCAAGTCCTCGATTGAACATACAATTCCCTGCGCTAAAAGTTCATCAAGATGATGTCTTAATACCTTGCGCTTATCGCGCGGTAAACGGTACGGACGCTGATGCTTTGGCTTATAATCCTGTTTCAAAATAATCTTATGTTGGACACGATCAGTAAATCCCAGATCAGGATTGTCTGGTGTAACAAATATATCTTTATTGTTAAATAAAAACGTCTCAAAATCAGTTTTCTGGCGTTCATTTAACGTAGAGTCTGACAAATCGAAACACTTAATAAAATCCGCTTTAGATTTGTTTTCAGAAAGTTTGTCACTTTTCTCATCAGTAATAATTTCAAAATTTTGAACTCGGTGACCTGATGTAGAGTTTAACACGGATTCAATTGATTGATCTGTTGACAGGTGACTAAATTGGGCTAGCGGTTTTCCTTTGTGAATTATGACATTGTCATTGTATGGATTGAGTACTTTTATCGGTACATGTCTATCTTTTGTAACAGTAACGACGGCTTTCGAAATTAACACGCCTTTTTTCGCTAAATGTTTCCCAGAGGTACAAATTCCTTGATCGCCATACATACCGGACTGAACTTTACCCCATACCAACATTTCTGAGCGTGGCGGAACCGTTACACGTTTTGTACAAAATACAGTCGTGTCCTTGTAAGTAATTTTCATTTCGGCAAAATCTAAATTGAATTTATTCTGTTTCAAATAATCCATGCCTAAAATAATCGGATGCGATGCTGTTTTGAAAACGTAGCACGAGATCACCTTTCGTAAACCCGAAATCCGCAGTGCCTAAAACTTCAATTTTCGAACCGTTTGCTAAAACGCATTTGTCATATAATTTTACATCAATGTCACTTTTCAATGAAAACGGCAAAGTCTTATAAAGTTCTTCGGAAATAATGCTAATGTCACTACCGCAATCTTATAACGCAGAAACGTTTAATTTCTGAAAACGGACAGTAACATAAAAAAACGAACTGGTTTTGTTATCCAAAGTCGCGTCGTCATCAGTTTCTGAAATACACGTAGAATCCTCGGTACTTGTACCCATACTTGTACTACCGACTTTACAATTTCCACGTGATGGCGACCGGCTTCGTAATCTTGTGGCACAGTTTACTGACCTCCCGGGGGATCGTGCCCTGTGGCCCCCAGGTTTCCCCAACTGCACGTTCTAGCAGTATGGCCCGGAGTAGAGCAAATCTGACACGGTGGTTCACTAGCGTTACTCTTTGGCAGAGCTAAAGTTTTACAATGTAACGCATCATGCCCATTTTGATAACAGAGTTGACATGAAGTTTGAGGATCTGGACTACCTTGTGAGTTCCAATTGCAGTTGCGTTTAGCATGACCCTTAGAGTTGCATTTAAAACCAGCACCACTTGGACGTGGCGGTTCCGATTTAAAATCACGCCTATGCTGTGTGCCCTGTAACATGGCCAGTTTCGAAACTGACTCTGTTAAAAGACTAATTTGCTGTTTTATTTCGGACAGCTCACTAGGTTTGCCTCTGAAATTTTGGACGAACGTAAGTGATGGTTCATGATGCCTATAATTATATGCCTCGCCCGTTTTAGCAATGGTTAATGCCTCAGCAGTGTCATTTGGCTTGCTTGTCCTTACATAAAATGCAAGTTTGTCTGGTAACCCTTTGATAAATTGGGTCATAATTTCATGTTCTGGCTTACCCAAAAATTGTCCCTTCTCATACACAGTACTATAGAAGTTTTCAATGTGTTGGTTTGATTTAAGGACCAAACTATGAAAATTTTCACTTTCAACAAGAACGGAAGGGTGTTGCCAATCCAGACGGACATATTTACCGGTAAAAGTCGTTTCTAATATTGTCCCATGTTGAAAATTCGTCTACACCTAATGCCAAAAACCATGTTAAAGCTGGCCCCTTTAACAGTAAATGGAAAGCAGCCAATTTACGAGAGTCATCTTCATCGTCGTCAAATTCGTTAAGTTTAGAATAAGATTCGAATTCTTTTAGAAATTTTTCACCATTTTCATAAGGATATCCCGAAAATTTTGAACAGTTCAACTGAAACTTATCCATCTTTAAAGTTTGAAAAGTTTGAAATAAAATTTGAAAATCACGGGCGAACAATGCAAAACATGAGAAAGGCAATCCTTTCCGCATATACAATATTAAAAATGAACTTGATAAGCCATGTTGAAATTCCGACCATGTGGTGTGACCTTTGTCGCCATTTTGGATTCGCTTTCCAATTTCAAAAATGTTTTTAAAAACTGAGTCAAAAATACTTTCCTTTCGGAGTTCTGGGGAATCTGCTCCGATCTTTAAAGGTTCTCCACCATGTGATGTATATGTGTTGCTCCGCTCCTCATATTGAATAAAACAACTAATATATAAAACGATCAACTTTATTTCACACGTCTTTACATTTCAAAACCCAGAAGCAAGAGAGAGATTACGTCATACATTACATACTTTTAAAATATAAAATGATATGGAAACGTAATGTCCCGGAAAACAATTATTACAAAAATAAAAATTAGTTTTGAAAGGGAAGTAAGATGGAAAATAGTAAAATTAACATGAAAAACTAGACCATGCCATCCTACCATATAACATTCATAAAGCTTAAGCATGCTATGGTTAACAAGTTTTCCTTTGCCAGTGGAATCCAGTTGGATTTCAAAGTTTATCTGATTATATTTTTGAGTTATCAGAAATGGACCCCGTGTGGGTTCCCGGTGGCGAATAGGCCCACAGCAGCGCTAAGCTTGTCGGTAGAAGTCCACTAAAGAGCGCTCAGAAACCTGACATCGGGTCAGGCAGCTTTTCCCACAAAGCGACTTTGATGTGTGCTCCAGATGGTTGAATGGGTCAGCCCTGACATCGCGAGATGGGGGGTCGTCAGGCGATAATGCGGAAAACCTGACCGCAAAACATAGTGGTGTACCGTGTTGGGGAAAAATGTCACGTTCTTCGCACGTTAAAGAACCCTGCTGCAGGTCTCGGTAAGAGTAGGACCCGTAGGATCCCCATGCAAAAGGCTAAATTTCCCGTCCCTACCCATCACTCCTTTTTCCAGTGGCAGTCAAAACTCTCCTACCCGATTGGCCATGTGTCCCCATTTCCTCCACTTCATCATCATTTCATGTTGATTGTATCACCACTTTCATGTTCATCTCCCGGATATAGCCGAAATCGTACTGGTTGGGGTTAAAGCAATAACTAACTAACTAACGTCAGTCCAGTCTTTTAGGTCTGCTACAGATTCAAATCGATTGAACGAGACTTCCCATTTTTAGCTTACCTGGACCAAAGGTCCATGTGAGCTATTTCCATCACTTGATGTCCGTCATCGTCGTCGTCCTTTAACAATTTTTCAAATATCTTCTCCTCTGAAACTACTAAACAGAATTCAATTAAACTTGGTATGATTGATCCTTAGGGTGTCTTTGATTTTTGATCCGTCAAAAACATGGCCACCGTTACTAAATAAAGGTAATAACAAAACTACCGAACTTGAATGATCAATCTCATAGTCCAGAGAAAAAAAACGAATCAGTCATACCGGAGAATTGGTGGATCGCAATGGTCCTGACTTGGTACAGGCATTTCAAACGAAATGGTGGGTTAGACCAGGTTTTATGGCGCCAAACCTCTTCCATTGCGAAAAATAGACCAGGGGGTCAGACTATTGTTTTTGGCTTGTTAATAAAAAAGTAAAAGAGATAGAAATCTGTTGCCTCCTTACTGCTTCAGCATCAAAAGTTCTACTAAAGTTTTCATTTGGTCAAAGTTGGCGGATGATCCCTTATAGGGGTTACAGTCCCTTAAAGGTGAAAAATAGCGTTTTTCATGTTTTTGGCTTATAGAATGAAAACTATTGCAGATAGGGTCTAAGTTTTCAGCTAACCCAGTACAGGGCATACATCCCCTTAAAAGCGAAAAAAAAGTGTTTTTGGCTTATAGAATGAAAACTATTGTAGATAGGGAAAAGCTGTTGCTTGCTTAAATGTTCAGCTCATTTAGCTCTACAAAAGTATTCATAGGGTTGAAGTTGTCAGATGACCCCATACAGGGGTAACAGCCTCTAAAAGGCGAAAATAGTGTATTTGGCCTATAGAATGAAAACTATTTCAGATAGAGATAAGCTGTAGCTTCCTTTAATGTTCAGCTCATTTAGCTTTACAAAAGTCATCATAGGGTCTAAGTTATCAGATGAATATATAGGGTTTATAGGGTTTACAGCCCTTAAA
Source organism: Arcuatula senhousia (assembly GCA_963971305.1). NCBI lineage: Eukaryota > Metazoa > Mollusca > Bivalvia > Mytilida > Mytilidae > Arcuatula > Arcuatula senhousia. The sequence continues at coordinate 46,396,523 of OZ020311.1, forward strand.
AGGCGAAAAATAGTGTTTTTGGTCTGTAGCAGATAGAGAAAAGCTGTTGCCTGCTTAAATGTTCAGCTCGTTTAGCTATACAAATGCATTCATAAAGTTGAAGTTGTCAGATGAGCCCTTATAGCGATTACAGCCCCTAAATTAACATGTTTTCATGTTTTTTGCTTTTATAATGAAAACTATAGCAGATAAAGAAAAAGTGGTTGCTTGCTTAAATGTTCAGTTCATGAGTGAGTGAGTGAGTCGGTGTTTTACGCCCGTGCAACGCTATATAGGTTATTTACATGCGATGAACATGAAAAGGGTGATAAAATGAACATGAAATGATGATGATCAATGAAATATGGGGTTGGGGTGGGACACAAAGGACCGGTAAATTTTGAAGAACCACAGGAAAAAGGGGAAAAGTGGTCAGGGGCGGAAAATTTAGCCTATGTGGTGCATTACTTGGCGGTCCACAAAGGGGTCTTTTACGTGCATGAAGCGTGGCACTCTCCAAACACGTTGGCCCACTATGGTTGGCGGTCAGGGTTTCCGTATTATAGACCTGACAACCCCCGCGGACGAGGGCCACCCTATTCAGCCACCTAAGGTACACAGTTGGTCGCTCTGTGGGCTGAGCACTGACCCGACATCAAAATCCCAAGACCCTTAGTCGCCTCTTACGACAAGCTAAGCTCTGCTGCGGGCCTATTCGCCACACGGGACAAGCTCTTAACAAAAGTCTCTATAGAGTCAAAGTGTTCAGAAGGCCCTTAAAATAACATTTAGCACGATTTTGGCCTATAGAATGAAAGCTATTGCTGAAAGAGAAAAGCTGTTGCTTGCTGAAATGTCAGCTTATTTAACTCTCTAAAGTTCTTCATAGGGTTGACATCAAGACCAGGTGAGCGATTCGGGCTCCTGGGAGCCTTTCGTTCAGTTCCAGTAAATGCTGGAAGTTTCTTACTACATTTTGTACTACTAAATTAAGCTTGACTTCTAGAGCGTTTGGATCTAGTAATTTTACTAGTTGCAATTCTGTCAGTTTCATCATTCTCTGATAAACTTTTTTCTGTGGTTCTTCAAAATTTACCGGTCCTTTGTTTCCCACCCACCCCCATATGTCATTTATGATCATCATTTCATGTTCATTTTATCATCCTTTTCATGTTCATCGCCTGTAAATTACCTATATAGCGTTGCACGGGCGTAAAACACCAACACAGTCACTCACTCACTGATAAACTGTCGTCTGAACTTGAGTCATAATTAGACTGAGTTTCAATAACATGTACAGATTTTCTGTCTCTGATACTTGATCTGGACTTGTGAGATTTGTGCTTGTTGGTACTTACACTGGATTAAGAGGAGACTTTGGCGGGGGATAGAATTTGTGGATGTCTGTTAAATGTGGCTTGAATAGTTGAGAAAACTTGGATGGTCATGTCTTGTATGGCACTCTTGATAAGACCATAAATAGTAGGGGGGTCAGGATGTACTTTGGCTGTCACTTCACGTATAGTGTCAGATTTGTTTACATTGAGTTGTCTTCTTTTAAGCCTGGAGCTTCTTAAACTGCTTGTTTCAGGATGTTAAGCTTAATTGAAACTTGGTTCTTCAATTCTAGATTTAGTTTTGGTAATCATTGTAATATCACCGTCTGGGTGTCCTTCAGTGTCACTAAGGTATGTATTTTTGGTCAGTAGGGAATGTTTCATATATAGTCAGTCTGACAGTCTTCAGTTTCTTCAGCAGTTATGTCTGTGTCAAAGTCTGCTTCTGCGGTAAAGGGTAAAGGGTAAAGTACTAATATGTCTTCGTTTTGCCATTTCAACTGTCTTCTATTGGTCAAAAGGTTCGAATCTCTGGAGTCCCGTGCGGGGCCCGGGTGGCGAATAGGCCCGCAGCAGAGCCTAGCTTGTCGTAAGAGGCGACTAAGGGTCTTGGGATTCTGACATCGGGTCAGTGCTCAGCCCACAGAGCGACCAAGTGTGTACCCTAGGTGGCTGAATAGGGTAGCCCTCGTCCGCGGGGGTTGTCAGGTCTATAATACGGAAACCCTGACCGCCGACCATAGTGGGCCAACGTGTGTGGAGAGTGCCACGCTTCATGCACGTAAAAGACCCCTTTGTGGACCGCCCAGTAGTGCACCACATAGGCTAAATTTTCCGCCCCTACCCACCTCTCCCCTTCTTCCTGTGGTGAGTGAGTGAGTGAGTTGGTGTTTTACGCCCGTGCAACGCTATATAGGTTATTTACAGGCGATGAACATGAAAAGGATGATAAAATGAACATGAAATGATGATGATAAATGAAATATGGGGATGGGGTGGGAAACAAAGGACCGGTAAATTTTGAAGAACCACAGGAAAAAGGGGAGAGGTGGGTAGGGTCGGAAAATTTAGCCTATGTGGTGCACTACTGGGCGGTCCACAAAGGGGTCTTTTACGTGCATGAAGCGTGGCACTCTCCACACACGTTGGCCCACTATGGTCGGCGGTCAGGGTTTCCGTATTATAGACCTGACAACCCCCGCGGACGAGGGCTACCCTATTCAGCCACCTAGGGTACACACTTGGTCGCTCTGTGGGCTGAGCACCGACCCGACGTCGGAATCCCAAGACCCTTAGTCGCCTCTTACGACAAGCTAGGCTCTGCTGCGGGCCTATTCGCCACCCGGGCCCCGCACGGTGATTCTTCAAAATTTAACGGTCCTTTGTTTCCCACCCCATCTCCATATTTCATTTATCATCATCATTTCATGTTCATTTTATCATCCTTTTCATGTTCATCGCCTGTAAATAACCTATATAGCGTTGCACGGGCGTAAAACACCAACTCACTCACTCACTCACTCGAATCTCTGGATAAACAAGATGTGTATTGGATCCCGCCGAGGATACCAAAATTTTGTAGCGCACTAGTGGTGACCAATAAATTTTCAAACAATACTCAGAAAACAGAAGCTACTGTACCTAAATCAGACTGATATGTGTATCAAGTTTCATCATTTGGAAAAATAAGTAATTTCCAGAAAGCGATTTATATATCTTGTATGTCCCTTGTATCAATTCATTACGTGCAGCAAGACTATGATTTTTCTAAACGTTTATTCTTAGACATAAAATTCAAACAGATATATCAACAGTAACAGAGTTGTGACAGAAAATCTGACAAAAGTTGAAATTATGATCTTTTTAAAGATCATCTCACTAAAATTGAACTATTATCCAGATATAAATTTGGCAATAATAATCCAAAAGTTAAAGCTTGAAAATTCAATCTATATCAAAATATTAAATGAGTTCTGCACAAAAATAGTTAAACCAGCTCAACAATGTATTAATATACCACACTTAAAATGTACTGTTCAAATATTTAACTAAATACTATCTAAAAGTACATTTAACCTTATCCCTACACTTAAGAACAGTACAAGAAAGTTACTGAGATAAATCATAGAAGAAAAAAGAAATAGCAGCTCGTATAATTTCGGGAATATTCTGGACATCCACAAAATCAAAGGTCTAAAAAGGGTGAGTTTCATATTTCTTGGCCGTCCCAAGAACTATGAAATAACAAGAGGCTCCCAAGAGCCTGAATCGCTCACCTGAACTACACAGATACATATATTTGTAGATATTATTGTGCTTAATCATATGCGATTTAAATTTCTGAAATATCTTGGTTAGTTTCAAGATATTGAGCTTAATAAGTGCAAATTTGGCAAAAATTAGGAAAAAGAACAACAACTCCCACATCAGCAGTCAGATCTTTTCCGAAATGTCAGGACAGGTAGATCTTAATATGCTGATCACTTTTGATTCTTGCACAATTTTGATACATTTGTATCTAAAACCATTTTTGAGTTATTAGCAAAAAATGCAATTTACCCCTATGTTCTATTTTTAGCCATGGCGGCCATGTTTTTTTACAAATCAAAAATCTGAACGATAGAGTTGTAGCATATAAGTTATTAAACAAGTGTGCCATGTTAAGATGCAGTTGGCCTTACCATGTCAGACAAGTTAATCTTTGAAATTCAGGGGAAAAGTAATGAAAACTGGTAAATTTTGTGGTTTTAAGGATAATAACTCCTAAAAAAATGGTCCTACAGCTTTGACCTAAATACATGAAATGTAGATCCATATGCAATTTAAATTTCTGAAATATCTTGTAAAGTTTTCAAGATATAGAGCTAAATAAGTGAAAATTTTTGAAAAAAAAAATCCAGAAAAAGGGCAATAGCTCCTATGTTGATTGTTGGATCTTCTTGAAAATTTCATGGCAGGTAGATCTTGAGGTGCTGATTACTTTTACCCTATGCCAAAATTTTCATATCTGTAACGGTTTTCGAGTTATTTGCAAAAAAATTGCAATTTACCCCTATGTTCTATTTTTAGCCATGGCGGCCATGTTTTTCAACGAATCAAAAATCCCCACGCTAGTTTTAGTATACCTATGCTAATATAAATAATCAACTGTGCCAAACGTAAAAGCCATTGGACTTATGGCGTTAGAGGAGTTAACGTTTGAAAATTGTAAACGACGACGGACGCCAAGTGATGGCAATAGCTCACCTGTGGTCCAGGTGAGCTAAAAAGGGGGAGATTCTGCACCTCACAGAAATCTCTATTTTTTTAACCTATCAGAAAATATAAAAAACAAATGTGCCTAAATTATATCTTTGCCTTCCAAGATAAGCTATAGATCTATATCTTGGCCCTCCCAAGATATAATAGAAAATAATGAGATGTGGAATAAGTGTACGCGACACAGCCCACAATCAAGCGGCAATTCAGAAAAACCACAAAGGACAACCGCCAGCAGCCTTCAACGAGGCCATTTGGCACTGCTCGCGGTTCTGCAATTGGCCCATGGTCTAAATAAAATGCATATAATTCAAATCCAGTCCTGAAATAGTCACAGATAGACCCCCTTCTTAAACAAGAAACAGAAAACATCAAAAAGACAAGTACAAACGAAAGCTTTGCCAAAGATTCCTGGCTTAGGACAGGCACATATAATATGTGGCGGGGTTAAACTAGTTTTTAGGGCCCAACCTGCCTCATATCAATTTTTTTCTAGACAAAGCACAAAAATAAACACAATAAAAATCAAATCGATCAAAGTCCAATTCCACAGAGAGAACCTAAGACAAAAAACAACAAGAACAAACAAAAGGACGGTAAAGAGACTCTCTATAGAACACTCGCTGTTACTGACAGCCAGCTGAGAATCATCAATCGACTGATGCAAAAAAAATCATACATATCGATTTTAAAACCGACACAACACTTCAAACAATAATGATAAAGTGTCATCACACAAAATCGACATGCTTGATCGCTATAATGCTTAAAAATGACAATATTAAAAACGTATATTGAAGTTTTAAAGTAAGTATCAATATTTCTGCCAAAAAAACACTAAATTCATATCCTTTCCGTAATAAATTTTGAAGCCATTTTTTCATTTCTTAGTTAGTTAGTTATTGTTTTACTCCCAAGCAGCACGATTTCGGTTATATCCGGGAGATGAACATGAAAGTGGTGATGCAGTGGAGGAAACGGGGACACAAGGCCAATCGGGTAGGAAACTTGTGAGCTTTATAAAAAACATTACCATAAAATTCATGATACGATGTAAACCCCGTATGACGGCGCTAGTGGAAAATCTCCTTCAAGAAATGGGAAAGGACAAGGTACAGTAAGGGCAATATTTGGCCCCCTGATATAAAGAAAAACAAATCCTAAGTAAATGATTTAAATGCCATTAAGGTTTCAAGTTAGCTGATTAAACTTTTTGACAATGGTATACATTTTCCATAATCTACTTTGATTTAAATTGCATAGAGGCCTAAAGTAGTGCAAAAGTAACAAAATCGTCGAAAAATGCTGTTTTTCATTCTTACTTTGTTATTTTTAATGATGAGCGACAACGTAGACCATGGATTTCTGGACTGATTTATACTCATTTTATAATGCATATTAAAGTTCAAAAATAATAACTGTGGTCTAAGTTGTCGCTGGCATCTAAAAATTGAAAATTTTACCCAAATATTGTCCATTTTCTGGGAATTTGAAGGAAATCATACTTATTCATCAAGCTTTACAAGCAATTTCAAATATATAAGGTAAAAAAATTCTTATAAATTTAGTTGTTTTATCTTCTCCATTCATTCCACTTAATAAATAACAAAAGGACTTTTCTCTAGATCAGTTCTCTATTTTTCAGTCCAAGAGGGGGCCAAATACGGCCCTTAGCGTATAATAGGCTGTTAAAGTCGTCACGTTTATCATATACTTTGGTTTGTAATTTTCCGTCAATAATACTTAAATCTAAATCAGAAAAAGGACATCTATCACCGGTGACGTTAGATTTGTTCAAGGTTAATTCAGAAGGATAGATATCTGTAATAAAATTAGAAAATGAAGGATTGTTCAGTGCAAGAATGTCGTCTAAATATCTAAAAGTATAATTGAAAGTTTCGATTAGGTTTTGTTTGTTGGGTTTTTAAAACAGGACCATAAAAAGATGAGCTGTTACTATAAAAAAATGAAACTTTGAAAAGTATACAAATGTACTTTAAAGGTACATAAACATTAAGATTCCAAAGAAATTTACAAAAATTAAAGAAGAAAAAAATCTTTTGAACTAAAATCAGGACTCCTCAAATTTCAAAATCTTGCTGGTTGCTGGTTTCAAAAGGCTGTTCAGCAAAGTGCTGGTAAACATCAGAGCGACACGTCTGACGCAAAAATTGCTCACACAGGGTTATGTTGCTCCTCGGTTGCTGTCTTCACTCAAGAAATTTTACGGAAGACATCATGCACTTATAGACAAATATGGGATTTCGATCTCTCTGATGAGTGCAGATGTTGGTTTGTCATAGGGTGTTGTTTTGTCTTCCTTTACTGGATTTGACACACTGAATGGACTATTGGCAACGCGACGGATGTGCTATAGCAAGCAGGAACTGCTTACTCTTCCGGAGCACCTGAGTTCACTCTTGTTTCGACTGGAGTTCGCGTTGTTGGTTGATATTCAGTTATTTTGTGTTTCCATGTTTTACATGTTGTCTGTTTTTGTCCCGTTCCTGTTGGTGTTTACTGGTTTTGTCTCTGCCCTTTCGGACTTTTGATATTCGGATACCCCATTGGTACCTCTGCTTATTTCAAAATCATAACAATACAATAATACAATTTATTTCAATGCTAAAAACACAAAAAGTCACAATTAAAAAGTTTCCCGTCTCTAACTTTAAAAATAAAAGTTTTCGTATATTGCCGCCTATTCCATTCGTCATTCGGTCATTTCCGTTCATAAACTATATCAGCGCCACCTGGCAGGGAAAAGAAAGAAGAATGAAATGTGAAAGAGGAAAAAAACAAATGCAAATTTCTCTCTTAAAATCTTATTCTAGTGTCCAAAAAAGGAACATAATTAATTGATGTATGTCCATAACAATAAATGACATGTCTGAAAACATCAAAAACTTACAAGAAATCGTAAAACCAAAAATCGCGGACTTAAAAAAAATCAACTTCCGGTAGTAAATACGAACATGTGAAAAGTGAAATTGTGTAAATAAAACACATATCTATTACAATTTATATATTCAAACAATCCCTAGGCAATAAATAATCATGACTGTTATCATATATACATATGACAATAAAGCGACTAGATCCTTGGTATTCTGACGTCGGATCAGTGCTCAGCCCACAGAGCGACCAAGTGTGTACCCTAGGTGGCTGAATAGGGTGGCCCTCGTCTGCGGGGGTTGTCAGGTCAATAATACGGAAACCCTGACCGCTGACCATAGTGGGCCAACGTGTGTGGAGAGTGTCATGCTTCATGCACGTAAAAGACCCCTTTGTGCACTGCCAAGTAGTGAATGACATAGGCTAAATTTTCCGCCCCTACCCATCTCGGTTCTTCAAAATTTACTGCTCCTTTGTTTTCCAACCCACCCCCATATTTCATTTATAATCATCATTTTAAGTTCATCGCCTTTAAATAACCTATATAGCGTTGCAAGGGCGTAAAACACCAACTCAATCACTCAATTGATAAAAAAAAAATACGTCAGCCTGCCATTTTTATTGAAATGCATAGAGGGACAAATAGGTCATTCCAGTGTCAGTGGTTCCAAACGACAATGACAAAACCAGTAAACATAAACAAGAGCGGAGAAACATAAAACAACAGAACAGAAATACACGCGAATAAGCAGTTACCAGTCAGGACCATTGCGATTTTTACTTTCCCTGGTATGTCTTTGTCATGATTTGTCTTTTCTTCTTTGATATAGTTTTCTTGTTTCCTTGATATTTTATTATATATTTTCATTACATAAGAGAGTCTGTTCGTAAGGGACCCGTGCGGGGCCCGGGTGGCGAATAGGCCCGCAGCAGAGCCTAGCTTGTCGTAAGAGGCGACTAAGGGTCTTGGGATTCCGACGTCGGGTCGGTGCTCAGCCCACAGAGCGACCAAGTGTGTACCCTAGGTGGCTGAATAGGGTAGCCCTCGTCCGCGGGGGTTGTCAGGTCTATAATACGGAAACCCTGACCGCCGACCATAGTGGGCCAACGTGTGTGGAGAGTGCCACGCTTCATGCACGTAAAAGACCCCTTTGTGGACCGCCCAGTAGTGCACCACATAGGCTAAATTTTCCGACCCTACCCACCTCTCCCCTTTTTCCTGTGGTTCTTCAAAATTTACCGGTCCTTTGTTTCCCACCCCATCCCCATATTTCATTTATCATCATCATTTCATGTTCATTTTATCATCCTTTTCATGTTCATCGCCTGTAAATAACCTATATAGCGTTGCACGGGCGTAAAACACCAACTCACTCACTCACTCGTAAGGGACCAACCATTTGATTTTTAGGGGGGGGCTATGGTGAAATTTAAAATAAAATGGCATGATGATAAAAAATCCAGAAATAACAAGAGGCTCCCAGGAGCCTGAATCGCTCACCTGGTCTTGATGTCAACCCTATGAAGACTTTTGTATAGCTAAATAAGCTATATGTTAAGCAAGAAAAAGCTTTTCTCTATCTGCAATAGTTTTCATTCTATAGGCCAAAAACACTATTGTTCGGCTTAATGGGGCTGTAACCCCTATGAGGGCTCATCTGACAACTTCGACCTTATGAAGACTTTTGTAGAGCTAAATGAGCTGAACATTTAAGCAAGCAACAGCTTTCTTTCTATCCGCCATAGCTTCCATTCTATAAGCCAAAAACATGAAAACACGCTATTTTTTCACATTTGAGGGGCTGTAACCCCTATAAGGGTCCTTTTTACAACTTTGACCCTATAAAGTTCTTTGTAGAGCTAAATGAGCTGAACATTCAAGCAAGCAATAGCTTTTCTCTTACTGCTTTAGTTTTCATCCTATAGGCCAAAAACACTATTTTTTAGCCTTCGAGGGGCTGTAACCCCTATTAGGGGTCATCTAACAACTTCGACCCTATGGAGTTTTTGTAGAACTTAATGAGCTTAATCAGCTTTTCTTTATCTGACGTAGCTTCCATTCTATAAGCCAAAAACATGAAGAAACAACATAGAATGGTTGCAAATATGTATATAGTTAAGTGTCATACATGTAATAACTCCGCAGTCCCGTGCGGGGCCCGGAAGGCGAATAGGCCCGCGTCCCGTGCGGGGCCCGGGTGGCGAATAGGCCCGCAGCAGAGCCTAGCTTGTCGTAAAATGCGACTAAGGGTCTTGGGATTCTGACGTCGGGTCAGTGCTCAGCCCACAGAGCGACCAAGTGTGTACCCTAGGTGGCTGAATAGGGTAGCCCTCGTCCGCGGGGGTTGTCAGGTCTATAATACGGAAACCCTGACCGCCGACCATAGTGGGCCAACGTGTGTGGAGAGTGCCACGCTTCATGCACGTAAAAGACCCCTTTGTGGACCGCCCAGTAGTGCACCACATAGGCTAAATGTTCCGCCCCTACCCACCTCTCCCCTTTTTCCTGTGGTTCTTCAAAATTTACCGGTCCTTTGTTTCCTACCCCATCTCCATATTTCATTTATCATCATCATTTCATGTTCATTTTATCATCCTTTTCATGTTCATCGCCTGTAAATAACCTATATAGCGTTGCACGGGCGTAAAACACCAACTCACTCACTCACTCACGAATAGGCCCGCAGCAGCGCTAAGCTTGTCGGTAAAAGTCCACTAAAGAGCGCTCAGAAACCTGACATCGGGGTCAGGCCGCTTTGCCCACAAAGCGACTGGGATGTGTGCCCCAGGTGGTTGAATGGGGCAGCCCTGACATCGAGAGATGCGGGGTCGTCAGGCGATAATGCGGAAAACCTGACCGCAAACCATAGTGGTTCAACGTGTTGGGAAAAATGTCACGTTCCTCGCAAGTTTAAGAACCCTGCTGCAGGTCTCGGTAAGAGTAGGACCCGTAGGATCCCCATGCAGGAGGCAAAATTTCCCGTCCCTACCCATCACTCCCTTTTCCAGTGGCAGTCAAAACTCTCCTACCCGATTGGCCTTGTGTCCCCATTTCCTCCACTTCATCATCATTTCATGTTCATTGTATCACCACTTTCATGTTCATCTCCCGGATATAGCCGAAATCGCGCTGCTTGGGAGTAAAGCAATAACTAACTAAGTAACTCCGCATGACGGTACCAAACTCTCTGCATTGCCAGGACAAGGCCAGGTGATGAAATAGTTTTGGTTTTATATGTATATTATAGGGCGTAATTGAAATATGTAAAAACTTTTCCTTATGCACACCGTCAATAAATGCTTTCATTTCATAAAATTAGAGATTCAACAAAGTTTCTTGCTGTAACATTAATTGAACAAAATGAATATTTTCAAAAAGTTAAATTATCTAGTACATGTAGTATATATAATATACATCTCAAGATACAAAATCCCAAAGCGGTATGAAACGAATATTTTGAGTATGCTATATATGGATATTTCAAGGAGAAAGTCCTCATAAGCAGAATTCGAATAAAAATATTTGAAGTAAATAAAAATAATAATAATTATTATTGAAAGAAATCCTCTCGCATCGAAAAATCTCAAACAATGAAACCAAATCCAGCACAGAAGATATCGACAAAATGTACAATATAGAGATCTAAAATAAACAATTATGATATGTGACGATATGAAATTTGAATAAAAAAATCAGTTTAAAGATAATGTATGGGGTTTTTTTATTTTTGTTGTAGTTTTGTACTTTCAAAATAGTCAACGTGATTTCAGAGTGAGCGACGTTTAAACCAAAACCGTAAATTTCAAAACCTTAAGCTTCAAATTAGGCATTTTTACAAGTACCACCAGCCCTTTTCTTCCAGATTCCAAGATATTTTTGTTCTGAGTGATTGAATGAGCTGGTGTTTTACGCCATCGCAACAATATATAGGTTATATGAAGGCGATGGACATGAAAATGATGATCAAACGAATATGAAATGATGATCAAATGGACAAGAAATGATGATGATGATGTTAAATATGGGGATGGGATGGGAAAGAAGGAAAAAGGGGAGAGGTGGGAAGGGACGAAAAATTAAGCCTATGTGGTGCACTACTTGGCGGTCCACTAATAGATCATTTCCGTACATGAAGCGTGGCACTTTCCACACATATTTGCCCATTATGGTTTGCGGTCAAGCTTTCCGCATTATAACCTGAAAACTCTGGCATTCATTATTACAGAGCTGCACCATTTTACCACACAGTTGCTTTATGGACTAAGCGACCTGACCCGATGTCAGTTTCCTGGACGGTTTTAATTGAACTTTTACCGACAAGCTTAGTGCTGATGTGGGCATATTTGCTTCCCGGGCCTCGAACGGGACTGTCTATTCAGACAAAAGAGACATCAATAGTGAGTTTCAAATATATTTCAAAATATTGGATATCTGGGAAAGTCGACAGCGATGGTAAAAAAAAGAGCATCTACAATTACTGGGCATATTCTACGTGCTGCTATATGCATGTGCGTACCATAGCACAATTAAGCAAAATAAATTTCTTTTGCAAAAACGATCTAAAGATATTGCAAAATAACACTTGAATGCATGTATATTTTTTAATATTTGTTTAATGCCTCACTCGTCTAACAGATTAATATTTTGACACACCTGCAGCAATTTCTCTCCCGTAGTAGGTACACCACATGGTATCTTTATCTTCACCCTTCATGTTCCTACCACTGATACTGTAAGATTCATTTGCCTCACTAAAACCCAGTATTTCAGGCGGACATTGCAATCTGGCAAAGGAATCTCTCTCAAAAGGTCTCCATTAAAAAGCTTTATTGAGGTAAAAAAAAACAGTGGCAAAAATTTGAAAGACTCATCAGAGGCGCTCTACCCAATATATATTAAAGACCAAACATAATATTCCGATGAAGAGCACTAGATATAACAAGAGGCTCCCAGGAGCCTGAATCGCTCACCTGGTCTTGATGTTGACCCTATAATTTTGTAGAGCTAAATGAGCTGAACATGTAAGCAAGCAACAGCTTTTCTCTACCTGCAATAGTTTTCATTCTATTGGCCAAAAACACCATTTTTCACCTATAAGGGGCCATAACCCCTATAAGGAGTCATCTGACAACTTCTACCCTATGGAGACTTTTGTAGAGCTAAATGAGCTGAACATTTAAGCAAGCAACAGCTAATCTCTATCTGCAATAGTTTTCATTCTGTAGGACAAAACCATGAAAAATCGCTTTTTTCAGGGGCCGTTATATAGGGGGTCATCTGACAACTTCGACCCTATGGAGAATTTTGTAGAGCTAAATGAGCTGAACATTTACGCAAGCAACAGCTAATCTCTATCTGCAATAGTTTTCATTCTGTAGGCCAAAAACATGAAAAATCGCTATTTTTCAGGGGCCGTAGCCTCTATAAGGGGTCATCTGACAACTTCGACCCTATGGAGAATTTTGTAGAGCAAAATGAGCTGAACATTTAAGCAAGCAACAGCTAATCTCTATCTGCAATAGTTTTCATTCTGTAGGACAAAAACATGAAAAATCGCTATTTTTCATGGGCCGTAACCCCTATAAGGGGTCATCTGACAACTTGGACCCTATGGGGAATTTTGTAGAGTTAAATGAGCTGAACATTTAAGCAAGCAACAGCTAATCTCTATCTGCAATAGTTTTCATTCTGTAGGCCAAAAACATGAAAAAATGCTATTTTTCACCTTTAAGGGGCCGTAACTCCTATAAGGGGTCATCTGACAACTTCGACCTAATGAAGACTTTTGTGGAGCTTTTGATGCTGAAGCAGAAGCGTGGCATCAGATTTCATCTATCTCTTATACTTTTTGATTTATAAGCCGAATAACAATAGTCTGACCCCCCTGGTCTATTTTTTGCAACGGCGGCCATGTTTTTTAACGGATCAAAATACCGAACACAATTTTGGTGCAGGACACCCTAAGGATCAATCATATCAAGTTTGAAGAAATTCTGTTCAGCAGTTTCAGAGAAGAAGATTTTTTAAAAATTGTTAACGGACGACGACGGACGCCAAGTGATGGTAAAAAGCTATTGCGACTTTGGTTCGCGTTGTTGGTTGCTATTCAATTTTTTTTTATCTCTGTGTTTTGTGTTGACTGTTTTTCGGCCTGTTATCGTTTTGTCTCTACCTGTCCTTTCGAACATTCAGATGCCCCATTGGTACCTCTTGGATTCTTTCTATGCCATGAAGTTGCTTTAAAAACTGTGACGGAAATTTTGCATCTATGCCCACAGCGTGTTAAAACATGAGTGCTCAGCAAACAGGAAGTAGTAGACCTAGGTGAGTGAGTTTGGTGTTTTACGCCCGTGCAACGCTTTTTAGGTTATTTACAGGCGATGATGAAAAGGATGATAAACCGAACATGAAATGATGATTATGAAAAACGTAATATGGGGTGGGGTGGGAAACAAAGGAACGATAAAGCTTACACCATATGTTTTTATAGGATAAAGCTAAATGCTTGTCGGACACGGAATTTAACAATATTTTTAGCTCACCTGGCCAAAGGCCAGGTCAGGTGAGCTTTTGCCATCACTTGGCGTCCGTCGTCGTCGTTAACTTTTCTTCAAACTTCTTCTCCTCTGAAACGGCTGCACAGATTCAAACCAAATTTGGTCCGGTGGTACTTTAGGGTATCCCCCACAGAACTGATGTGGGGATTTTTGATCCGCCGTTGCTAAAAATTGACCAGGGGGGTCAGACTACTGTTTTTGGCTTGTGAATCAAAAAGTATAAGAGAGAGATGAAATCTGATGCCACCCTACTGCTTCAGCATCAATAGTCTCCATTTGGTCCAAGTTGTCAGATGACCCCTTATAGGGGTTACAGCCCCTTAAAGGTGAAAAATAGCGTTTTTTCATGTTTTTGCCCTATAATATGAAAACTATTGCAGATACAGAAAAGCTGTTGCTTGCTTAAATGTTCAGCTCATTTAGCTTTAAAAAAAGTCTCCATAGGGTCGAAGTTGTCAGATGACCGCTTTTAGGGGTAACGGTCCCTGAAATTATGTTTTTTCATGTTTTTGGCCTATGGAATAAAAACTATTGCAGATAGAGAAGAGCTGTTGCTTGCTTAAATGTTCAGTTCATTTAGCTCTACAAAAGTCTCCATAGGGTCGAAGTTGTCAGATGACCCTTAATAGGGGTTATGGCCCCTACAATAACCTTTTTCGTGTTTTTGGCCTATAGAACGAAAACTATAGCAGATAGAGAAAAGCTGTTGCTTGCTTAAATGTTCAGTTTATTTAGCTCTACAAAAGTCTCAATATGATCGAAGTTGTCAGATGACCCTTAATAGGGGTTACGGCCCCTAAAATAACCTTTTTCATGAATGAAAACTATAGCAGATAGAGAAAATATGTTGCTAGCTTAAATGTTCAATGCATAAAGCTCTACAAAAGTCTCCATAGGGTCGAAGTAGTCAGATTACCCCTTATAGGGGTTACGGCCCCTAAAATCAAGGTTTTTCGTGTTTTTGGCATATAGAATGAAAACTATAGTAGATAAAGAAAAACTGTTGCTTGCTTAAATGTAGCACAACAAAATATAGGGTTGACATCAAGACCAGGTGAGAGATTTAGGCTCCTGGAAGCCTCTTTGTTTATATTTTTAGGTCGTTGATATTTCTGATTGGTACATTCTAAATTGCTTTAAAACCCAAGTTTCCTTCCTTGGACTGCACATGGTCGATATCCTCGGTGCTAGATTTGGCTTCTCTGTTTGAATTGGTCTCTTTGCAGACACACAATGTTGGATGAAAAGCTTAAAAGCTACAAGAATGACTAAAAGCGCTTAAAACTGAGAGAGCCACAATGAATGTAGATCTAACTCAATGGCTGGAGTTACAAGATTTCTTTGAAATAATTGAGGAATTTCTACCTGCTAACATAGATGCAATACAAATGACAACAAAGTTCCAGACAATAAATTTTGCTACGCCTGACGCGCGTTTCGTCTATTCAAGACTCATCAGAGGCGCTCTACTAAAAATATTGAAAATGCCAAACACTGTATGAATATGAAGAGCATAGAACAGTATAACCAAAAATACCAAACTGGGGAACCAAATTATTACTAAGATATTCAACCTATGTCTGGGGTAGGAAAAACCTTAGGGTTTAGACAATTTTGAAATTTAGACGGAAAATTTAAAGCTTTGGTGTAATCTCCAACTCAAAAGTGTTGGTGCCGGAGCATGCTAACCTAGGGGAATTTAAACTCCACCCGCAGTGTTAACCTTCACGCGTGTTCGAAATACAAATGACAACAAAGTTCCAGACAATAAATTTTGCTACGCCTGACGCGCGTTTCGTCTATTCAAGACTCATCAGAGGCGCTCTACTAAAAATATTGAAAATGCCAAACACTGTATGAATATGAAGAGCATAGAACAGTATAACCAAAAATACCAAACTGGGGAACCAAATTATTACTAAGATATTCAACCTATGTCTGGGGTAGGAAGAACCTTAGGGTTTAGACAATTTTGAAATTTAGACGGATAATTTAAAGCTTTGGTGTATTCTCCAACTCAAAAGTGTTGGTGCCGGAGCGGGCTAACCTCGGGGAATTTAAACTCCACCAGCAGTGCTAACCTTCACGCGTGTTCGAAATACAAATGACAACAAAGTTCCAGACAATAAATTTTGCTACGCCTGACGCGCGTTTCGTCTATTCAAGACTCATCAGAGGCGCTCTACTAAAAATATTGAAAATGCCAAACACTGTATGATGAAGAGCATAGAACAGTATAACCAAAAATACCAAACTGGGGAACCAAATTATTACTAAGATATTCAACCTATGTCTGGGGACAGCCTATGGAACGCCGTAGCTGTCTTTGCATACGGATTTTGTCTATATTCGTTGGTTTCGACATTATATACGGTAGAAAGAAGTTATGTTTTATATATTGGGTGCTTATGTTTTTATATTGAGTGCATATATCTTTATATTGAGTGGATATGTCTTTATATTAAGTTCTTATGTCTTTATATTGAGTGCTTATGTCTTTATATTGAGTGCTTAGGTCTTTATATTGAGTGTTTAAGTCTTTATATTAAGTGGATATGTCATTATGTTGAGCTCTTTTATTATATTCGGTGAAATTGACATTATATGCGATCGAAACAGTCCAGTGCGGGGCCCGGGTGGCGAATAGGCCCGCAGCAGAGCCTAGCTTGTCGTAAGAGGCGACTAAGGGTCTAGGGATTCTGACGTCGGGTCAGTGCTCAGCCCACAGAGCGACCAAGTGTGTACCCTAGTTGGCTGAATAGGGTAGCCCTCGTCCGCGGGGGTTGTCAGATCTATAATACGGAAACCCTGACCGCTGACCATAGTGGGCCAACGTGTGTGCAGAGTGCCACGCTTCATGCACGTAAAAGATCCCTTAGTGGGCCGCCAAGTAGTGCACCATATAGGCTAAATTTTCCGCCCCTACCCATCTCTCCCCTTTTCTTGTGGTTCTTCAAAATTTACCGGTTATTTGTGTCCCACCCCACCCCTAGTTTCATTAATCATCATCATCATTTTATGCTCATTTTATCATCCTTTTCATGTTCATCGCCTGTAAATAACCTATGAAGCGTTGCACGGGCGTTAAACACCAACTCACTCACTCACACGATCGAAACAAGTTTATATTCAGTGTTTATGTTTTTTATATTGGGTGCTAATGTCTTTATATTGAGTGGATATGTCTTTATATTGAGTGGATATGTCTTTATATTGAATAGATATGTCTTTATATAAAGTGCTTATGTCTTTATATGGAGTATTTTAGTCTTTATATTGAGTGTTTTAGTCTTTATATTGAGTGCTTAAGTCTTTATATTAAGTGGATTTGTCTTTATATTAAGTGGATATGTCTTTATGTTGAGCTCTTTTATTATATTCGGTGGTTTTGACATTATATGCGATAGAAACAAGTTTATATTCAGTGTTTATGTCTTTATATTGAGTGATTATCTCTTTATATTAAGTGTTTATGTCTTTATATTAAGTGCTAATGTCTCTATATTGAGTGCTTATGACTTTATATTGAGTGCATATCTCTTTATATTAAGTGCCTTTATCTTTATATTAAGTGATTTTGTCATTATGTTGAGTGGTTTTGACTGCATAGTCGGTTCTCTTAACTGTATGTTGTGCAGGTCTCGGTAAGAGTAGGACCCGTAGGATCCCCATGCAGGAGGCGAAATTTCCCGTCCCTACCCATCACTAAAACATCTTCCTGAAATATCGACGAAGACTCTTCTAAATTTGATGAATGATATACAAACAGTCAAACCTGTCTTAACGACCACCTGTATTCAACGACCTCCTGTCTTGAGCGACCCTATTCATTCCCCCCCCCCAACAGTTTTTACTATGTTTTGCACCTGTATTCAGCGACAACCTGTCTAACGCGACTAGCGACCATGTTTTTTAGTCATAAACGACCATAAATCCTCCGTTATGCGACTTTTTATTAACCGGAAGTTGTCAGAAAATCGGTAATATTATATGAAAATCGCCGCGTTTCGTTCCCCGTCAAAAATATATCCCCAAATGGAAGCAGAAATTTTGAAAGTAAACAGATTGTACTAGGTGAAGTTTAGCAGCAGGAAGGACTGAATTTCCACATGCAGATTTGTCTATGTTTTAAGTTGGCAAATGAAGATTAAAACTGAACAACTCTGGGGATGGAATTCAGTCTCATCGTCATAATAAACAATCTGTTCAATGTCAACTGTGGACAGGTGGATGAATCATTAAATCAAAGGTTAGTTCATTCAGTCATCTTAAACTACCCTAGCACTTACAACTGTTAGAATTGGTAAACAGTTTTATCAGTACAATAAATTATCTGTTCCTTAAACTTTAATTTTTTACTGGTGAGTGAACTATATTACATAAACTCAAAAGGTTAGTTCTACCAGTAGCTGCATGCCTTTAATTTTTATTGGTAAATAAATGGTACATGTATTTACACCAATTCAAAGGTTATTCCTCCATGAAGCTGCCATTGTAAATTATTTTGCCCCTTTATAGAACTTATAGTACCTTGCAGGCATACAAAAAAACCTCAAAATTTTGGCATGGATAATATGACCGATGTCAAACCTGTATTCAGTGACCACCTGTCTTATGTGACCTTTTTTACCTTGTCCCTTCAAGGGTCACTTAAGACAGGTTTGACTAAACGGAAAATTGCCTGAAATATGGAAGCTTGCCACTGTTGTTCCTATTCCCAAGCCGGGGAAGGATCACACAGATGCCTCCAACTATCGTCCGATAGCCTTGACAAGCTGCGTCTGTAAGACTCTAGAACGCATGATCAACGATCGGCTCGTTTGGTTCCTCGAGTCCAATGGACTCATTTCGAATATCCAGTGTGGATTCCGCCAAGGCAGGAGCACGCTTGATCATTTGGTCCGTTTTGAGTCTTTTCTTCGAAATGCATTTGCGAAGAACGAACATGTGGTGTCTATCTTTTTCGATCTCGAAAAAGCTTATGACACCACATGGAAGTATGGTATTTTAAAGGACATTTCTGATATGGGGTTGAAAGGAAGGTTACCAAATTTCTTGGCCGACTTTCTTTCTGACCGACACTTTAATGTTAAAGTTAATAAAACGTTTTCTGAGGAGTTTGATCAAGAAATGGGTGTACCTCAGGGTAGCATTCTTTCGGTCACTCTCTTTAGAATTAAAATAAATAGTATTGCCAAAGTTCTCCAAGATAATATTGAAGGTTCTTTATATGTTGATGACTTTTTAATATGCTACAGTGCGAAAAACATGAATACCATTGCTGTGCCTTAAACGGATTGAAAAATGGGCCTCTGAAAATGGTTTCAAATTTTCAGAGAGTAAAACTGTTGCTATGCATTTTTGTAAGAAACGAAAACTTCATCCTGATCCAGATCTCTTTTTATATGACAAAAAAATTAAGATAGTTGAAGAAGCAAAATTTCTTGGCGTCCTTTTTGACAGAAAACTTTCCTTTCTCCCCCATATCAAAATGTTAAAATCAAGATGCCTTAAAGCTCTTGATGTTTTAAAAGTTGTTTCCAGTACTGACTGGGGAGCTGATAAATCAGTTCTTTTAAATTTGTATAGGTCCATTGTTAGATCGAAATTGGATTATGGTTCTATTATTTATGGGTCAGCGAAAAAGTCTTATTTACAGATTTTAGACGCTGTTCATCATCAGGGATTGCGTCTCTGTCTCGGTGCATACAGGACCTCCCCCATTGAGAGCCTGTATGCAGAGGCAAATGAGCCATCCCTGAAGCATCGCAGAATTAAACTCGGTTTGCAATATGCCACCAAATTAAAAGCCTTTCCAAACAACCCTGCCTACGACTGTGTTTTTAAACCACCTCTTAGGAATATGTATGAAAAACAGTCCCGTGCGGGGCCCGGGTGGCGAATAGGCCCGCAGCAGAGCCTAGCTTGTCGTAAGAGGCGACTAAGGGTCTTGGGATTCTGACGTCGGGTCAGTGCTCAGCCCACAGAGCGACCAAGTGTGTATCCTAGGTGGCTGAATAGGGTAGCCCTCGTCCGCGGGGGTTGTCAGGTCTATAATACGGAAACCCTGACCGCCGACCATAGTGGGCCAACGTGTGTGGAGAGTGCCACGCTTCATGCACGTAAAAGACCCCTTTGTGGACCGCCCAGTAGTGCACCACATAGGCTAAATTTTCCGACCCTACCCACCTCTCCCCTTTTTCCTGTGGTTCTTCAAAATTTACCGGTCCTTTGTTTCCCACCCCATCCCCATATTTCATTTATCATCATCATTTCATGTTCATTTTATCATCCTTTTCATGTTCATCGCCTGTAAATAACCTATATAGCGTTGCACGGGCGTAAAACACCAACTCACTCACTCACTGTATGAAAAACATGAAAACAAAACTCCTCCTTTTGGTATTCGTATTGAACCTCACCGGACTAATCTGAAGATTGATTTAGAAACTATAAAACCTGTCAAGCCTTTGAGAGTTCCACCCTGGGAACTTTTAAAGCCAAAATTTATTTTTTATCTCCGTAAATATAAAAAGTCTGAAACAAATCATCTGCTTATACAACAAAATTACTGCGAAATTAAATCCAAATATCCTGATTTTTCAACAGTATATACAGATGGCTCTAAAGATGGTGATAGTGTTGCTGCTGTCTTAGGAGATAAGCATTTCTACGCAACGTCTCCCGTCTACTGCTTCCATTTTTACAGCTGAAGCAAGAGCCATCATTTTAGCCCTCAGGCTTATTGATGCTTCAGAACACTCTCAATTCTTTGTTTGGTCTGATTCTCTCTCTTGTCTTCTGGCAATTGAGAATTGTAATTTTAAAAACCAATTAATTTCTATAATTGTTTATATAGTTCATCAATTGATAAGAGGTGGCGTGGAATTGATTTTCCTATGGGTACCCAGTCATACTGGTATTCATGGGAATTCAGTCGTGGACAGGGTTGCGAAGGAAGCCCTTCGGAATCCAATATCCAAATGTTTTATTCCTTATTCGGACTGTAGAAATAAAATCAGAATATATGTTCAAAGTTTATGGGACGAGGTTTGGGCTGCCGCTGAGCACAACAAACTTCATGAGCTCAAGCCACAGCTTGGGGAGAGTCATGCCTCATTCCGATGCCGTCGAGACCAAGTAGTTATCACTAGATGCCGTATAGGTCATTCTAGAGTCACTCATGGCTACTTGATGACACAAGAGAAGGAAGTGCCGATGTGCATCCCTTGTGACTCGCGGTATTCTTTGAGGCATGTTCTCCTTGACTGTGTTGATCTTGTTCCTATTCGTATGAAGTATTTCAACTGTGCATCCATGCACGATTTGTTCAGCGGCATCCCAGCCGATGCCATTGTATCATTTTTAAAAGAAATTGGTCAGTACTCAAAATTATAATTCTTAAAATAAAATCACCATTTGTAAATTCTTTTGTTACTATTATAATTGATCTTTTGCTCATTATTGTCAAGTTCTTTTATGCTATCGCTAAATGGTTTTTATTTTTTTAGTGTGTTAATTTTAAATGATTATTTTATCTATTTATTTCTAGTCATTCTGTTTATTTTATCTACGGTCTTTTGACTTTGTTTTATATTAACGTGTTATTTAAATAATTATTTCAACTTGTTTATGTCCCGATGATGGCTGCAATATTGCCGACGGGACATTAAACAACTAACAATCAATCAATCAACCTACCCATCACTTCTTTTTTCAGTGGGAGTCAAAACTCTCCTACCCGATTGGCCATGTGTCCCCATTTCCTCCACTTCATCATCATTTCATGTTCATTGTATCACCACTCTCATGTTCATCTCCCGGATATAGCCGAAATCGTGCTGATTGGGAGTAAAGCAATAACTAACTAACTGCATGTTGTTAGGATTTTCCATTATATTCGGTGGTTTTATTGTTATATTATGTTATATCTATATTATAATGCATGCTTCTGTCTATACGTTGAGCTCTTTTGTTGTGTGCGGTATTTTTTTTTATTTGGTAATTTATTTATATTAGCTTGAATTTATAGTGGAATCGACTGATCGGACGGAAAAAAATCGCCGAAGGCGAAAGCAGGTCTAGGAGTCGGTACACTCCGTCCTAGTCCGAGATTGCTCTGACGTCCTCGGCATTTTTCCAGCAAGCTGGTGCCGCTGGTCCCACGGCACCAGCTTGCTGGAAAAATGCGTCTGTTTGTTTGTTTGTTGTGTGTTTTATGTCCAGTCAACAATATTTCAGTCATAATCAAAACAAGAACTAATTGAAAAAACAAATTGAATTGTGTAGACCCACCCAGGAAACAGCACCCATAACACAGACCCATGCATGTCATGCGAAAAAGGGCCAATGTACGACCACAAACCAGAAGGAAAACGAACCAACTTACAAGACAGGCCAATGTATCCTCAACACACCATAGGCCAATGTACCCAGAAAGCGATGAAATCTCTCCCCAAAAATTTCACACAATCTGGAACCCTTACCTATGGTGACCAACAATGAAGAACACTTACCTGAAATGAGGTCATACTAGTTAGAACACTTACCTAAGTGGAATATAGCCAACCCTTACCCGATTTCACATAATCAACCCTTATCTGTCGAAAATACAATGATGAATCCTGATTGGACCTACACACACTGAAAGAGAAACGTGGGGGTGGGGTGGGAAACAAAGGAACTGTAAATTTTGAAGACCACTGGAAAAGGGGAGTGATGGGTAGGGGCAGAAAATTTAGCCTATGTGGTGCACTATTTGGCGGTCCACAAAGGGATCTTTTACGTGCATGAAGCGTGGCCTTCTCCACACACGTTGGCCCACTATGGTTTGCGGTCAGGTTTTCCGCATTATAGCCTGACGACCCCGGCATTCAAAATGCGTCTGTCCACTTGTGCGTCTGTCCGTCAGTTGCCCTATAGGGGTGCCTGTCTTGTGTAATCTGAATTTCAAGAACAAAACACTAGATCTTTCTGAAATTTTACACAATGATTACATATATATCAAAGATGTGCAACGCCCCTTTTTGGGTGATTTTATAATTCCATTTAGAAATTTGGGGTCCAAAAGGGGTAAAAAAGGGACTTGTTTCCACAATAACTTTTATTCTGGTTGACCAAATACTATGAAACTTTACAGAAATGTTACTTACAACAAATGAAAGGATAGGGACGATTTTGGGTGCCCCTTCTTTTTTCGTTTTGAAATAAAGGGGCTAAAAAGAAACTTTTATTAGTTTTCCACAATAACTTAAGTTCTGGTTAACTGATTGCTAAGAATTTTTTTCAATAATGTTCGTTACCATTAAGTGATTGATTGTCTTGCTATTTTAGGTCTCCCTATTTTTGTAAAATTAAGGGCCCAAAAGGGACTAAATCCTACTTTTTTATTTGAAGTCGGAGTAAAAAAAAATACGACAAGTTAATTTTTGTCATATATTGGATTTAAAATGGAGGATATATTTCTTCTTGGACCCACCTTTTATTTTTAGCAATCAGGGGTTGAAAGGGAGAATTAAACTTTTTTTGTCTGATTTTGTGTGTGTGGTTTTTTTAGCCGGGGTAATCGCTAACGATTAGCCACGGCTATAGCTACGATAGCCTTTCGGTAAGCTAGCAGATGGTTTTTCCGGCGGTTCACCAAAAACCTATCAATTGAAATATCAATACACGCTTCAGTGCAATATAGTTTCTTTTTCAGATCAGTTTTTTCGTCGCTTTAATTGCTGGACCAAGCAATTTTTCATTGAAAATTTTTAATCAATCAAATTTTCGATCTTTAGAACCACTAAATATATTTATTTTCAAGATGCACTACAAAAATGATTTTTTTCTGAAAAAGGATTTCTTTACAATATAAAGACGTTTATAAACACAGTTTTATTGTCTATTTGCTCCTCAAAAAATTTCCTCAGGTAAGCGCTGACGTTTCGGGCGAACATTGCGTGCCTAGCAATACTTTGTAAGTGTGACTTCTCTGGTATTGCTTAACAGATTTCGATGAAACTTTGGATTATTTGTCATTTTAAATTGATAAATTCTAAGGGAGTTACAGGACAGATTTTGCTTAAGTTGTATTCAGTTGAGAGGTATGTATAATAATACTATTTTGAGTTTCGAGTTGAACAAACGAAGTCTACATATTGTCAAAGTATTTTTTTTAATTGTTGTAAGTCCCGTGCGGGGCCCGGGTGGCGAATAGGCCCGCAGCAGAGCCTAGCTTGTCGTAAGAGGCGACTAAGGGTTTTGGGATTCTGACGTCGGGTCAGTGCTCAGCCCACAGAGCGACCAAGTGTGTACCCTAGGTGGCTGAATAGGGTAGCCCTCGTCCGCGGGGGTTGTCAGGTCTATAATACGGAAACCCTGACCGCCGACCATAGTGGGCCAACGTGTTTGGAGAGTGCCACGCTTCATGCACGTAAAAGACCCCTTTGTGGACCACCCAGTAGTGCACCACATAGACTAAATTTTCCGCCCCTACCCACCTCTCCCCTTTTTCCTGTGGTTCTTCAAAATCTACCGGTCCTTTGTTTCCCACCCCATCTCCATATTTCATTTATCATCATCATTTCATGTTCATTTTATCATCCTTTTCATGTTCATCGCCTGTAGATAACCTATATAGCGTTGCACGGGCGTAAAACACCAACTCACTCACCCAATTAATTGTTGTAATGTGGAGCGTCCCGTGCGGGGCCCGGGAGGCGAATAGGCCCGCAGCAGCGCTAAGCTTGTCGGTAAAAGTCCACTAAAGAGCGCTCAGAAACCTGACATCGGGGTCAGGCCGCTTTGCCCACAAAGCGACTGGGATGTGTGCCCCAGGTGGTTGAATGGGGCAGCCCTGACTTCCAGAGATGCGGGGTCGTCAGGCGATAATGCGGAAAACCTGACCGCTAACCATAGTGGTGCACCGTGTTGGGAAAAATGTCACGTTCCTGTCACGTTAAAGAACCCTGCTGCAGGTCTCGGTAAGAGTAGGACCCGTAGGATCCCCATGCAGGAGGCAAAATTTCCCGTCCCTACCCATCACTCCTTTTTCCAGTGGCAGTCAAAACTCTCCTACCCGATTGGCCTTGTGTCCCTATTCCCTCCACTTCATCATCATTTCATGTTCATTGTTTCACCATTTTCATGTTCATCTCCCGGATATAGCCGAAATCGTGCTGCTTGGGAATAATGCAATAACTAACTAACTGCTAAGATGATCAACCTATGTCTGGGGTAGGAAGAACCTAAGGATTTAGACAATTTTGAAAATTAAGCAGATAATTTAAAGCTTTGATGTGTTCTCCAAAACAAAAGTGTTGGTGCCGGAGCGGGCTTACCTCGGGGCATTTAAACTCCACCAGCAGTGCTAACTTTCACGGGTGTTCGAAATAAAAATGACAACAAAGTTCCAGACAATGAATTTTGCTGCGCCAGACGCGCGGTTCGTCTATTAAATG
Source organism: Arcuatula senhousia (assembly GCA_963971305.1). NCBI lineage: Eukaryota > Metazoa > Mollusca > Bivalvia > Mytilida > Mytilidae > Arcuatula > Arcuatula senhousia. Next base: position 46,421,994 of record OZ020311.1, read on the forward strand.
ATGAAAATGAACATGAAATGATGATATGAAATATTGGGTGGGATGGGAAAGATAGGAACGTAAATTTTGACAAAAGGAAGGGCGAAAAATTTAGCCTTTGTGGTGCACTACTTTGCGGTCTACAAAGGGAACTTTTACGTGCATGAAGCGTGACACTCTCCACACACGTTGGCCCACTATGGTTTGTGGTCAGGTTTTCCGCATTATAGCTTGACGACCCTGGCATTTATTATGACAGGGCTGCACCATTAAACCACCTGGGGCACACATCACAGTTGCTTTATGGGCTAAGCGGCCTAATCTGATGTCAGGTTTCTGAGCGCACTTTAGTGGACTATTAAGAGGCTGTCCAAGCAAAACTCGTCCCGTGCGGGGCCCGGGTGGCGAATAGGCCCGCAGCAGAGCCTAGCTTGTCGTAAGAGGCGACTAAGGGTCTTGGGATTCTGACGTCGGGTCAGTACTCAGCCCAAAGAGCGACCAAGTGTGTACCCTAGGTGGCTGAATAGGGTAGCCCTCGTCCGCGGGGGTTGTCAGGTCTATAATACGGAAACCCTGACCGCCGACCATAGTGGGCCAACGTGTGTGGAGAGTGCCACGCTTCATGCACGTAAAAGACCCCTTTGTGGACCGCCCAGTAGTGCACCACATAGGCTAAATTTTCCGCCCCTACCCATCTCTCCCCTTTTCCTGTGGTTCTTCAAAATTTACCGTTCCTTTGTGTCCCACCCCATCCCCATATTTCATTTATCATCATCATTTCATGTTCATTTTATCATCCTTTTCATGTTCATCGCCTGTAAATAACCTATATAGCGTTGCACGGGCGTAAAACACCAACTCACTTCACTTCACTTCCAAGCAAAACTCCAGGCAATAGTTGCCACATGAAAAATTTTCATTGATTTCACATCAGGTTAACATCCATTCCCCAAAACAAATGCAGATTTTTGGTTTAATGAAGTGATTTAGTTAGGTATTGCTTTACTCCCAAGCAGCACGATTTCGGCTATATCCGGGAGATGAACATGAAAGTGATGATACAATGAACATGAAATGATGATGAAGTGGAGGAAATGGGGACACAAGGCCAATCGGGTAGGAGAGTTTTGACTGCCACTGGAAAAAGGAGTGATGGGTAAGGACGGGAATTTTCGCCTCCTGCATGGGGATCCTATGGGTCCTACTCTTACCGAGACCTGCAGCAGGGTTCTTTAAACTGCGAGGAACGTGACATTTTTCCCAACACGGTGCACCACTATGGTTTGCGGTCAGGTTTTCCACATTATCGCCTGACGACCCCGCATCTGTCGATGTCAGGGCTGCCCCATTCAACCACCTGGGGCACACATCCCAGTCGCTTTGTGGGCAAAGCGGCCTGACCCGATGTCAGGTTTCTGGGCGCTCTTTAGTGGACTTTTACCGAAAAGCTTAGCGCTGCTGCGGGCCTATTCGCCACCCGGGACCCGCACGGGTTTATTGAAGTGATACCTTAGATAACTTAGATATAATTTATATAGAATGCATTGAAAACATGCAGAAAAAGGGAGATAACTCTTGCATATTTGCAAAATTTGGTTGCTTTGTTCATGAACTTTAAGGCTGAATCACAAGTCATCCATGTTGCTTTCAAACGAATCCTGGTGATTTTTGTTTTACATATAAGTCCAACAATACATTAAAACAATGAATTTTAACTAAAATCTTGTCTGCTGTCAAAGAAGGTCAACAAGCATACTGCGACACTATTTATAATCGTAGTGGAATTAACCATATGTGGATTTTGAAGAACTCAAAAGATTTGTTAGATCATTTGAAATCTAGATCATTTTCTGAGGTTCATTCTTTGAAAACGTTCGATTTTTCAACTTTATACACTACCTTGCCACACGAAAAACTAAAATGTCGCCTGAAAAAACTTGTCGAAAAGGCCTTTTCAAACTCTAGGAATTTTGTTGTTTTGGGTTATAATTCTACATTCTTTTCCAAAACATCTTTCAAAGATAAAATTTGTTACACACTGGAACAAGTTTGCAGTATGCTTGATTTCCTCATTGACAACATATTTGTCACCTTCGGAGGAGAGATTTTTCAACAACAAATCGGCATTCCAATGGGCACAAACTGTGCTCCTCTCCTCGCCGATTTGTTTTTATACTCTTACGAGACTGAATTTCTTCAGGAACTCGTAAAGAACAAGAAGATGAAAGAGGTGTACGTGTCTATTTACAAACAAGAGTAAACAGCAAAGATAATTGGCAAAAAAGGAAAGAAATCAATGTAGCCCTAGAACACATAGAACATGTAGAAAGGGACTAAGTAGTCTTTTGGTTGTTGTATGCAAATTTATGTTTATACTGATTTTTCTCTTTATTGTGTATTTTTTGTTCTTTATTTTTTAGGATGAATGAGGTCAACTGTACTGCTGTTTTTTCTTGTTTTTTTAATATTTTTATTTTTTTGCACTGCACTAAACAAAATATTTTCTATGTATTTGTAGGTAAATTTAACTCTTGTAACTTGTAAGTATAATATTTCCTGAACTACTTCTGCACTACTAAGGCAAAAATACATGTAAAAAGAATCAAATGAAGTATATGTAGATGCAGGAGTGGTACGTAATCATGTTGTTTGTTTTTACGTGTATGTTTGGAATGACAATAGAAAAACAAAACAGAAAAACAATATCCTGGATTCTCATCTATTTTCTTGAAAGATAATCTACAGACCTCCTTTTATTTGTTCTTGCATTCCTAACATCATCCTAAAATTTGTTCTGAAATATATATATTAAAAAAAAAAAAAAAAATTTAATGCAAAAAAACATGGATGAGAGTCGGGGCTATATGTCTGTTATATATCATTTTTGTCTGACATTTTTATTAATTATGAGTAGTTACAAAATATATTAGCAGTTTGCATACAATAAAATATGGTTCCGAGACAGACATTGTCAATACTGAAGCCTTAATGCTCTGAGAAATTAGGGGTCTTTAATGGCAACTATTTGAAAACCTTTGAAGTCTATTATTATATGTGTATATATCCAATTTATGAATTATAAGACATCCCATTACAGAGTATACAGAAAGTTTCGATTATATTTTTATTATAGCCCCATCATCTAGCGGTACTGGTACGGCATGTAGTAAGGATGGTTAGTTATGAAATGTCTGCTTCGGTGCTGTAGAATAATATACCAGCAATAATTTTAATAATCACACTGAAAATTTATAATACAAGTTATATATAGAAAGCCTACACATGTTTTACAATGTTCCAGGCCTTTTCACTGACTTATCATTAGACCATTATGCAGGTACATGTCTTCCTCATATATTTTTCCCACGTACATGTATGTACACACCAATCGGAATATGTAAAATAAAGACATGTGCATGTATGTCTCTTGGTCTCTTGGTTAATTGAAGCCTGGATACACATCATTTTTTGTTTCCGACACCTTTGCTATAAGCCTATAAAAACCATATGAATTGTATTCATTTATTCAAATTCTATCTAAAAAAAAGCAGTCAGAAACAAGAGACTAAAGATGATTCCAGCCTGCAAAAGTTTTTAAAAGAAAATGAGCTAGCAAAAACAGCATTACATCATATTTCAGAGACACTAGATTTCACAACTACAAATAAGGGTAACTTCGTGTTTTTCTTTAAGAAAGATTCACCATTTAGTCAGTTTCATCCATGTAATTTTGAGATAGACGGAAAAATATATAACTGTGCAGAGCAATACATGATGTTTCAAAAGGCAGTTAGATTTAATGATATGAAAATTGCATCATACATAATGGCAGAGGCTAAACCATTAAACCAGAAAATGCTAGGTAAATTAGTTAAAGGCTTCAACACACAAATATGGGAAAGAGAAGCTCTAAAAATAGTAAAAAGAGGAAACATTGCAAAATTTGAACAGAATCCAATATTAAGGGAACAACTTTTGCAAACATTTCCAAAGATATTAGTTGAAGCAAGCCCCTATGATTGTATGTGGGGAATAGGTCTACATGAGAACAGTGAGGAGGCGTGGAATATTGGAACATGGAGGGGGAAAAACCTGTTGGGCTTTACTCTTATGGAAGTCAGATATCAATTATTGGGAAAAAAATGAATAATTAAAACAATAATAAAACTGCTCAATGTTTCATAAAGATTCAGTTCATAAATATAATTTTGGCATATTAGCTATTACAATTATATGATACTTCATGTAATTTCTCATAACATTTCAGAGGTGCTTTTGAAAGCTTAATTATTTTTTACTGAAAATTTGATAGAGGTGTTTTAGACTGGTTAGCCAGTTTTATATAGAAATAAGGTTTGTTTGCCTTTATCCAACTCACCGGTTTCAACTTGAGAAGGTCAGTAGATAATTTTATCTTATGAATTAACTTTTTAACTTCCATATAGTTGAAATACTAGTCAAAATCATTATAAAGGAGGAACTATTTTTTTTCTTTTTTTTTTAAATTTTTTTTTAAAGGAAGGGCAAACAGACATGACTTTATTATTGGCCTAGTAAAAATTCATTTCTGTTCAATGAACAAATTGACAAAACCAAACACGACCAAAACTTTACCTACGCTAAATTTTAAATCTCTTTGGAAATTTAAAAAAATTGAGTTATCTCTCTTTTAGCACTCATATATAAGTTCTAGAATCGGGTGAATAGAATTAGCCTTGGGAAATAATCCAAAATTTGATTTTAAATTAAGATCTGGGAACAGGAATGAATTATGCATTGATGATATTGTTATTTTCGTTATTTTATGTTTATTGTCTTATATTTTTTGTTATTATTTTATACCTTGTACTGCTGGGACATAACATTGCTTTGATATATGAAAACTGCTTTGAACATAATGACTATATAATGATTCTAAAAAATGGTACAAATGACTCTGCATTTGTATGGAACAATAGAGTTAGGGTAGCATACCACTATAGGAATAAAGTAATAGTTTGTTTATTTCATATGCAAAATGAGTAATAATACTTTAAAAATAGTCTCATGCAATTGTCAGGGTCTTAATTCGCATGAGAAAAGGAGAGATGTTTTCGACTACCTTAAATCCAAAAAATTCAGTATATATTGCTTACAAGATACACATTTCAATCCACAAGATGAATCCAAAATTAGAAATGAATGGGGAGGAGAATGTGTCTTTAGTTCTTTTACATCAAATCAAAGGGGAGTAGCTGTTTTGTTTAGTAAAGATATTGAATTTAAAATAATTAAGGTATACAAAGATGATAATGGTAATATGCTCTGTTTAGAAGTTAAAATAGAAGGGAAAATAATAACATTAATGAACATATATGGCCCAAATGTAGATAGTCCACAATTTTATACTAAAGTAAGTGAAATTATACAAAATTTTGATAATCAGTTGGTAGTCATAGTAGGAGATTACAACTTAGTTCAGAACCAACAGTTAGATACTTTCAATTACAAAAATATTAACAATCCAAAAGCTAAAGAAAAATTGTTAGAAGTGATGGAAATTAACAATTTAGTAGACCCATTTAGACAATTATACCCAGACAGAAAACTTTACACTTGGCGCAAAAGTAATCCTCTCAAGCAAGCTAGATTAGATTTTTTTTTGGTCTCTCAAAGTCTTGATCAATATGTACATGATGTTCTGGTTCTAAATAGTTACAGGTCAGATCATTCTCCAATAGTTTTAGAGCTAAAATTGAATGATTTTACAATTGGCAAGGGTCTTTGGAAATTTAACAACTCTTTGCTATATGATGCTGACTATGTGAAAATTGTTAAAGAAGTAATAATAAAATGTAAAGAACAATATGGATCTCTTGTATATGACAGAGATTACATTAAAACTCTAGATCCTTCACTGGTACAGTTCACTATTAATGAACAGCTATTTTTAGAAACCTTACTAATGGAAATAAGGGGGAAAACAATCGCATACTCATCATTCAAAAAGAAAGAGAGAACTGCGAGAGAGAAAAAGTTAACAGAAGAAATTTACAAATTAGAAGAAAATTTAGAAAATATGTATCAAATGAATGAAATAGAAACCAAAAAAACTGAACTGAGAATATTGAGGCAATATAAAACAAGGGGGAATTACATTAGATCAAGAGTCCAACATATTGAAGAAGGGGAAAAACCAACTAATTATTTTTTGAATTTAGAAACAAAAAATTTTGTTAACAAAACGATTCCAAAACTAGTTACTGAGAAAGGAATACTTGAAAAACAATCTCAAATACTAGATGAAGCCAAGTCTTTTTATCAAAAACTCTATACAAAAAATGAAACATTAGTAAATAATAACCTAAACGAGGAGATTACTTATCAGAATATTCCAAAATTGACAAATTTCACAAAAAAATCTTTGGAAGGTGAAATTTCATATGAGGAACTAACCGCTAGCTTAAAGAGACAAAAGAATGGTAAAAGTCCAGGGTCTGATGGATATACATCTGAATTCTTTAAATTTTTTTGGAAAGATATTGGATTCTTTGTATTACGCTCTTTGAACTATGGATATTCAATCGGTGAAATGTCTGTTACGCAAAAAGTAGGTATTATAACTTGCCTTCCAAAAGGTGACAAACCCAGACACTTTATGAAAAACTGGCGTCCCATAAGTCTTTTAAACACAGTCTATAAACTAGGCTCCAGTTGTATAGCAGAAAGAATTAAATCCGTTTTATCTACTTTAATCAATTCTGATCAAACTGGATTCATTCCTGGCAGGTTTATCGGGGAAAATACACGTTTGATATATGATAGAAAATAAAGAGATGTGGAATAAGTGTACGCGACACAGCCCACAATCAAACGGCAATTTAGAAAAACCACAATGGACAACCGCCAGCAGCCTTCATCTTACAGAAGAGAGGGATATACCAGGCATTCTCCTCCTCATTGACTTTGAAAAAGCATTTGATTCTATATCCTGGACATTTATAAATCAAGTATTATCATTCTTCAATTTTGGCGATTCGATCAAACGCTGGGTTATAACATTCTACAAAAATATAAAATCCGCGATTACTCAAAACTGTCATTTATCAGATTTCTTTGAGATTCAAAGAGGGTGTAGACAGGGGGATCCTCTTTCACCTTATGTATTCCTTTTATGCGCAGAAATACTTGGTATAATGATACGTAACAATAGAGAAATTAAGGGTATCACTGTTGATGACACAGAATATTTGATATCCCAATATGCAGATGACACCTCCTTAATATTAGATGGCTCTCCTGTTTCATTAGATGCATCTCTCCGTACTCTCAGCAAATTTGCAGATTTATCAGGACTTAAGGTTAATCTTGAAAAGACCAAAGTAATTTGGATAGGAAAAAAAATGTATAGCACTGATACTATGTGTATAAAGCATGGCCTGGAATGGGGTTCCAGTAAATTCACATTATTGGGTATACATTTCTCGGTGGATTTGTCCGAATTAGAACGGCTAAATTACGAACAAAAATTAAAAGATATAGACAATACTCTCAAAAACTGGTCAAAGCAAATCCTTTCTCCTATAGGTAAAATCACAATTATAAAATCCTTACTGATTTCCAAATTAAATCATCTTTTCTTAGCAATTCCCGGACCAAGCGAAAACTTTACTAAAAAACTTACAAACATATTATATGCATATATATGGGAAGGAAAACCAGACAAAATTAAGAGAGATACTTTATGTCAAACCTATACATTAGGTGGGCTAAAAATGATCAATATTGAAGCATATATTAAAGGCCTAAAATTAACATGGATCCGTAGATTATTGAAAAATGACTCTAAGCTAGTTAAATTATTCTTCTCCCAAGTGGATGCTCCCGTGCGGGGCCCGGGTGGCGAATAGGCCCGCAGCAGAGCCTAGCTTGTCGTAAGAGGCGACTAAGGGTCTTGGGATTCTGACGTCGGGTCAGTGCTCAGCCCACAGAGCGACCAAGTGTGTACCCTAGGTGGCAGAATAGGGTGGCCCTCGTCCGCGGGGGTTGTCAGGTCTATAATACGGAAACCCTGACCGCCGACCATAGTGGGCCAACGTGTGTGAAGAGTGCCACGCTTCATGCACGTAAAAGACCCCTTTGTGGACCGCCCAGTAGTGCACCACATAGGCTAAATTTTCCGCCCCTACCCACTTCTCCCCTTTTCCTGTGGTTCTTCAAAATTTACCGGTCCTTTGTGTCCCACCCCATCCCCATATTTCATTTATCATCATCATTTCATGTTCATTTTATCATCCTTTTCATGTTCATCGCCTGTAAATAACCTATATTGCGTTGCACGGGCGTAAAACACCAACTCACTCACTCACTCACTCCCAAGTGGATGTAGAACCAAATTATTTTATATACACTGGTAATATTAAAAGAGCAACAAACCCATTTTGGAGTGAGATTATAAATGCCTGGAATGAATTAGAAAACAAACGTAATAACACCAGTAACATAACAAACGATACTATTTGGAACAACGATCGAATTAAGATTGACAATCGCAAAATATTCTACAAGAATTGGACAAAAGACGGAATTTGGACGATAAATGACTTACTTACGAACGATGGAAAACTTATGTCCTTTCAACAATTTTGCGAGATATATAATGTCAACACAAACTTCCTCACATACCAAGGTATAATATCTGCCATTAGAAATTTTTTTTAGAAAAAAGAAGATACAGGAGCATTCCTTGCAAAAGATAAAGGGACCAATACTACCAAATAGAATAAGTATATTTTTAAAATCTCAAAAAGGCTCCAAAGATATGTACGAAGTATTGATAAATAAAATAGAAACCAATAAACATGAAGAGAAATGGGACACCTCTTTGAATAAAACACATAAATGGGCAAAAATTAACTCCATGACATTTTCTTTCACCAAAAGTTCCAAATTACAATGGTTTCAATACCGAATTATTCATAGAGTTTTAGGTACAAACGAATTACTTCATAAGATGAATATGCGACAAAATCCAGATTGCGTTTTCTGTAAGGAAGAATCTGAATCTATTGAACACCTATTCTGGACTTGTCCCAAGATTTCTGAGGTATGGGATGAGTTAAACCGGTGGATATATAGGGAAACAGAAATTGAACTCCCACTTAATTTAGAAATAGTTTTATTCGGCATTTTAGATAAAAACGATAAAAACTATATTCGGAACCTAATAATAATACTGGCAAAGTTTTACATCTACCGATGTAAACTGAATGAAGATCAAGTTAATATAATAGCACTTAGAAGTTATTTGAAAGAGAATTTTAACTTTGAGAAAACAATATTTCAAAAGAATAATCCTCCACAAAAATTCTTAAATTACTGGAACCCCTGGATGGCATTATTTTAGGAGTACTACTATACTTTCCACAACCTGCGACCAACGTAAATATTTACAACTCACTTCTTAATCGTGGATACACAGAAATCTGCAAAATTACTTTCCAAGTACATTAATTTTTCCTGTTTAGATATCATTGTAACAAAATGCAAATGAGATCAGCTTTCAAATGTGCCGGCAGTACTATAGGGGTTTTGATTTGGGTACATGTATTTACATTTTCATTTTTTTTTGTTTTTTGTTTGTTTTTTAATTATTTGATTTTGTTTTTGTTTTGTGTCTTTTTTCTTCTTTTTCCTTTTTTTTGTTTGTTGTTTTCTTTTTATGTGTCAATATTATATCATCATCATATTCAAATTGTACATTTATAGTTGGAGTGTACCTTTCTACTAACAAGTACTAACACTAGCTTCTCCAAAATGCAATACCTCAAAATATTATACTATTATACTAACATTAACGGGGCCGGGATAAGGTACCGGTATTCGATGTTTTTCATACTAACAAATGTACTTTTTGAAATAAAAATGAAAAAAAAAAAAAAAAAAAAAAAAAAAAAGGAAGATGAAAGAGGCAAGGTCATTTAATCTTACATTCAGATATATTGATGATGTCCTTTCTGTCAATAACACTTCATTTGGTAGATGGATTCCTTCAATATATCCTCCAGAATTGGAGATTAAAGAGACCACTGAATCAAATTGCTTCACGTCTTCCGTGGATTTGCACCTCGAATTTGACCCTGGTGGTCATCTCAGTACAAAAATTTACGATAAACGAGACGATTTTAAATTTCAAATTATTAATTTTCCTAATCTACAGAGCAATATACCTACTTCCCCTGCATACGGTGTTTATATTTCACAACTTATTCGATATGCCAGAGCTTGCACACATTTCACAGATTTTTTTATCAGACACCGATTTCTTCGTGACCGACTTTAAGCAGGGCTATAAGAAAATACGTCTCATACGATCCCTAAAAAAATTCTTTCTTCGTTATCAGCCACTAGTAGAAAAGTTCAAAATTGACTTAAAAGATATGATAGTTAATTGTTTTAATTAGTGTTTGACTGGTCTGCTGTACTGAGATGATCACTTCAATATCCCTAATGTGTCTCTTAACTATGTTGTGTTCTATGGTCATTACCGGATCCTAAGATCGCAATGGAAGAGGGAGGTTTGGCGCCATAAAACCTGGTTTAACCCACCATTTCGTTTGAAATGCCTGTACCAAGTCAGGACCATTGCGATCCACCAATTCTCCGGTATGACTGATTCGTTTTTGTCATTTTCTCTGGACTATGAGATTGATCATTCAAGTTCGGTAGTTTTGTTATTACCTTTACTTGCTGGGATAAAATTCTTCATGTGCCAGCTTCTGTATGCTTTTGCCTGATTTCTACATTGACAGCCTCTTAACGACAAGCTGAGTGTTGCTGCTGTCTTATTCGCCTCCCGGGTCACGCAGGGGACAAGCTGAGTGCTGCTGCTGTCCTTTTCGCCTCCCGGGCCCCGCAGGGGGCTAAGCCATCAGGAAGATTTGACAGCGATACCAAGGACTTGCTGATCTACATAACATTCTAGAAGCCAGTATTGATCCTTATTTAATTTAGTTAGTTAGTTATTGCTTTACTCCCAAGCAGCACGATTTCGGCTATATCCGGGAGATGAACATGAAAATGGTAATACAATGAACATGAAATGATGATGAAGTGGATGAAATAGGGACACAAGGCCAATCGGGTAGGAGAGTTTTGACTGCCACTGGAAAAAGGGAGTAATGGGTAGGGACGGAAAATTTGGCCTCCTGCATGGGGATCCTACGGGTCCTACTCTTACCGAGACCTGCAGCAGGGTTCTTTAACGTGCGAGGAATTAACGTGACATTTTTCCCAACACGGTGCACCACTATGGTTTGCGGTCAGGTTTTCCGCATTATTGCCTGACGACCCCGCATCTCTCGATGTCAGGGCTGCCCCATTCAACCACCTTGGGCACACATCCCAGTCGCTTTGTGGGCTAAGCGGCCTGACCCCGATGTCAGGTTTCTGAGCGCTCTTTAGTGGACTTTTACCGACAAGCTTAGCGCTGCTGCGGGCCTATTCGCCTCCCGGGCCCCGCACGGGACTCCTTATTTAATAATACGAGATGAAATGTTTACCCGATGCAAGACAGCACACTCCCTCAGGACAATTTAATATTTGATAGTTAGGTTTACTCTTTAGCAACGAATTGAGATGAACACGAAAGGGATGGCGGTGAAATGAATATGGAATGATGATGAAGTGGAAGAAATAGTTCTGTCAATCGAGCACAGTTTTGACTGCCGATGAGTAAGAGGGAATAATTTGACCTTCAGCAGATGGATCAAACTCTTATGTAGACCTGCAAGATTTTGTTAATAAGAAAGAAACTGTATGGTTGTGTTTATGGCTATATTACACTCACTTATTTCACCACATTTATGTTCAATTAAGAACCACAAAATAAGTAACAAAACTAGAATGGCGGTCTTCCATAGAAGACGGATGTCGCTTGCGTCATATAATATTCGGTTAACAAAAAGACGACTTACGGGCAAAAAATCGCTTTACAACTTCAAGTGCTATACAAAGAGTAAGTGAGTTGGTGTTTTACGCCCGTACAACGCTATATAGGTTATTTACAGGCGATGAACATGAAATACAAATGACAACAAAGAACATCAAATGATGATACATGAAATATGGGGATGGGGTGTTAAACATAGAAACGTAAATTGAAGAACCACAGTAAAAGGGTGAGGTGGGTAGGGGCGGAAAAATTAGCATATGTGGTACACTACTTGACAGTCCACCAATGGATCTTTTACGTGCATGAAGCGTGGCATTCTCCACACACGTTGGTCCACTATGGTCAGCGGTAAGGGTTTCAGTATTATAGACCTGACAACCCCCGCGGACGAGTGCCACCCTATTCAGCCACCTAGGATACACACTTGGTCGCTCTGTGGGCTGAGCACTAACCCGACGTGTCACAATCCCAAGACCCTTAGTCGTTTCTTAATTACGATAAGCTAGGCTCTACTGTGGGCCTATTCGCTAGTTAGTTAGTTAGTTATTGCTTTACTCCCAAGCAGCGCGATTTCGGCTATATCCGGGAGATGAACATGAAAGTGGTGATATAGTCTCATTGACTGATGACGTAGGCGGAAGTTCATGTTACTCATTCTCATTATTTTAATATCCATGCTAGGGAACGGACGTGTCGAGTGCGACACGTCATACTGTAAGTATTTCATTTTATTTGCCTTGGTGGCTATGCATTTATATTTTATAGGCCTAGGTGGCCATGCACTGATAATTTATAGGCCTAGGTGGCCATGCACTGATAATTTTAAGGCCTAGGTGGCCATGCACTGATAATTTATAGGCCTAGGTGGCCATGCACTTTAAGGCCTAGGTGGCCATGCACTTTAAGGCCTAGGTGGTCATGCACATATAGGCCTAGGTGGCCATGAACATATATACCTAGGTGGTCAAGCACATATTGGCCTAGGTGGCTATAAAAAGATGTTTCATGAAATAAATATTGAGTCACATGTGTGCACGTTTGTTGCGTAGAGAAAAGCTTAGAACATGTATAACTTTAAAGAAAATATATGCCAACAAATTTTAAGCAAGCATATGAATAATAGATAAATGCTTATTTGTGAACATAATGTCATTGTGTATTTTCTATTTCAAGGACATATAACCTTGTTGTATTGAATGAAGTTCACGTGTCCTTTTATCGAGGACTGTTTTGATTTGGTTGAGTAAATTTAAATATACACCGAACATGTGCTTGATTATTAGTTAAAATTTACAAGTATTTATTTTGATTTCAGAGATGTAAGTGTTATAAAAAGAAGAGGATTACTTTCTGTGGAAATACTGGAATTCAAATATATGATTGAGGTTAGTTAGTGCTTTTTTATCCAACGAAATATTTATAATATTCAAATTGTCTGATCTTTGCATTGTTTTTGAAAGATATCCGTAGTGTTAATGCATAATAAGCTTGTTCTGTTGGCCAATACATGTAGCAGTTTAGTCTTGTAAGTGCCGTCATGTAATTTCTTTTCGAAAACTGTTTCGTTAGTTGCTTAACATGATTATCAGAATTCATTAAGATAAGAAGTAATAGTTATACAACGGACATATTTAATTATATAACATGTTTAATATATGAAATATCTTAATAGGCTAAGCTTGTTAACAGTATATAGTATTGTTCCTTTCAGAGTAACATAAGGTACGGAATGGTAGTGATCCCGTTACGCTGGAAAAGCATTAACCCAGAGATGGAAGACAGAAATGAAAGCCAAATTAGACAATGTGAATGATATAGCAATCTATTATAACAATAGACTTAAGGGATCGTTATTTCATGTTAAACGAATGTTCTAGGCAAATAAAATGAGATAATTAAAATGTGTACTTTGTTGACATGTTAAATGTTTTATACAAATTGCCCTAATTCTTGTTTGGTATTGCTTTCTTTGTGAATTTCCTTTCGTTAGCAATTCAAGGGACACTGATGCCCTAGTGGGTTCGCTCACGTGAGTTGCATACGAGGGGATTTTCTCCTTTAGGTGTTACAAAATTGGTATATACTAGTATTTGAATTAAACTGGTCTTTAGTAAATATGATTTTTATTCCATTTATTTTGCTTTAATGTTATAGTTACACACCGATATGATTTTCATCCAACTATATAATAATATAGGGAATCTCAGGAACTTGTTTACACTTGAAGGAGAGATCCCTTCGTTTTGCAAACTCACGTGCAGATCGGAAAAGAAACTTGAAAAAGTGGATTTATACCTTCGCATGTGTCAGACTTAGATTTGTGTTGGTGCTTGATATGAGATTGTTGTATAATGATCGCAAAAGCCATTACAATCAGTTTGTAATACAGGTTTTATTAGATAAACCCTTGTCCTTGTCATATCGTGTTTATATGAGGTGTTTTATTTTATTTTTTGAGTTTTGGGAAGAGAGCTAAAGGTGGTTTATTGTCGTTTCGTTATGAAATTTGCATCTTGTAAGCTGTCGAGTTTTACTTCCAATAACTTAACATGAACTGAAAGCATAGAGATAGCAGACACTGAGGATATGGGTATAGTCTCATTGACTGATGACGTAGGCGGAAGTTCATGTTACTCATTCTCATTATTTTAATATCCATGCTTATGGATAGACAGTAGATGTGATGATTGTCATACACGTCAGTTACAGTGTCACTTAGCTTAGATATGAGGTGGTTTCTATACCCACCCTTCCCTCCCTTTAAAACCAATATAGATGGGTGTTTTAGACAGAGATACACCAAATGTGGACAATTTGTTAATATATTAGTAATATATACATATTTTGCCTTGAAGAAATTTTTTATTGACGGAAAAGTAAAATATATGACATCGAACAAGAATTGGTGTATTACTCTATTTTATTCACAAGGTTGGGCGGAGCTTAAATTTCTCAGTCTTTTAGGTATGATTTAAACGAAGAATCCCGAAATAATTGACCCGTGACCAGCCCGGTCAATAAAATAGAGTAATAAATTGTCCACATTTTGGTGTACGTATCTTTATGTTTTCAGTTCTACGCTTCGAGTTTTACTTCCCATAACTTAACATGAACTGAAAGCATAGAGATAGCAGACACTGAGGATATGGGTACAATGAACATGAAATGATGATGAAGTGGAGGAAATGGGACACAAGGCCAATCGGGTAGGAGAGTTTTGACTGCCACTGGAAAAAGGAGTGATGAATAGGGACGGGAAATTTTGCCTCCTGCATGGGGATCCTACGGGTCCTACTCTAACCGAGACCTGCAGCAGGGTTCTTTAACGTGCGAGGAACGTTACATTTTTCCCAACACGGTGCACCACTATGGTTTGAGGTCAGGTATTCCGCATTATCGCCTGACGACCCCGCATCTCTCGATGTCAGGGCTGCCCCATTCAACCACCTGGGGCACACATCCCAGTCGCTTTGTGGGCAAAGCGGCCTGACCCCGATGTCAGGTTTCTGAGCGCTCTTTAGTAGACATTTACCGACAAGCTTAGCGCTGCTGCGGGCCTATTCGCCTCCCGGGCCCCGCACGGGATTGGGCCTATTCGCCACCCGGGCCCCGGGGGTATAATAACGAAATGCATAACAACCAATCAAAGAATTGTGATATTGGAAATCAAGAGGATCACAGGAGCCTAAATCGCTTATCTGACCCTGAAAATATAGTCTAATTGAAAATTAGCCCATACGTTGGCTATCACATCTCTGTTCAGGTCATCGTCAGAATGAACTTGACACGTGATAATTTCGGCCAACCGTATATCGTCTTTTGCCTTCGTGAAACAAAACTTCCGTCGCAGTTTTCTAAGAAACTACATGAGATAGAAGTCTCATATTTTGTATACAGCTTTATCCTATAGTACCATATGGTGTTTACCGATTTTATGTTCCTATGTATTCTACTTCCCGTTAACCGAATACTTAGGTTTTTACACATAATGGACATAAATGCAAAATTTCTGTCACAGTTTCCCAAGGAACTACACGAGATAGAGGTCTGATATGATATGTTGTATACAGCTTTATCTTATAGTACCATATGGTGTATACCGATTTTTTTCTCCTAGGTAATCTACGTCTCGTTTACCGAATACTTAAGTTTTACACATAATGGACATAATGGACATAGATGCAAAATTTCTGTCACAGTTTCCCAGGCAACTACATGAGATAAAGATCTGATATTTTGTATGCTGCTTTATCCTATAGTACAATATGGTGTAGACCGATTTTATGCTCCTAGGTAGTCTACTTCCTGTTAACCGAATACTTAAGTTTTTACACATAATGGACATGATTTCAAAATTTTCGTCACAGTTTTCTATGAGATAGATACAATATGGTGTATACAGAATTGTTGCTCCGATGTCATCTACTTGCTGTTTACCTTACGTTTTGGGAGCGGGCGTATCACTCGTGAGCATAAGCTCACAGATTAACTTGTGTTTCTTGTCCCTATCTGATATATCCAATATTGGGTTGAATCTTTCTTTCCACTTTTACCCCTTTGGGTTCCTGGTGGCAAATAGGCCCACAGCAGCGTTAAGATTATCTATAAAAGACCACTAAACCTTCAAAAACCTGAAATCGGGTCAGGCCGCTTTGCACACAAGGTGGTTGAATGTGACAGCCCTGTCATAATGAATATCGAGGTGTAGGCTCAAATGCGGCAAACCAAATTAGTGCACCGTGTTTGGAAAAATGTCATGTTCAACGTACGATAAAGTACCCTCCTACAGGTCTCGGAAAGAGTAGGACTCGTAGGATCTCCATGCATGAGGCTAAATTGCCCGTCCCTACCCATCACGTCTCTTTATAGTTGCAGTCTAAACGCCTCCCGGATTGGCCTTGTGTCCCCCTTTTCTCCACTTCATCATCATTACATGCTCATTTTGTCACCTCTTCCTTTTCATCTTCCGGAATTAGCTGAAATCGCACTGCTTAGAAGTAAAGCAATAACTAACGAAATGATTCTTTTCCATTCCTATTTTTCTAGCGTTTGCATTTTTTCAATGCACGGTAGTTGATAGGGTAAGCTTATATATAAGCTGAATGGTGATTCGAAGGGAAACTACCCTTAAAATATCTCAAGCATGGTGGTGTTTTCGTTTCAGACGATGTCCGGTCATAGGCAGAGTGGTCGGTAAAGGATTTCCGATACAATTAGTCGTACTCGCAAAAAGGGTCATTGCTCGAATTTTGGGTATGTTAGTACCCGGAGAGATTTTCATTTTGATTTAAATCTTCCAATAATTTTAATTCAAATGCTGCTGTTACTGGTTACTCTTTGAATTATGCATACAAAGTATAGCTAAATTAATAACTTTATTGGTTCGATACTTGCTTTCATTTGAAACCACTGCTGATTAAGTCTCTGATGGTACCCGGACATCGCACTTGTCAAACATGAACGCCACTAATAATATCCCGATTGTCATAAATTAAAAAACGTCAACATGTACGGCACAAGGTTGTTTTCATCGTGCTGGCCCAGTCTTTACTTTTATCGTCTTCATACCTATTTCCTGGCCAACGTGTGTTGATAGTGTCTTTAAAGCACATTAAAGATCCCTTTGTGGACCGCCAAGTAGTGCACAACGTAGGTTAAATTTTTCCGCCCCTACCTACCTCTCCCCCTTTTCCTGTGGTTCCTCAAAATTTACCGGTCGCTCTGTGGGCTGAGCACTGACTCTTAGTCGCCTCTTACGACAAGCTAGGCTCTGCTGCGGGCCTATTTGGCGGCCGGGCCCCGCACGGGTTTATTTTTAGTAGAGCGCCTCTGATGAGTCTTGAATAGACGAAACGCGCCTCAAGCGTAGAAAAATTTATTGTCTGGAATTTGTTGTCATTCTAATCGCCTGTATTACTCTATTTTATTCACAAGGTTGGGCGGAGCCTAACTTTCTCTGTCTTTAAGGTGAGATTTAAAGGAAGAAGCCCGAAATAAACACCCGTGACCAACCAGGTTAATAGAATAGAGTAATAAATAACCTATAAAGCGTTGCACGGGCGTAAAACACCAATTCGCTCACTCACTCATGTTCATCGTTTCCGTGCGGGGCCCGGGTGCGAATAGATCTGCAGCAGAGCCTAGCTTGTCGAAAGAGGCGACTAAGGGTCTTGGGATTCTGACGTCGGGTCAATGCTCTACCCAGAGAGCGTCCAAGTGTGTATCCTAGGTGGCTGAATAGGGTGGCCCTCGTCCGCGGGGGTTGTCGGGTCTATAATACGGAAACCATGACCGCTGACCATAGTGGGCCAACGTGTGTGAAGAGTGCCACGCTTCATGTACGTAAAAGACCCATTTGTGGACCGCAACACAATTTGTATTACAACACAGAGGCTAAATTTTCCGTCCCTACCCACCTCTCTTTTTCTGTGGTTCTTCAAACATTACCGGACCTTTGTAACCCCACCCTCCATATTTCATTTCATTTTCATTGTATATAATCTATATAGCGTTGCACGGGCGTAAAACATCAGTTCATCGTCATTATATAACTTACATGTTGTTGCTAGGGCTTGAAACACCAACTTACTCACTATATTTTATTCTACTGGTAATTATTGTCAGTTTTCCAGATTCATTTGAATTGTTGTGTTAGGTCTATTAATGTGCACTCAACTTGCATGTATCGTCAGCGTTAATATAGTCTATTGTTCGATAAAGATGGGATATTGAGTATAATATTCATGACAGAATATTATTCGACTAATATTGAAATTCAACAACGCATATATACACCGACCTTTATCACTTTCTTATCTATCAATTTAGTTATATGCAGAACATGTGTACATGACTTGTGCCTTTTTCATAACTCAAGTTTGTTTTTGTACCTATTTCATGACTGAAATAATTATGTTACTAAAGCCGTTACACCTTTGGCTTTTACTAATTACCTATGGTAAGTCAATACTAATAATTATATTCCGGCTTCGAAGAAAGAGTTTACCCTAGTCTGTTTCATCGTCCGACCGTAGCAAAACTTCCGTCACGACATACATGTTGCAGAGGTCTGATATTTTGCATAGAGCTTTTGCCTATAGTGGTACCATAAGGTGTATAGCGATTTATGCTACTAGGTCGTCTACTTCCTGTTGACTGAATACTTATTTTTGCGCAAAGTGCAAATACATGCCACATATCCGTCACAGTTTTTTTAAGCCGCTACATGTATTTTGCATATTGACGTCGCGCAAGAAATTGCTACCAATAACGTTACGTCGAAATTAACGTGTTTTTTTTTAATGTGAACGTAAACAAAGTATACGTCCCACAACTAAACAGACTGCGGCAACCGTGCAAGAAAATTGTTTGTATTGAATTGGAAAACAGAACAAAATTATTTTAAAACTTCAAATAACTTTAAAAATATTAAATTTTTCAGTATCTTCTCACAAACAATTTTTTACTTAGTAATTGTTTTCTGTGTATTCCTTTTTTCCATGCGTTTGGGTTTTTTTTCTTTATATTGACTATTGTGGCTTAATTGTTTTTGTTTTGTTTTTGTTTTTTTGTTTTTTTTTAAGTAGGGTTTATATTGTCACAATCCTATTTTAAACATTTTTGACTAGAGTATCCACAGGGACTTGTATAAAAAACCACGGTTTTTTATATAGAGATATTTAATTTTTTTCGTTACAAGTCCCTGTGGAGTATCTATGAAAAGTCTTTATAACACAACATGTGCCATGGAACAATTTTTAAAAATTGGCTAACCCTGCAGTAATTTTTTTTACTGATAATGATTTTTTGTAAGGTGATTTATGAGTGTATTTCTAGAGTACTCGTAACTGTATTAACTTTGCTTGATTTGATTTTGATTGATTGATTATTATTTACCAACATTCTTTGAAATTTGTAATTTTAGAAATGTAGAAATAGAATTATTATGCATATTGATTTTTATTTGTTGAACTATCCCGTGTCCTCTAGTGCAGATAATATATTTAAGTGAGTCTTCTCTGGTAGAATGTCAGCTTCCACATCAGAACAAATGAAAACTAGAGACAAAGCCGGTAGTATTGCTGGCTTTCCTTTGATAAGTTTGTACCTCAGATGACTTTGGTCGATTTTATCAAAATACATCCCACGGAATATTTCAAAACCTTTTTGGTACGCGACTCCCCAACTATCCGTTTGATTTGATTTTAATTCATGAGCACAAATTGTTACTTAAACCAAGAAATAGTCACAGTTCTCATCATCTGCCTTTACGGCTACAACAGATTCGCGAGACAAAAGCTCTTTCAGGTTACTGACGGGTAATTCAGGTTCATCGTTTCGTGTATCATTTTCATTTACTGTTTTCTCCTCTCTAACCGTAACCAAACGCATTCCGCCAGTGTGTTCCATGTTTAAACACTCAAATATTCCACCACTCAAACAGTTTTCACACGAATACACGAAAGGTCCGCCAGAAAAAGTTCCTTGTCTGCTTTTGACATCACATGATGGATTTGTCTGTTCTTTTGTAAGGGTTTGTAAGACTTAGAATCTGTCCGATCAGTAGATTCAACGAAGCGAAATATCCTCCTTTTGAATAAGGCAGTGCTAGATTCTTTTAAGTTTTTTTTTCGAAAAAGTTGAATAAATCAAAGGCATTCTGGATTATGGAGGTACCACGAAGTATTGAAATATCAGCTTGTCTTTTTATGAATCCCCCTGCGGTATCTTGTGGCCCTTTAGCATGACTGGTTTTGAAAATGTTTCGGTGAATAACGATATCCAAGTTTGATAGTAGCACGTGAAAAAACACCAAGACAATGTCTTGATTTGTATTTACTCGAGCAGCCGTCCGTAAACTCATGCATCTCTTGGCAATTATATGCAATCGACTCTTAAGTTATCTTTAACCAGTCTTTGCACGACTGCTGTGAAGTTGTGATCATGTTGTAGATCCGGGGAAATTACAAAAAAGTGTTCCGTTATAATTTCGGGAAACTCTTCAATGCTGTCTATCCCGTCGTACTCAAGAATAGCATGTCGGTTTATAATAGTCACATGTAGGCTACATTCTGTCCGCTGAGAATAGTTCGATTGAATTTCGTATTTCTCAACACATCTATAGTTTTCAGAAAAGTCATGAACACATACGCAGTGCCCTTTTGGAAGATTTTCAACCAGGGATTTCATTTGAGAACTTTGCCAGTTCGCTCGATGCTGTGCCCGGGGAAGGTTTGTAGCAAACTTTTAAAGTGCTCGAACATTTCACTTGCAGTTGTAGTTTTTTTACTAGTGTTAGTTTGCGTCTTTGATTTCTTTTTTACTAGTGTTAGTTTGCGTCTTTGATTTCTTTTCGTCCCGTGCGGGGCCCGGGTGGCGAATAGGCCCGCAGCAGAGCCTAGCTTGTCGTAAGAGGCGACTAAGGGTCTTGGGATTCTGACGTCGGGTCAGTGCTCAGCCCACAGAGCGACCAAGTGTGTACCCTAGGTGGCTGAATAGGGTGGCCCTCGTCCGCGGGGGTTGTCAGGTCTATAATACGGAAACCCTGACTGCCGACCATAGTGGGCCAACGTGTGTGGAGAGTGCCACGCTTCATGCACGTAAAAGACCCCTTTGTGGACCGCCCAGTAGTGCACCACATAGGCTAAATTTTCAGCCCCTACCCACCTCTCCCCTTTTTCCTGTGGTTCTTCAAAATTTACCGATCCTTTGTGTCCCACCCCATCCCCATATTTCATTTATCATCATCATTTCATGTTCATTTTATCATCCTTTTCATGTTCATCGCCTGTAAATAACCTATATAGCGTTGCACGGGCGTAAAACACCAACTCACTCATTGATTTCTTTTCATAGGCTCGCAGCAGCGCTAAGCTTGTCGGTAAAAGTCCACTAAAGAGCGCTCAGAAACCTGACATCGGGGTCAGGCCGCTTTGCCCACAAAGCGAATGGGATGTGTGTCCCAGGTGGTTGAATGGGACAGCCCTGACATCGAGAGATGCGGGGTCGTCAGGCGATAATGCGGAAAACCTGACCGCAAACCATAGTGGTGCACCGTGTTGGGAAAAATGTCACGTTCCTCGCACGTGAAAGAACCCTGCTGCAGGTCTCGGTAAGAGTAGGACCCGTAGGATCCCCATGCAGGAGGCAAAATTTTCCGTCCCTACCCATCACTCCTTTTTCCAGTGGCAGTCAAAACTCTCCTACCCGATTGGCCTTGTGTCCCTTTTTCCTCCAATTCATCATCATTTCATGTTCATATCACCATTTTCATGTTCATCTCCCGGATATAGCCGAAATCGTGCTGCTTGGGAGTAAAGCAATAACTAACTAACTAACTTGATTTCTTTTCTGTT